>VDFB02075321.1:15523815-15598594 GCA_007258455.2 Sequoia sempervirens
AAGAAGAAGAAGAAGAAGAAGAAGAAGAAGAGGAAGAGGAAGAGGAACAAGAGGAGGAAGAGGAAGAAGAGGAGGAAGAGGAACAAGAGGAACAAGAGGAGGAAGAGGAGGAAGAGGAGGAAGAGGAAGAGGAGGAAGAGGAAGAGGAGGAGGAAGAGGAAGAAGAGGAAGAGGAGGAGGAAGAAGAGGAAGAAGAGGAAGAGGAGGAAGAAGAGAGAAGAAGAGGAGAAGAAGAGAAGAGGAAGAGGAAGAAGAAGAAGAAGAAGAGGCATATGCAGAAGTAGAAGAAGCAACAACAAAAGAAGAAGAAGCAAAAGACCAACCAGAAGAAGAAGAAGTAGAAGAAGGCAATGAAGAAGAAGTGAAAGAAGAAGAAGTTCCTAATCAAGCTATTCAACCAACGCAAGGGTACCATATATTATTCCTCACCTCTTCCTCTATGACACATCAAAAGGTTCAGGTAAAGGAAGAACACATTCATCGCCATCAAGAGCTTGATGTAAAGGGAAGACACATCTTCGAGCTGAAGTTAATTTTCCAGCCATGCATGAAGAAGCTGGTGACATCAACAATTCCAAGTTACCTCACTACAAGGAAATATTTTCTAATTGAAGATGCTACATGGGAGGATGAGGAGTTCATTCAAAGGAATCCAAACTTGATTAGCATTGAGGACAATGCTTCTTTGAAGAAGGGGGCATGCTACGCCCTTAATATTAGTGTACATCAGGTTATGAATAGTCGGCTTGTGGCTATCTTAACTCTCTATTAAGTCATATTATCATTAGTATATTGTTATTTAGTTGTTTAGGTCGGCCTAAGTCTTATATATGTGTGTCTAAGTCGGCCTAGGTGGTATCCTTGGCATAAATAGGTATATATAGGAGGTTGTGAGTCTTATTTCATCAAGTTGTGAAGTGTTTTCTCATTAGAGATATTTGGAGGTTTGCCCCCTCGAAGTGACTTGTTATTCTCAGTTATTATCAAGTATTTGCAGCATATTTCTTATCACATTCTTCTATTGTGCAAGTTATTTCATAACACTCTTGAATTAGTGTTGAAATGTGCACAACACAATGACTAGAAGCAAAGAAATATCATTTGACCCTTTAGGGAATTAGCATTGCACATAAGATTGGACATGATAGAATGTTTATTTGGGATAAATACTTGCCCAAAATATGAATCCAATGGTATTCAAATTGCATTGGCTCATGATGAAAAGAAGAATGTACCTTGCCTCAAATTTTATCAACTATCTCTTGGTCAACCCTATGAAATTAGCACTTTGGCCAAGGTACAACATAAAAGTGAATTTAGAGAGGATAATAGGGATCAAATTACAATCCCTAGTATTGTTGTATGGGTGTCCTCATGCCCAAGACATCTATCCTTATATATCCTATTATATTCTAACAATTGTTGTATAAAAGAAGATATATTCGACAACTATCATCCGTGATACCTTATATGATTAATGGATAGATGCCCCTAAAGATAGCTATGTTTTATATGGACTCCTATTTGGTATATTTTATTTCCAAATAGGAAAATTTCCCAATATTAATGATGGTAAGAACTCTCTAAATGGTGGAAACTAAAATTTTTGACTACTAGCCCCAATTGGAGTTAGAAGCTAGCAACATGAACTACTATATGGTAAATGATGATTTTTTATATGCAATCACTAGGTGATTAGAGAATGATTTTGTAAAGAGAATCTCAATAGAAGTGATAGTTGAATTCAAGAACAGGGGAAACTAATACATCCAAATTAAGACCTCCACTTATATTAAGCTACAAGGATTTAGTAAGGCTCCTCACAAACTACCAAGATAGGATTTTTTTTTAGAACTATGTGGACAAGTAGCTAAAATAGAAAAAATGATAATAGGGACGTACAAGTCAAGGTATTTTTTACCCATTAAAGATTTAATTTATTCATGTCCCAACATGTAGACTACCGATACTACTAGAAAAAAGGTGTTGTTGACAATAATTTTTTATAGTGACCCCAAGAATAAATTTGACTCAATTGGGAAGATTAAAAATATTGTTTGTTTACTTTACAAGCATGACCCTACCATGGAGAACCATTGGTCAAATTGTGAAGATGAATATGAGGTTAGAATAAAAGACTATTATAGAGTAACTATGGATCTGATGAGAAGCTATGTGGCCAATGTTTCTAAATATTTAAGATATAATGGGAAAGTGTTGAATTATTTTTATAATTCTCAAGGAATATTTAACAAACCTATGTACAATGTGGACCTCTCAATAGAATAATATGGGAACATAGACTTCAAGGTAGCTAGTGAGATAGTGTGTTCAAAATAATGGTTGGTTGTACCATTCCCTATGATCAAGTTGTCATAATGAATGCCTCGAGAGTAAAATACCAAAGAAGGTTGGAGATTAATCAAGCATAACAACTAAAAAATAAAAGGAAACATCTACAAGAGTATGCTCTAAAGGGAAAGAGAAAAAATAAAGCTCATAATCAAAGAAATTAGTGCACAATAAAGTGAGGAAGAGGTTCCTCTATATATAAGGAGAAAATAGACATCCCAAACTATTGAAAACATGAGCATGATGTTGTATGGATTTTTCATTTATGAAAACTCATTGTATAAATGTAGAAGTGTTGATTTGAAGAATACCAAGTTTACTAAAGAACTGGCTATGTCTTAGTGTGCATTTTATGTGTTATAGTGCAATAATTTTATGGTCGACATTGATCCGCAAAGAATCATATTGTTAGGAATTTTTGAAGTGTTGATGGAATGTGTTGAGGGAGTATACATCAAAAATTTTAAGGTTGTATGTCTTCCGCAATTAAAGATATTGTTGACAATGTATCAGAGGTTGCTACCACAATAATGGGTTACACTTTCTGGGACATCCTGATTTTGATGAAATCATATATTTTTTAGAAAGTATGATGGTTTACGCCTTAAAGGGTTCCATTTAAATGATTATAATTATTTTGAATTATATCTAAATTCACACAATTCCAAATTAAACCTAAGGAACTATAACTTTAGCCTCTTTATTTGCACATGGGATGAAAGATGCTCAAAGTTGTAGGTCCATTTAGTTTAAAAATCTAATCAAGATAAATGTATGTGGTAAAAGAAATTCATTAATCAATATTAATTAAAATTGAACCCCACACATGTACTTGTTATCTTTTGTCTTATGGTCTTCCAAGCAAAACAATGGCCTTTTAGTTTAAATCACTCATAGGGTAAAGATTTTTCTTCACTATTTTGATCTTTGTAAAAAAGTCTCTCTTAGGTTCATTTAGGATCAAATCGAACATTTCATCCATCCAAAAAAATTTATCATTTACATCCCACAAAAAAAAAAAATTCTTGGGAAACATCATTATTCTAGACTTTGGTAAATCATTTAAACCAAATAAAAGTCATCTTTTTTAGTTAGGTGTGTGGGGCATCCTTCCTCACACATTTAGTTAAAATATCAATCCTTTGAAAAAGTTTATCCTAGGTCACAAGTCCATCTTAGGATTCACAAGTTCATTATCCAACCAAAACATCAAAATGAAATCCTAAGTCTAGTATTGACAAAAGTTCTTAAAATTCAAACACCTATATCATTCACCCCTTCATCTTTCATACCATATCATCCTCAAGATCCTATAACCACCCTAGAGGTTCTTTTTGTACCTAAATTTGGATCAACCAAAGAATTCAAAAGAATACCAAATCCATCACATATACTCCTAAGGTTGAATTCCAATTTATGGTTCAAACAAGATCATAACACAAGAAGAGCATGGAACAAAACAAGGAAACATCTACCATGAGTGATGTAAGAAAGACTAAATTTGACCCAAAAGTATCAAGAAACCCTCTACCTAATCCCCCTCAACCACCTCAAGATTCTCAAGAGGGAGGATGTCAATTAGATGATGGTACAAACAACTTCCAATTAATGACCCATGATGAGTTGCTTGAACTTATACAAGATAAAAAAACCCATCATCGTGTCAATATTGTAATGAGATTAAACCCCACCAAATACATGTCAGAGTTGGAAAAAGAAGGGGCTAAAATCCATTCTACATTTGATGTGAGCTCTATCGTTGAGAAACCTTTGGGAACCATTGCCCAAACATATTTCACACCATCATTACCAAACATAATCCAACCCATTTCCCAACCATCATCATCACATACACCAATTCAACCCATGAATACAAGGGGGATATCATTACTTCAAGCACTTCAAGGGCACCTACTTGTCAATAACCAAAACTTAGAAGCTAACACAATCTTGGGTATTAAAAATACCAACGTCCCTCAAGAACCCCAACATCTATATGCACCACTCATATTCCAAGACATGAACACAACATCCACTTTTTGTGCCACACCATCCTATACCCAAGATACACAAGGTTATGTTCCTAACATTCCACAAGTTCAAGTGGATCTATTTGGAGAAATGGGAATCCTATATGCCTCATCTTCACTACTACATGGGAAAACATCACAAACATATCAAAAAATCCGTATCATAACTCCATCACGCACATTGATCCAAGGCCTAGCAAAAAAAATTCTTCATCAAAAAAATTGATGCATAATCAAACCAATCAACTCAATCCACCAAACACGATCAATTTAATCAATCAACCGAATGTAGAAAATCAAATCATTTCATCTATCAGTCCCAATCCAAATAATAGGCCACTAACATCACAACTCCAAGTGGCCTCATATTAAGTTTCCTAAGCAGTAATCATACCAATGGAAATTCAAACCACATCCCAATTGTACACCCTTCGATCCCAAATTTAAATCTCACAAGGTTTGAACATGTCAAATCTAAATCAACCATCTATCACCAAACCTCTCATTACAGAAAAACCACCCCAACAACCCCTCAACATAACATCTCATACCACTCACCAAAATACACCACTCCCACATCAAAATAGAAACACAACAAATGAATATAACATCATGTTGCAAGAAACACAAAATGTATACCAAAAAGTGTTGCAACAACTATAAGCACAAGAAGTGAAAGCACAAGCACAAGCCCAAGAACAAGAACAAGTGCAAGAACAAAGCACAAGCACAATCCCAAGCCTTGCAACAATAGCAAGCAACACAACAATAGCAAGAAACACAACAAGCACAATTGCAAGCCTTAAACAATAATCCTATCAATAATCCTTGCAAAAATAATAGGAAAAACAACAAGCACTATTGGAACCAACAAAAAGAACAAGAATTACTACAACAACAACAAAAAAATCTCAACAACATGTGTTATTGGAACAACAAAAAAATGTGTGTTAACAAGCATTGATTACAGAAACACAAGGTTTCCAATAACCCTACATGAACATGCAACAAAATGCCTTGAATCCCAGCATGCAAGGAGAATACGTCACCCCACCACCATCACCATTCATACAACAAGTAAATCCCCCACATAACACATTCAACTCATCAACCCTGCCACCTCAAAACATGTATGTTCCACCACCTAATCCACAAGACGATCTTTCCTCACAAGTCAAAATACTCTCACAAAAAATACAATACATTCAAGCAAGAAAGATGAAAAATTCATACACCCAATGTGACTTGTGCCCCTATCCCTTGATAGGAACATTGTCATGATCTCATTCCCACCAAGATTTGAGATACTAAACTTTGAAAAATACAAAGAAAAAGGAAATCTTGAGGACCACATCAGAGAGTTCTATGTGTCATGTATGGAAGTAGCATAAAATGATTCCTATCTAATGTGTCTCTTTCCATGAAGCTTGGATTCCCTCACAATCGACTAGTTATCCCATTTAACTCTTGGAATCCAAAAGTTCCAAGACATCATAAATCTATTTATAGATCACTTCTCATTCAATCTAGATATGGATGTAAGCTTGGAGCAATTGTATGACCTAAAACAAGCCAAAGGAGAATAACTTTTCAGCCTTCCTACAATGATGGAGATACAGAGCCAGTAAGATCAAATGGTCTATGCTTGAAGAACAACAAATAGGAACCATTATCTCTAATCTTGAGGGATATTTTTCCTTCCAATTAAAAATACAACTTGGCACGACTTATGAGAAACTCATCCCTAAGGCTCTTAATATTGAAATAGACCTCATAGCACAAGGGAACACATACAAGGACAATCAACCATCAACTAGCTCTAATGAAAAGCCTCACTTTTGGAGCAAGAACAAGAATGTCACTAATGATGGTGTCGTCGATACAAAAATGGTCATGAGTTCCCCACTACAAATGAACACCTAATCAATGATGGAGATACAGAGCCAGTAAGATCAAATGGTCTATGCCTGAAGAACAACAAATAGGAACCATTATCTCTAATCTTGAGGGATATTTGTCCTTCCAATTAAAAATACAATGTGGCATGACTTATGTGAAACGCATCCCTAAGGCTCTTAATATTGAAATAGACCTCATAGCACAAGGGAACACATACAAGGACAATCGACCATTAACTAGCTCTAATGAAAAGCCTCACTTTTGGAGCAAGAACAAGAATGCCACTAATGATGGTTTCGTTGATACAAAAATGGTCATGAGTTCCCCAATACAAACGAACATTGAATAAGCAAAAACTTCAAAAAAATCAGCAAACAATCAATGTTGTGAATACTCAAAGGGAACCATAAAGAACAAATAACAGTATGCCTAGATAACAATTCACTCCCTTAGGGGAACCTATGGACGTAGTGTTGAAAAATTTGATACCTGCTAACCTTATCACACTCCTATATTTCTCAAACTATCAAGCACCACAAATCAAATCTCCTAGCTATAAGGAAGATCCACTTTGTGGCTTTCACCAATCCAAGGGTCATAATAGACAAAGTTATTTTAGACTCAAACACCTTGTTCAAGATCTTATTAAACAAGGAAACCTTGAGGTTGATCAAAATTCCAGAAATCAAGGCTTGTAAATCTATAAAAACCCTAGGATTCATCATGGAAAAGAAAAAGATACAAGAAAGGCATCAATTTATAATAACATAAACCATACCCATGATACAATGGTAGCACATATTTATCTTGCTCATCCATCACAAGAAAAAGAATTGGACAAGAATCAAGAAACATTCTTAAAATAGATCCAAGATCAATCAACAATGCTTAGCAATGTTTCATATCAAAATAGTATCAAGTATCTTTCAGATAGCCACACTACCCCTTTGTATGAGTCCTTAATTGGCCATGTTGAGGAGGTTCCATGGAATCAAGAAATTGTTGTGCTCTAGACATATACCTTACAGCTTGCGAAGATTCTCCTATCAATGATACATCATCTACCCAAGAGTCATGTCAAGAAGATAGTCTGGAGGATAACACAAGTTGCTCTGAAGTAATTTAATATTAAGATACTATTCCCCCAAAACATAGTCATGAGATACATAATGATGTCTAATCTCCGAGTAATATTTAATCAACCACAATTCATGTTGAACCGATCAAATACTTGAAGAATTATCATGACTTAAAGAGTATTCTCCAATCCTTCCAAAATTTCAAGGACACACCGAATTCCACAAATGGGATGCTTTCTTTTGATGGACATATAGGTATTCTTCAAAAAAAAACAAGAGTCTCCCACTCTTGATATTCCCACACAAGAGAAAGAAAAAATTGATATTCTTGATTCTTACAATGATTGCACATCATCAACCTCTTCTAGATCAACATCAACATTTTTTGAGGTGGTATCAATAGATAAAGATGTCATAGAATTAGAGAAAGAATTTAATATTTCTGAACAACAGGAACCCATAAAAATTTCATATGTTCGCAACAAGTCATATTCAATGGCTATGGATCAAAGGATATATAATCAGGGTAAAGGGTTAAATAAATTATTAATACATTCAAAACATCAGGGGAAATCTTGTCTAAAGAAAACTTCAACATAGGGGGCATGAAGGATCCTTATGATGAAAATACTATCAACACTACAACTAGTTATATCATGAATCATCATCCATGGATCATCTCATACACAAAATGGGAGCAACGTGAGAAGAAATATTCCTATCAAAGAAAGGAGAAGATTACCAAAGAAAATGAAGCAATAAAGCAAAGATGAAAAAGTAAATACAAATGGATACCAAAGAATACAAAATAAAATCATTCCAATCATACTCCATTAGTCATATAAACTACATGGGGAAAAGTAAAAAGGTGAAGAGTATCCATCAAAGACATCCTCACATGCAAAAGCAGGCTTTTCAAGCAAGGAAAAAAGCATATCAAATAGTTGGTCCTAATTTCACTCAAAGATTTTTTTCCAACCATCATCACCCATATTCCAAAGTTTTCAAAGTCAAAGGTTCCAAACTATCAACCAATTCATCTCATATTCCTTCATGCATGACACCATACACTCCATCCATGATATCCAATTCTCACATTGACTGTGCATTAGCAATTACCCTTCATCATAATTTTGAAGGCACTCTATTGCGATGTGGGCATGCAAAAAAGGTTAGTTTTGATATCGATAAGGTAGATGAGAGTTCTTCAAAGCTACATTCAAGTGCTCATATCTTAGAAAAATAACTTCTTCAAGAAGGATATTGCAAACACTATGATAGTTTCCTCTACATTAGTACCACTAGGTGGTTCAACATGAGGGTAAAATTAAAAAAATCAATCAAGAAAATAGTAAAACTAAAAATCATCCTCCGGTGAAAACTACATTGGTGGCACTTTGGGAAAGTACTACCATGAAAACTTGCAAAAATGTTTCATGAGTAGAATCTAACATTTATATGAACTTTTTCAAGTAAAGGCATCCCATATCCTTCATAACAAATTAAGTATTCCCTCCATTTATCTAATCCATCTTTATCTAGACCTTCCAACATATCATGTTGACAAAGGTTTAATGAATACTTTGAATTTTCTCATGACTAAAAAAATTTTGACGTGTTCTTTACCATACATCCCATGTTGTCCTTTGCATGTCAAAACTCTTCACATGGCTTTCCAACCAGTACCTTGATTTGTCCATTATATTATGAAACATTGCTAGACACTAGGGACAGTTTCTTGCACTCTCGTTTTAAAATAAATCTTGATCCATGTCTTATATCTCACAACATGATATCAACATCATTATCTCGGTATTGTTTAAATCAAAAAATCCAATAAAACTTTCAAAATCCTCATAAAATCCAAAAACCTTCATAAAATCATAAAATTCAAAAAACATCCAAATCACATCAAAATAAAAAAAAAGGTCAAAAATTAGAAAAATTCAAAAACATGATCATCGAACTATGATGCTTCTACATGTATAACATAGGAAAGGATAATATTTTATCATCCCCCGAGGCCCATAGGATAGGTCCTTTAGGCATCCATCATCATAAACTAGCAATCCACCAATTATCTATACTTCATCAATAAATAGGTTTGTGTCAGTCGAACTACAAGGTATCTATGTGTATAATGTAGGAAACGCTAATATTTGATCAGCCCCTAAGGTGCCTAAGATAGTGTTTCATCAAAATTTTAGAAAACACAAAAAAAATTGAAATTTTGAAAATAAATACATTTGTAAAACAACCAAAAAATTAAAAAAACAACCTAAAAACATTTCAAAAGCACTAAAAACATTGAATTATTCTAGAAAATAAAAAACCATCCATCCCATTTTCTTTTCACTCACAATAAATTTCCATCCATAATAAAATTGTCATCATCTTTACCGTTGGGTAAAATAAATAGAAACAAGTGTAGCAAATCTATAAAGTGTGAACCTAAACATAAAGGTCTTGAGTCTAGGTCAGTAGGTAAACAAGTTGGTTAACTTTTTGTATCAACAACCCATCATCCATTTCATTTCAAAAACATATGATAATCATGTCCTAGGATGCATCCTTCCTACAATGTACATCAAAATCAAGCATCACCTTAGTTTTAGTCTTGAGTAGAGGTATGAAGAACATTAGCTTGTTTATTTGCTTAATATTTTCTTATTATTTATCTTATTACACCCATTCCAATGACCTCTCGATGATTTCTATCAAAATAATTTAGAGAGAAAGGAATGGGGCATTGATCATTATCTTTTGTTGGTGAATCATAGGAAAATAGATCATTGGCAATTTCGTGGTTACTTATTTTTTTTCGCTATGATGTTTGAATTATCTTGATGTGATTTAATGTTGCAATGTAACTTATGCATTTACATTAGGTCCTAAATATTCAAATTATGATGTCTTTTGAAGGTGTTGTGAAGTGTTGTAACAAATTTCTACACATTTCTAGACTCCTCTCATTATAATTCATCTAAAAATCACCTTTTTATCCCTTATAAAGTCCTATTCTAAAGTGTTGTAAAGTCTTGTAACAAGATTTCATGCTTTTCTAGGCTTCTTATCACTATTTACACCTTTCTTATGCTTTATTTGGCCCCTTTATGAACTTACAAGTCAAATAAGTGTATTTTTTAATGTAAACCCTAAAAAAAACATTAAATGAAACGTAATTCCCAACACCCACTTACAAGCCTAGAGTGGGACCCATTTTCCATGGGTGACAAATGAGTCCCTCTTGGCTCTAAATTCAAAATAATTCAAAATTTCCTTCAAGTTTTTATTCAAAAAGACCTTGTGTCGGCCTATGATGTATTATTGGGTTATTATGGCATAAGTGTATATAAATAAGTTTTTTTCTATCCATTTTAACCCCCATTCACCCAATTCATTCAAATATTCATCCTTGCATTCAATCTCATTCATCTACTTAAGTATCATAGCATCATTGAATCAAGCAATTATCAAGCATGTTGGAGTAGCCATTGACATATCTTCAGAATTCTTCAACAAGGATTTGGTGAGTTTAGGACACTTTCATGTTGTTTATTTATCATTCCTTTCTTATTTCTATTTCATTTCTTTATCAAGGGTTTTATTACCAAAGTGGGATTTGACCAAGGAAAATCCCTATACTCTAACCCTTAACCATTTTTCCTCTCTTGGCATGTGTGTTTGCAGGTCTTGTAGGAATATTTTTCAAGAAAATAGGTGTTGAAAGGTGGTCAACAAGTCATCAAAGTGTTTCAAGTCAACTAAATCCTAATTCAAGCTTGGAGACAACCTGCAACCCGTTTTCTACAGATTTGATGACTTTGGCAACCCGACAAGAAGACAAGTGCCGATTTGGACCCACAGGCTTGACTCTTGAATTTTCAGATTTTTGGAGGAGGAATGATTTTCCATCAGTGGTGAATGAGTCCCACGTATAGGCTAGAAGATTTTATTTTGTCAGAATCTAGTTCCCAACAGTCGGAAAGCAGTTTCAAGTGGTTTTACCAATAGGAGGATTGATTTTCCATCAATGGCAAATGAGTCCAACTAGTGATCAACAATTATTTCTGCCAATTTTCATAACCTTCTAAGATCAACATTCAACTTCCAAGTGCACTTTGTTAAACCACATTCAATTTTGTTTGCATTAGTTGATGTTTTTAGAACATTTTCTACATATCACATTACGTTTTCAAACATTGCATATTTCATTAGTTTTGCATTCACAATCAATCAATTTCATCACTTAGCTACATTTAGATCATTGCATTTATTCTTAGTTCCATCTTTCATATCTTATTTTGAGTGAACCACCTCAATTTTAGGGTTCTATCTCTCTCCTTTTAGGTGAAAAGCCCTAAGAGTGTAAGAGAAGTACATAGAACACACCATAAAATTGATTGTTTAGTTTTATGTTCTTGTTGGATGTTCTTGTAAGATAACCTTGGTGAATACTTACTTTTTTAGGTGTGTATGTAGGGAATTTTGAACACCTTTTTTACTATTACATTGTTAGGTTATGCCTTTCCATGTTTTGGTCAGTGATGTTTGAAATTTCTGAAGTAAATCCTAGTAAGGTTTTTGTATATTAGGTGTGAACAAGGATACTCCTATTTGTTTATTGAGTCAATTTCTATCACAGTAGATATAGCACCATCCTATTTGTCCATACCTTGATACATCATATCTATATTTTTTTATCAAACATAAGGAATATTGTGTCATTTGTGTCCCAATCCCTAGATAAGAAACTCATCATCACTCATCATCATATCTAATAAAGTCTCAAAGAATCATTGAATTTTTGGACATTTGAATATTCTTGGAATTAAGGGTTAATCAATTTCATATTATTCTTCTTATTCTTCTATCCTTAGTAACATTTCTATCTAAGTATCAAATTTATGTGATACATATCAAAATATACATGAAACTACCCATGGATGATGACTGTCTATACATCATCAAATTGTCTACATAAAAAATATAAGCTTTTTAGTCCTCTCTGAGCTAAACCTATGTTCAATATTTATCATGATCTTGGCCTAAAAAAATAATATTTATACCTAATCTCTCGAGGGGGAAGTGTACCAACGTAATTCCTTCTACTGGGGCAATAGTGGTGCATAAAAAATTTAGGAAAATTTTGAATTTTGATCTTGGTAGCAGTGTTGATTTTGAAAAGTGTTATTCCTTGAACCAATATAGTAGGTAACTATCATTACCAAGGTTACTTGCATCAAATGATTAAATGTTGGTTACTAAAGAGTTGGAGTGATTTGTGATGGACAAGATCGATGATGGAGATTTAAAGACTGTTTGATGGTCAGGTTTTAAAGATGAACGACTGTATTGGATTCATAGGATCATGGTGTGAAGACTGTTTATCAATGAACCATATTTAAATATGAAGAACTACAATGGTTAGGTCGGTGTGAGCAAGGTTTCAAGCCAGAAAATCCCTCTGCTCAAAGTTAATTAACTCAACTACATGAATAACAAATATGATTGTAGATTTGATTCAAAAATTGGTGCCACAGATCATGATGGAGATTGAGGTAAAAATCAAATTTAATAAATAGAGAAAAAATTAAATGCATATCCAATCCTACGGTTTGATAGACACAGTGAGGTAAAATTCTTTGTAACAAAATTAAATGTTGTGTGACATAATGCAGGAGTATGGTAGCGTAGAAGATATCCTAAAAACCTAACAAAATATTTACACATAGTAGAGAATATTGAGGTAATGACCATTGGTCAACAACTACACAAAACAAATTATTAGAATATTGACATGTGGGATGGGAACTGTGTGAGTAGAGAGAAGAAGAAAAATTTCATAGTACAGAAGGTATGTTGGGCTCCTGAGGCGGACAAAGATTATAGTGAAAAGAAAATTGAGAGTTGCAGAAGGTGTATGAGTGTGCATTAAGGAGGATAGAGAATTCATCAAAAATAACAGGAGAAGAATAAAGTAGAATAGAGTGATGCAGAACAGAGAAGAGAGCTGATGTGGTAGTAATAAAAAGTTGAGCAGTTATAGAGTAAGCTTTAAAATTGAATTGTGTTCTACATGAAAAAATTGGAATAATCCTATATGCTGTAAATCCGATTGGTTGGTGACATTAGATAACTGAGTTGGTGCTTAGAATAAGGGATTGGTGTCTCCTTAGGGTTGGTTCCCTTAAAATTTATAACAAAAGGTTTCTTTGTGAGGCTATACTAGGACAATAGCTCCTAGCAATATTTACTCATCATGGTTTTTCCCATCTTGGGTTTTCCACATATATCTTATGTTATGAGTTGTTAGATTGTGTGCTTGTTTAAATTTTTGTATTTCTTGTTTCAATCTACATAGTAAGTGTTTAATAGGTTTGTCTGCTCTTAAGGTTAAAGGGATAAAATTTTAATATCTTCTGATTCACCACCCTCTCAATAGATTTTTTTGTTCCAACAATTGGTATCAAATCCCTAGGTTCCCTAGGAGAACCTTAATTTTCTTGAGTAGATTCTTGCATTTTTTAAATACAATGGCCAGTCAAGAAGTTTCTTCAGCAAACAAGCCACCTCAGTTTGATGGAACAAATTATACTCTTTGGAGCTCATTGATGAAGGGATGTTTGGGATCTTTAGGGTTTGATTTGTGGATTTTTTTTTTGAATGGATACACACCACCGACCACATGTGCCACTAATGTTGCAAGAAAAAGGGATTATGAGAAAAATTAAAAAGCATTGTTTGTCATTATGAACAGTTTGTCTAGATCTATGCATAGCAAGGTTATGTATTGTAAGACTACACATGATGTCTAGGATACATTGAAAAATATCCATGAAGGATACAACAAGGTAAAATTGGAAAAGCTTCAAATACTAAGAGCTAGATTTGAAGCCCTAAAAATGATAGAAGAAGAGAAGATTGGAGACTATCTTCTGAGGGTTAATGATATAGTGAACTCTATTAAAGGATATGGAGAAGAAGTGAAAGAATATGTTGGTGTGCTGAAAGTTATAAGGTGAATGAAAAATAAATATGATCCTAAGATCACTGCAATAGAGGAAGGAAGATAAATTTATAGACTTACTCTTAATGAACTAGATGGTATATTCACTGCATATGAAATGAGGATGGTAGACATAGAACCATTCAAGAAGGAAGTTGTTTTCAAGGTTTCTAACAAAATTATGGATGTATCTCCTAAGAAATCAAAGGATGAGATGACTACATCGATTCATGATGAGATTGATGAAGAAGAAGCAAATTTCATTAGAAGTCTTAGAAGAGGATCCAGAAAGTAAAAAGATAAGTTACGCTTTAAATGCTTTGAATGTTGTAAAGTAGGTCATTTTTTTTCCTAAAGTTCCTACAATAAGAAAGGTAAAATTTAACATGAGGAAGATAATAGAACAAGGAAACCTTACTACCCTGAGAGAAGGAATTTTTAGAAGAAAAAAAAAATCTATACATCCAAAAGGATAGTGTTGTATTAAATGACTACAATAGCTTAGCTGATGAATAAAGTTATACTTTTGTTGTGAGACAAAATTAACTTCTCTTCATGGCAAAGGAATTTGAAGAAAAAAAGGGTGAGAAGGTTGAAGACCTTCATGAAGAAGGTGAACAAGAAGGAGAGGTATATCTAGAAGGAGAAATATTTTTTTCTCTAGACAAGTTTGACGATCTTGGAGATGAGATTGAGAAGTTGGAAATGGAGAACTAGCAATAGAATAAACTTGCACAAAAAGAGTCAGAAAAACTAAGTAAGGATCTAGAAGAATCTATCTAGAATGTGGTAGATTTGAAGCTAGAACTGGAGGAAGCCAAAAGGGTAGAAGATGTAATTAAATCCAAGCTACAATCTGAGGCTAACATATGTATCATAATTGAGGAAGAAATCATTTCTCTAAGGAAATATTAAGAAAAAGCAAAAGAGAAAATAAAGAAAGAACTTAAGATGAAAAGTGGCTCAAATATTTTAGATGAGCTATTGAGTACATAAAATCCCTCAAACAAAGAAAAATATGTACTAGGACTTGAGAAAGGTAAAAGTACCTTCATAGACACTTCTACAAAGTTGTACAAAAGATTCAGAGCAAGAGAAACGTCCCATTCACTTGATGAAAGATATTGTAAAGGGAATATATCCACCGAGAAATTTGTAGAGGTAGAGAAAACTAAAGAAGAAAAGAAGCTTGTTGTAGACAAGAAGGAGAACCAATCAACTCCTGATCACCAAAGGAAAAGGTATAATTTCAAAAGAATTGATGCTAATGGATTCACTAGGGTGAGAGACACCAAAAGGTAGATTCACAGAAGACCCCCTCATCCAGCACAAAATGTTGTGATCAAGTATTCTTCATACTTCTATGGATATTTCTATATATTTAATCAATTTGTTCATAGGGATAGAGAATGTAGAGTTATTTCTAAGAGTGCAAACTTTGTAAGCAAGAATTTGTTTGATCCTTTAGTGGATATGAATGTAGTCTGTTATAATTGTAATAACTTTGGTAATATAGCAAAAATTTTAGAATAAAGTTTACAAGAACAAATATTAAGAATGAGAAAAAGAAAGATCCACCTCCTAGAGTAAACAAAGATTTTGAAATCATGGAAGAAAAGTAAAAAAAGAAAGCTAAGAAGGTGTGGAAAGAAAAAGGAGAAAGCTCCACACAATCAATGATTACACAGACAACAATGTATGCCAAGAAGAAAAATATATGGGTGACAGATAGTGGCTTCTCTAAGCACATGACTAGAGATAAGAGTAAGTTCATCAAACTCAAGAAACATAGTGGAGGATCTATGAGTTTGGGTGATAATACTACAATCAAGATATGTAGTAAAGGCATCTTAAGATTAGATGGTAAAAACCCCACTAAAGGGGTTTTATATGTGGAAGGATTAAAGCACAACCTGTTAAGTGTGAGAAAAATGTGTGACAATGGTTACAAGGTCATATTTGATTCTGAATGATGTAAAATAAGAAAGAATGGAAAAATAGTTGGACAAGTTTTCAGAACTGACAATAATCTTTATAACCTTTTTGAAGTAAAAGTTCATAGTTGTTTGATAGGACAAGCTGATGAAAGCTAGTTGTGGCATAGAAGAATGGGTCATGCAAAATTTGATAATCTGGTGATGGTAAGTTGAAGAGGTCTAGTAAGACATATGCCTAAAATAACTAAGCCTACAAATGTCATATGCAAAGAATGTCAGTAGGGAAAGACAACAAAGGCTACTTTTCCAAAAAAAAGAATATTCAACTACTAAGCCTTTAAATTGGTTCATACCAATTTGTGTGGAGCTACAACAACAAGATAGAGAAAACTTTAGTGGTGAATCTTCGCCAGTTGGTGAATAATTGAAATTGAGACCTCCAGAAATGGTGAATAGTACAAGCTAAAAAGGAGACTAAATTGCCAAGTTTTTACAAAAAAATAATTTCGTCTTGATTAATTTTCCTATGCATTATTTTTTAAACTAATAAATCAAATTCATTCACCATGTAAACGATGCATCATTGGAACCAATTGGCCAGTATTTTATACTATAATTATAGATATTAATTATATTTGGGAGTAATATTATATTCCTACCATTAATTTTGGGGCAATATCACCACTAATAATAAATTACCATTTAATTTTAGAGATATTTTAGCCTTGAATAAGGCTTTTATTTATTGCGATGAAATCATCAATTAGCTTTTAAATTAGATGGTTGCAAGTTGATTCCATGACCTATATGCACATGCCTTTTAAAAGGCTTGTTGAGGCCCATATTTTTTTTGAGGCCACATGATTAGATTTAATCATGTGGCCCAAAACAAATTTTGGGCCTAAATAATCCTTTTAAAAGGAATGTGAATATAGGTCATAGAATCAACCTGTATCCATCTGATTAAAAAGCTAATCAATGGTAACAATTTCACTTTTCATTTAGTCTTATTTTAAAGTGATTTTAAAAAAAATACTTAATGTTGGAAAAACAAGGATAGACAACTAAGAGGAGGGAGTGAATTAGTTGTCAAAAATATTTAAAATTTTTAGACTTAACTTAATCTCAGATTTGATGAATGAACAATAAACCATGAACAATCAACACATCAAAAGCACAAAGAACACCAATATTTTTACATGGAAACACTGTTAGGGGAAAAACCATGGTGGATGTTAGTCCACAATATTATACCCTATTAAAAGAATAATGAAAACTAATGGGAATGCACATGCATTCAGGCACACTGCCTAGAGCTCATTGCTCAAATACAAGAGGGCTCACTGTCCAAGGAAGAAAAATACGTGGATTAGATTTGCAGGGTATGAACTGAGAAAATAGCTTCTACACAAGCCTGATTACAATTCTAGTTAAGCTTAGAAAACCTTCTTCACACTTAGCTCAAACTTCTTCACACTTTTCTCCGCAATCAAATGAATAAATCAATGTTCACACACTTTCTCTTTCTTTAGCTTTCCATCACACCACACACAAACAGGTTCATCGGCGAAAAGTATAAAACAAGTTTACAATGTAAGCCCAAATTTACAAATAAATTTTTAATGTGAATCATATACCATCGACTAATATTATGATGCAACCCAAAACAATATCCACAAGTGTGCCAAAGATTCAAATTTTAATCTTCAAGGATCCACAATACGTTACAACCATCATGTCAGCAAAGAACATGAAAACCTGAACATGCGTGAGAAGAATCTTTGATCACAAGCACACCGATTAGTACAAATGTACAAAAAAGATATAGAATGATCTAGAAGCATCCAAAAGCAACAAGAACTAACATAGAAGCATCTGCAACAATAGGAATTCCTAGAATCACATAAACTTCAATCAGAAACCACAGAAATACTATCGAAACACAATTGTTCATAACATGATCAAATTTTCACGTGCACCTCTGAAACTTCTGATAGATGAACTAGATACTCTCAGCAATAAACCTTTTAGACCACAACAACTTATCTTCAATGTATAGAACAAAACACCTTCATGACCTTCACTATTCCACTGGCAACCTGCAACTCTTCCTTTTAACAATTTTCTCAATATCCTTGACATATACAACCTTCACTTCAACAATTCTAATAGTGTTGACATCAATGGCAATCACATATCAGCAACACAACCACAACATCCAACACTTAATCTATTTGTTCTCCAATGCATTTTCGATAGTGAATTTATTCATGGTGGCAAGGGGCTTTGCGACTATCCTCGGACCCCATGAGGGGGCATTGCCCCCTCAACCCCCACAAGGGGGATTTTCCCCCTTGACCCCTGCAAGGGATGCTGCCCGTTGACCTCACCGGTGGCTGATTATCCTAGGCCCCTACTTCAATAATTTAAAAATAAAAATAAAAATGGGAGAACTGCACCGACCAACTATGTAAATTTTGAAAGGAGAGATTTTCCATTGTAATTAATCTTTTTAGTGATTATTCGCTAGGTTTCACCACTATGATTGTTATTTTTACCAATTATTTATTAATATTTTCCACGATTTTACAAATTTTATAATAATGTGCATAGATTTGCTAGGAAAATTATAGCACTTAGCCAAGATTCACCAAAATTTTACACCTTCAACAAGGGGGGGTTTCTTAAATTTATCCCTAGAATAAGAGGACTAAAAGGATAAAGGTACTTTATGTTGCTAGTTTATGAATACACAAGAATGACTTGGGTAACATTTTTGAAAGACAAGTCACAAGTGTTTGAAAGATTTAAGATATTCAGGAAAATGGTTGAAAAAGAATTCAGAAGAAGAATCAAATATTTAAAATTAGACAAAGGAGGAGAATTTACCTCAAGTGAATTTGTTGAATACTACGAGGCACATGGAATCAAGAGATAGTATTTTTCACCTAGAACTCCACAACAAAATAGAATCGTTGAGCGAAAGAATAGAGTTTTTAAGGACATTGTCAGAACAATGTTAAATGAGGCTAGATTAGCTAACATGTTTTGGAGAGAAGTTGTTCATTTTGTAGTATCTTTTCTTAATAGAGTACAAATAAGAGCACATAGTGATAGCACACCTTAAGATGAATTGTGGTATGGTATAACTACTTTTGTTAAGCACTTCAAGGTATTTGGAAGTAAATGGTACATTAAGAGAGAAGATGATAACTTGGGAAGCTTTGTTCAATCAAGAAGTGATGAAGGAATATTTCTAGGTTATTCCACCCAAAGCAAAGCATATAAATGCTAGAACAAAATACTAGACAAGATTGTGGAAAGCATGAATGTCAAGATTGATGAAAGTATAAAGGATATCAGATCCAATTAGAATGAATTTGAAGATTATTGAGACTATGTAAAGAATATGGAAAATAATCAAGAAGAATGTGAAGAAGAGGTTGAGAAGGAACTTGCAAAGTATGTGCAAAAGGATCATCCTATAGATCATATAATTGGGGGAAAAAATGGAGTTCAAACTAGGAGAATATTTATAAAGAACAAAGAACATGTAAAATTTTCTCTCCAATCTTAGATTGAACCAAATTTTTTAACTAAAGCTAGCAAGGATGAGAGCTAGATAGAGACCATGGAAGAGGAACTAAATTAGATTGAAAAGAACAAAACATGGTCCAGTTGGTATCTAGACTACCAAGAAAAAATGTAATTGGAACTAAATGGGTGTTTAGAAATAAGCTAAATGAAAATGGAGTTGTAGTAATAAATAAAGAAAGATTAGTGTGCAATGGGTATGCACAAGTTGAAGGCATTTTTTTTAAAGAAATATTTGCATCTGTGGAAATATTAGAAGCAATTAGAATATTTCTTGTATTTTTAGTACATGAAGGATTCAAAGTTTATCAAATCAATGTTAAATCTACATTCCTTAATGGAAAACTTGAAGAGGAAGTCTACATAGAAAAACCATAATATTTTCAACTATCAGAAGATCATGACTATGTGTGCAGATTAAGGAAATTATTGTATGGTCTTAAGAAAGCACCTAGAGCATGGTATTAAAGATTAGACCAGTACATGTTGTATGCCTCCTACAATGATTCAACAACTAGGCCTTTATAGTCATGATTAAAATATTGGACATCTAACCTGAATAGCTATTTCAATCATCATGAAGGTGCATTTAGCTTGTCAACCTAGGGACATGAAATTGAAGTGGGTCAACACAGTATGTGCACTAGGGACCCAAAGTAGCCATTTTCATTCTACAACTAAGAAATATACAATGCTGAAAGTAAATTGATTAGAAAGGAATACCATGAATGCTAACCATCAATCAATAATTACACCAAGCTTAAATGCATTACTGAAATGAAAAGTTGAGCATCAAATAGGGCACTACTCTATCTACTTTTGTTGCAGGAATAGTCACATAATGGAATTCTAGTAGCTGCAGGAATAGTCGGTGCCAAATTTTTAACTAATTACTTAAAAAAAAGTAATACTAAACTAAAGGATGGATTACTCACCAAGTGGCACCCCTTGGATAAGTATCCTCTAAAACTAATGAGAACTCACCTGCTCAAACTCATAACTTTATTTTATTCATTGTAAATCATGAGTACAAAAGAGTAATATATCTGGATTACTGAAAAATCAAGAATGCAATTATAGTTTCAAATCATGCAACCTTTAGAGAAGGAGCATCAGATATTTATTTATACTATCAACTAAACTAGGCAATCAACTCCATGAATTAGGAGGATGCCATTTAAGGAAAACAAAGAAAGTGGGGTAGTAGTTATGCATGCATGGAATCCAGTCAGACATGCATGTCCAACTGTAGATTTAGTGTTGCAATAACACACATTTTCTCAACATCAATAATGACCACTGCAAGGTGGTTACATTTGGTTTGCATGAGGAATATCCTGTCATCGACCTCCTTTGACCTTTGAATGATTCCCTTGCTAGACATTATGGTACATGCCCAGCTGGAGGTGGCTTCCTCAATTTAGCATCCTTGAATTAAATCTACATGACAATATTAGTATGCACAATAATTGCATATCTGTAATCACCTTAAGGAACATTCATTAACCACATGTGAAATTAATATAGGCAGTTCATTTAACATGCCATTAGCATTAAAGGTTTACAAAAAGAAGATTAAGTCGAATGTCTATAGTTTGAGGAAAATATCATAAAAGTATCAAAATTTAACATCAAAGTCCATGATCATTTCAATAACTAAATAACAAATTCTACCCAAAAATGAGACCATAAACTAGAATCATCACTCCCCACAACCTAAGGTCTTGTTGGTCCTCCAGCAGGGGAAGGGCTATTATTTTGATTGGTCAATGCTCTAAAATTTGTAACTGACAATTGTCCCACATCAAAGTGTGTTGTGTGCAAATCAGGATCCTAGTAGAATCCTCCCAATATGTCCAATCTACTCCATCTCTTTTTCTTTGCAACAATATCATATTGGTAGAACCTGAAGTTCGATAATGGTCACATTAGGATGGGTGGCCAAAAAGTCAGGGGAAGTGAGAATTTCCCCTTTGTCCTACCAATGTGAATATATCTATCAATCCTTTTAAGAGCTGCTTCATAATTCTAGATGGAATGAGGCTCAACCTACTTGAGATCATCAATTAAGTTGTTCCATCTTTGTGAGAGGCATCTCTTCATGGTTTCCTCTTTTTCTTTTTCCTTTGCCTCATATTCGCTATAAATTGCTTCTATCCAAGACATAATCCTATTACCATAGCTAGGTATGAAATGCATTCTATGCCATTCCTTGAAAAATATCCCCTGGACTCCTTGATTCAACCCTAATGGGTAGAGGCATGTTAGACTCCAATTGCTTATAAGCCCCATATTGTTGTCTCCAACTAATTTCATTATTCACCCAAGACATAAATTCCCTTAATTGGAAATCCCCAACATACAATAGCAGATTCCAATCATGGTCTTGAGTTACAAAATAATTATACAAATAAAACTCACACAAAAAATTCTTCATTTCAGGGGAAGCAATTTGATAATCATTGAAAAATTTAGTGGGTGTCTCAATAGATGGTTTCAAACCTGAGACAATTCTTTCTATTCTAAAACAGAGATATTTCTCCTTCAAATGCAAAGCATAGACCCTTGGAGGGGTCCTACATTCCAAAATATGTGGTACCAAGGCTACCATATAATCCACCTTCTTCTTTAAGGCGACAATTTCTACATATTTATCTTTAATTTCCTCATCTCTCTTTTGAATTTCCTTCTTCAATCTGTGTTCTTCCTCCTTCCATTCCTCTTCTCTTCCTTGCATCTCTTTCCATAAATGCATGGAAACCTTATGCATTAAAAAATCAGGGGGGTTATGTATTTCTACTACCATCTTCTCTAGCTCTAATGCTAACTGCAAGGATTCAGGTTGTCCAGTCAATTTTGGCTGCAAGAGTACTAATTGTTCTCCCAATTCAGGATGTTGCTACAGGGACTCCTACTATTTTTTATTTTTCTACAGGACCTCTTGCTACAAGAAGTCTTGATTTTCCTCATACTCTTAATTTTTGACATGTTCTGTAATATTGGAAATATCAACCAATGTTATGTTTGTTTTTGCCTTAAATATATCCTCTTCCTCAATATTCTCCTTCCCCATTAGAGCTTCTATGTCCCCTTGTGATACTTCTCTAGACTTAGGGATTTCTTGTGGAGGAATACCAAAAGTTGGCCCAACTAGTCTTGCTTTCCTAGGAGGGCTCTCATGTTTTCTTTGGCTACAAGATGAATAGTGTTATCCTTTCTCTTCTTAGAGCTTGGCACCTCTTTTTCTTTCAACTACCTTTTGGCTTTCCCTTTTCTCATTTCTACATCTCTCTCTTCTATGCCCTAGTTTTAATTATAATTCCAAGTGGAATATCATCATCAGAGTTAGGGGAATAACTTTCTTTGTCTGAGTGCTCTGTCCTAGAAGAGCTGATTTCTATGGTTTCTTCTACTGCAAGAGGGTTTACACTTGTGCCTACGCTAGAGGTTGAAGTATCAAGAGTGGCTTCAGTTGTGCTCATTCGTAGGTTATACCTACAAGGTTGAAGTAAAACCCTAGGTTGCAAATGCTCAGGTCTAATTTGATCAATTTTTATGTATTATTCCCATGTCATTCTAGATACTTCATGTAGAGACTTCTTAACTAGCAATTTAATCAGACAATGGTGGGAAATAGAATTGTCCCTAACTTTTTGGGTCTCAATTTCCATGATTGAGAGAATGTTGTATAACATGTTCGACACATTCATCCTCCTTCCATGCCTCATACGATTCAAAAGCTTGAAGTGCATGGAATGCAAATTCAAATAGGGACCTCCACAGCTAATGTATTTTTTGACATAAAAAGCTATCTACTTCCATGGCTCAAGAAGAGACATTCTCTTCGCACTTTGTTTATCTATGCTCAATGGAGGGTCGTTCAGCTCTGTAAATTCGGCCCTAGCTGATCTAGCATCTCTGTAAGCAGGGTGATTTTCACCATCAATAGATAACCCTATAACTTTTGTAATTATTTCTTCAATTGCTATGACTTACAACCCTTTCACCGTGGCCTTCCCTTTAGACAATTTTTGGGAAAACTCTAGTGTAATGTCTTCATCAAAATCATCCAGCTTTAGGAAGTAGTTAATCCATCTGTAGTTTTTGAATTCGGCTAGGAAGGGTGCATCCTGTAGTAATACATCATGCACCATGGGTTCATTTTGAATTAACCCACCTCCCATTATCTTCAATGAAACAAAAACTCTATGATTTCCTTCATGCACTTTCGTCTAAAAATCAAATTCACCTTCTTGCAACACTTGCTAACTTTCCAATGCCAACATCAACTAGATTTTCCTTTCCTGACTTTCCTTTTGTTTGCAACACAACTTGAGATATGACAGGGTCAATAATGGAAAGGAAGGAGTAATAAAGGAAAGCTATAATGAAGAGAAATGGTGGTAGTTGTTGGTGTCACTTCACACATGTGAGTTGTCATCTCATTTAGATTTCAAATCGGCTCAATTTAAATTTTGTTGATGTAGACCAGCATGGACTGACATGTGGGAAAAATATTCACATCTTTTTCCTTCCCCCCCAACCTAAATTTGGGAAGGTGTCCACACATGCAAAATGATGATTTGACAGGGTAGGGAATATTGGCATGCTTTGGTGAACATCCATACTAACGTACAACAATTAAATGAATGCACTTAAAGATGATTAAGATATAGAAATTAATGCACACATACTTGAATGTGTGGAGAATTTGTTGTAAAGATCATGGAGAAAGTACCGCTCTCCTTTTTAGGAAATAAGTTCAGCAATTAATGAAGAGATGGAAGAGAGAAAAAGGTGGAAATGGATAGGTGAAGAAATGGAATCCCACATAAGTGAAAGTCTTTATTATGATAAGTACATACCTTATTTAGCCAAAAGGAGGGACACTAGGTCCACTTCGTTTGGCTACAGGAAGCTCAAATGTTGCATGTCGAGTGAATTATTGCAGGAAATCATCCTTGGGAGTTGGCTTGTGATACAATCTAAGGCAATGACCATTGAAAGCCAACTTAAATATGACTAGGTTACAACACCATTAGGGAATACTTCAATAACCTCATATGGTAATAGCCACCTTGTCTGTAATTTTCCTACATTGTCTTGATATCTTGAATCATAGAGCAGGGCCCAATCTCCTTATTGGAATTTCTTGTCCTTGATGAATTTGTGATGCCAATTGACTCTCTGATTCTACACTACCTCTATGTGATGCAGGGCTTCTCATCTCATCCAAAGCATTTAGTTGCATGATTCTTTCTCTTTGTGCCTCAAAGATAGCCATCTCCAAATCTACTGTAGTCCTAGGAGTCTTGTATTCAAATTCAATGGGAATCATAGTTGTCTTTCCATACAACAACTCAAATGGAGTGAAGCCTATAGTTGTTTTCCAGGTAGTTCTGTAGGCCCAAACAACTTCTAGTAATATTTTTTCCCAATCCTTTCTATGGATAGCTACTAGTTTTGTTAGAATAGCTTCAATTTCTCTATTTTTGTTAGAGTAGACTTTTTGTTCCTTATTTTGTACTCATTGACTAGTGTTGCAACAAGGGTTGATGTGAATTGAGCCCCTTGATTAGTCACTATCTATCATAGAACTCCATATCTTGTGAAAATATCCTCATAAATAAATTCTACAACCTCATTATCTCTTGCATGCTTCATGGCCTTAACTTCTACCCACTTTATTAGAGAATCAATGCATACCAAAATATAAGACTTACCATTTGATGGAGGGTCAATGGTTCATAAAAACTAATCCCCAATTGTGAAAGGGAGTGATTAATACCTGAGGATAAAGTTTCATCTCATCAAATTTGGTTGTCCTTCCCATTCTTTGGCATCTGTCACATTTTCTTGTATAACTTCTTGCATCCTTGTGGAGTGTCGGCTAGTAATAGCCTATGTTCAAAATTTTCATTATTGTCCTCTTGGCTACAAAATTTTCTCCACATGGTTCATTGTAGCATGCATGCAAAATTTCATATGTATCATATTCTCTCACACATCTCCTAATGACATGGTTTGGTATAGTATAAAACAAACATCTAGCAATCTAGGAGAAAGGAAAATATTTTTCAATGAGTTCCCTTCTCTCTTTTAGGAAGAAGTGAAGTGGAACTCTACCTATGACCAAATAGTTAGCTATGTCAGCATACCAGGGTGTTTGTACACTAATGGAGAATAGATTCTTATCAGGGAAAAAGTCATCTATGGCCTAATTATCTTCTGATGTAGTCAGTCTTGAAAGAAAATCAGAAACAACATTGGCCTTCCTTGGCTTATCCACAATGGTTATAGCAAACTCTTGCATCAACAATAATGATCTTGCTAGTCTACCTATGATCAAAGGTTTATTCATGAGATATCTAATGGCTTAATGATTAGTGTGCACAAAGATTTGGTAGCCTATTATGTAATGTCTAAATTTGTTCAGGGCATAAATCACCGCTGACATTTCTTTTTCTGTCACAGTATAGTTGAATTCAACTCCTTGGAAATTGTTGCTGACAAAATAAATGGCCTTTTCAATAGCTCCTTCTTTCTATCCTAAGATTGATCCTATGGCATAATCTAATGGATCAGTATAGATGTGGAAAGGAAGCTCCCAATTTAGGTCCTTTGAGTACATGAGCATGAGTCAAAACTACCTTTAAGTTAGAAAATGCCATGTAAAAAGCTTCAATCCACTAGAATTTAGCATCTTTAGTGAGAAAAGTATACAATGGTGCTGCTACCTTGTTGAAATCCTTGATGAAATGCTTATAATATCCTGCATGGCCCAAGAAACTCCTAACATCCTTCTATTTTGCAGGTATGGGAAGATTTGTGATCACCTCGATCTTTGTAGGATTTACTTGAATTCCCTTGTGGGAGATTTATTGGCCAAGAACTATACCTTCCTACATCATCATGAATCACTTTCCACTATTTAAGGACAATTTTTGGTCTTCACATCTTTGTAGGACTCTCCTGAGATTTTTCAATGCTTGATTAAAATCAACATCATAAGTGGTAAAGGCATCCATATAATTTTCCATGCAATCATGAGAAATGTCTAAAATTATGCTAAAGACTGCCCTCTAAAAAGTTGGAGGTGCATTGTATAAGCCAAATGCGAGTATCGAGTAGGCATAGGTACCCCATGGATACGTAAATGTGGTCTTATCCTAGTCCTCTTGTGCAATTTGGATCTAGTTGTAGCCATTGAATCCATCTAAAAAAGAAAAGTATTGCTTTCCTACAAGTGTATCCAAAACTTGATCGATGAAAGGTAAGGGAAAATGTTCCTTCTTGGTGGTAGTATTAATTTCCCTATAATCAACACAAACTCATCATTTCCCTCCTTTCTTGGGAACAATCACTAATAGAGACACACACTAGATATCTGAAATGGGGTAGATAAATCTGGCATCTAACAATTTCTACAGTTTCGCTTTTACAATTTCTCTTAGTGCAGGGTTAATTCTTCTTTGTGGGTGCCTCACTAGGGTGCAATCATCTCTAATATAAATTTTTTGTGTACAAATTTTAGGGTCCAATCCCTTCATATCATTATAATCCCATGCAAATGCATGTTTATGGGCCCTTAATAAGTTTTCCAATAACAATTGTTGTTCTTCACTTAATTTACTATTAATATTTAGATACTTTCCTTCTGACACCTATACATGTGTAGTTGACTCTATCATGGTTGGTTTATTAACACATGACATATTTAGTTCATATGGCAGCAATGTATGGGAGATACCTATTGCTGCAGGAAGTCTGTCTATAGGAATAGTGGCTGTAGGAAGAGTGGTTGTAGGAACAATGGCTACAAGAAGAGTAGCACAGAAGTGTCTTGACTGGAGTAGAAAAATGAGAAGATGATGCTTCCTCCACTTCACAATGATTTTGAATTATGTTAGCCAATAATTCATCCTCATCTTGAAGCTACAGGAAAGATATTTTTCCTATCATTATAAGTTGCACTACAAAATTAACTTCCACGGGATCTTCACCAACATGTGGCCATACGAGATTATCCTCGTCATGAGATGGCTGAGTAGGAGGATAAAGAAAAATATTTTTAGTGCTCTTCCCATCTGAAATGGTCATGTCACCTGACAGGCATCCAATATATGCATCTGCAGTTGCTAACCATAGCCTTCCAAGAATAATGTGATACCTGCCTAGTGTAGCCTTAGGAGAAAGAATCATGAAGTATGTTGGGTACTCCCAGGAGTCTAAAACAACCACAAGATCCTCCACTATACCATTAGGCTGAATAGTAGAACTATCAACAAGCTACATGATAGTAGGAGTAGATCCCATGCTTGCAACATTTAGTTGTTGCAAGATTTCCTTGGTCATTACATTTATTGCTACCCCTAAATCAATCAGAGCATTCTTTATTTGGATCCAATTTATAACAACTCCTACCATAGAACTACCTGGGCCATTGTACTTGGGGGTAGCCACTTTTCCAAGAATGATTTCAGCTAGCTATCCCACAACATGAACTATAGTTGGGTCTTTCTTTTTCCTGCCTGGCTTCTTGAGGCATGCTTCTTAGATTGCCTTGCCATAGATTGGAACATCCTTTATGGCCCAGAATAGAGGGATTTGGACACATATATGCTTCAACTAATCAAAGATATCAAAATTTATATCCTATTTCTCTTCTTTCTTCTTGGAAACTTCCAATCTCTAAGGAAATGGTGCTTCTTGTTCAGTCTGCTTGACTTGGATTGGTTTAAGATTTTAGGTGCACTTGGCTAAATGGGATCATTCAAAGGTTCCTCCTCCTCTTCCATAGGTAGCTCAGTGATAATGGGCTTGGAAGGGTTTGGTAGAGTAGTTCCTGAATGCAAGTGGATGTCACTTACACTAACATCATATGCAAGGAATTGATTTGAATCAACAAAGTTTGCAGGTTGTTGCTATGGTTTTTTATTTGGATTGGGTGTGGGCTAACTTGGTAGATGAGTAGGTTTAGGTGCATTTGAGCTTGAATTAGCAGGTGGATGAATTATAGTAGGCTGTTGGGGCTAAGAAGGTGGTTGCATGTAACTGGTTGTCTGAGTAGGCCATTGCTATCCTCCCCTCCATTGATTTTTTTTCTACCAATTTCCTAGAGGTGGCTTCCAATGCCCTTGAAATTGCTGCCAATTCCTCTGAGGTTGTTTCCACTGGGGTGGAGAGTTTTGATGATTGAGCCAAGCATTTGGAGGGTTACTCCAAGGTTGTGGTGGATATCCTCCATAGCTAGATGGATATGGGGGCTACCATTGGTTTCTAGATGAATAGGAATTGAAATATGGCCTAGCATAAGAGAGTGGGTCTACTGGCATGCTTTTTCTTGGAGCCCAAGACCTCCTTTACGCAACATAGTAGACCTGGTCTTCTTCAATATTAATTGGCTTGAACTTAGGTGCAATCTATTATCCTTCAATATTGGCTACCATCTTACATCTGAAGTCCTTCTTTTATCTGCAATGGGGGAAATTCTCTGCCAACATTACCTTTGCCTCCTCTTGCTTCCTTTTGGCCTGAAGTGTATCTAGTTGAATAGCTAGATTTTTTATAGTGTCTTGTTTGATGTATTCCAACCAATGAGTAATCTCCATTCTTGAAACTCCATTGGTATTTGACTTACCCATGGAATATTGGTAAGCTCTCCCTTTCTTTGAAGTTTCCCTAGAGTAGTTCTAGCATATTTTCTTCATACCCTCCCAAGGAACTTGGAAAATATCTCCTCCTCCCATCAGGTCGAAGGCATCAATGCAACTATCATTGATTCCTCTTAGGAAATGTAACTTTTGTGAGTCTTCATTGAGTGTATGGTGTGGATATTTTTGTAGGAAAAATAGAAACCTTGCAATATAATCTTCCAGGCTCTCATATTCCTTTTGTTGCATCCTAAAAATGTCACCTCCTCTCATGTCACTGCCTCTACAATATTCTTTGTATTTCTCGAGGAATTTTTTCTTCATGTCTTCCCAAGTTTCCACAATATCTCTACCTAGCCTCATGAACCATCTTAATGTAGCTTCTTTCAAAGTTGTAGGAAATAGCTTAAGCCTATGGGCATCGGTTGTATAATCACAACTCCTGTAGAGTATGTCAAACTCAAACAAAAGGGTATCAAGATCTTCTCTGACAAGTCCATTAAACTTGGGGAGTGTTGAAGCAGGGATTTTTTTTATGTTGTCAACTTTATTTTGATGGGTAATGGGGAAAGGAAAAGTTGGTTGGTTATGTCTGCTCCTATTTGCATCACCCATGCCTACTTGATGTAGTTCCAAAGCAAAGGGGTTCTCAAGCTGATTTTGGTCTTTAGAAGAGATTTTAGAGCTAGTCAGATCAGGAAATGCATCAACAAAGGGGTGTGGATCTTCTTCTTCTTCTTCTCTTGGAAAATTCTAATATTAAACTAGTTGGAATGGATTAAGATTGTTAGGAAGGAATCTCCCATAATTATCCCTTAACCTTCCCCTATGCATATGGTATCACTCATTATCAGCCAGCTCACACAAAGAATTGGTAAAGAATAAGGGGGGTTATTACTTCCTAAATGAGGGTATACTAAGAATAACTTCCAAAAAAACTATAGCAATAAAAACTACCAATGACACCAAAGAACTCCTTAGTTTAACACCATCCTTGGAAATAGCGCCAAAAATGTATGCCTCCTACAATGATTCAACAACTAGGACTTTACTGTCGCAATTCAGAGATTGTACATCTAACCTGAATAGCCATTTCAACCATCATGAAGGTTCATTTAACTTGTCAACCCAAGGATGTGAAATTGAAATGGGTCAGCATAATATGTGCAGTAGGCACCCAAAGTAGCCATTTTCATTCTATAGCTAAGAATGATACAATGCTGAAAGTAAATTGCTTAGAAAGGAATAACATGAATGCTAACCATCAATCAACAATTACACCAAGCTGAAATGAATTAAAAAAATGAAAATTAGAGCAACAAATAGGGCACAACTCTGTTTGCTTTGGCTACAAGAATAGTCACATAATGGAATTCTAGTGGCTAAAGGAACAATCGGTGCCATATTTTTAACTAATTACTAAACAAGTAATATTAAACTAAAGGAAGGATTATTCACCAAGTGGCCCCCCTTGGATAATTATCCTCTAAAACTAATGAGAACTCAGATGCTCAAACTTAGAACTTTATTTTATTCACTGTAAATCATGAGTACAAAAGAGTAATATATCTAGATTACTGAAAACTCCAAGATTGGAATTACAATATCAAATCACACAACCTTCAGAGAAGGAGCATCAGGTCTTTATTTATACTATCAACTAAACAAGGTAGTCAACTCCAAAAATTGGGAGGACACCATTTAGGGAAAACAAAGAAAGTGGGGCGGTGGTTATGCATGCATGGAATCCAGTCAACACATGCATGTCCAACCGTAGATTTAGTGTTGCAGTAATGCACACATTTTCTCAACATTAATAATGACCACTACAAGGCGGTTGTGTTTGGTTTGTATGAGGAATCTCCTGCTATTGACCTCCTTTGACCTTTGAATGATTCCCTTGTTGGACATTATGGTGCAATCCCAGCTGGTAGTGTCTTCCTCAATCTAGCATCCTTAAACTAAATTTGCATGGCAATATTAGTACGCACAATAATTGGATATATGTAACCACCTTAAGGAACACTCATTAACCACATGCGAAAGTAATATAGATAGTGCATTTAACATGTCATTATCATTAAATGTTTATAGAAATAAGATTAAGCCCAATGTCTATAGTTTGAGTAAATTATCATAAAAGTATCAACACTTAACATCAAAGTCCATGATAATTTCAGCAACTAAATCACAAATTCTACCCAAAAATGAGACCATAAACCAGAATCATCACCTACAACAACAAGGATTCAAAAAAGGATGTGTAGATAGTAATTTTTACTTCAAATCAAAAGGTGAGCACATGATTATTTTTTTTTGTATATTTAGACATCATTTTTGGAGGTAGCAATGATAAAATGTGTAAAATATTTATTACACATATGCAAGATGAATTTGAGATGTCAATGTTGGAGGAGTTGTCATTTTTCCTTGGTTTTTAAATTGTACAAATTGAGAATGGGATATTTATATCTCAAACCAAATATGCTAAGGAAATGCTTAAGAAGTTTGGTATGAAGGATAGTAGACCAATTAGCACCCCAGCAATAATTGGATGTAAGTCAATCAAATTAGATGAATCACTAGATACAAGTCATATGTTGTATAGGTCAATGATTGGTAGCTTATTGTATTTAACTACATCAAGGCTAGATATTATGCAAGATGTATGTTAGTTACAAGGTTTCAGGATGCATTGGAAAAGAATCCCATGTCAACGTAGTGAAAATAATTTTTAGATGTATCAAAAGCATTGTTGATTATGGGCTATTGTACCCCAAGGCTAAGGATTTTTCCTTGAAAGAATACATACATGCAGATTGAGCAAGATGTATAGATGAAAGGAAAATTACTAGTGGTGGATGATTAATTTTGGGAAACAAAGTGGTTTCCTAGTTGAGCAAGAATCAAGAATCATTCACTCTATCCATTGAAAAAGTAGAGTATGTAGCTGATGTAGCTTGTTGTACTCAAGTCCTATGGATGAAGAAAACACTTAAGGACATCAAGGTAGACTACAAAGAACCTATCTCAGTTCTTTGTGATATTTCAAGTGCTATAAACATATCAAAGAATCCAGTGATGCACTCAAGAAAAAAACACATATCTGTCAAGTATCACTTCATCAAAGAGAAGCTTGTAGACAAGGAGGTCAACATGGAATATGCCCCGAAAAAAGAACAAGTGGCTAACATTTTTACCAAGCCTCTTCCCAAGGGACAATTTGAATATCCGAGAAAAAAATTGTGAGTGATTGCTTCCACATCATATCACTAGACACTAGTGATAGGGAATGAGTACATGGGGGCTTCATTTATACCTCATTCATTCCTATAATTTGAAAGGATAATTCAAGTAAGGTAACAATGTGTTTACAAATTTCTAATGACTTGATGGTTGCATAATCAAAGATTCCCACTTTCTCTTTGCATTGCTTGTCAAAGGGGGAGTCTTCCCTTTTCCATTGATGTCAAAGGGGGAGAAATGTGACAAAATGCTCAAAATAGGAGCATGGTGATCAAAGAAGAGATACATGTCAAAGGGGGAGTGAATTGCTATGTAAATGGTTAAAATAGTATAGAGCTTTAATGTTACATGCTATAATTGGTATCAGATCATTTAGTTAATTGGTATGAACATTTATTTTTGACATCAATGACATAGGAGGAGATTGTTAGCATATTGTTGTCATTGATTTCAAAAAGGGGATCACAAGTGAGATGGAACTAATCCTATATGAAGGGAATGTTGGCATTGATGTCAAATTGTTGTCATTTATGTCTAAGGAGAGATATGGCATGTTGTGGATCTCATTCTAGAAGATGGAGTGTAAGTTGCAAAATTTTATTAGGATGTTTCATTGTATTCATGTAATTATTCCATGGTGTTGTAGTGAATTCTTCTATTGTCCAAAAGTAAAATCAAAGGCCAAAATTGACATGGGTTTTCTGAGAGCTTCTGAGAAAGGTAAACTACAGATCCAGAGGATGTATAATGCACCCAAAAATGAATTATGTTTTTTCTCATTCAGAATTAGCATTTATTGGTTAAACCCTAGGGTTGCAGTCATGGTGACCAAACAAAAATTCTATTTTGATTTTGACACCTATCATAGGTTACCAGTGGCATAAGTTACAACTTATGTCATTGAGATCATTCCATGACTGACCCCATTACCTTGTCTTTCAGTTGGTGTTGATTATGCATCCCTTTAAGGATCAGATGATGTGTGCTCATTAGTTTCATATTTGATGGCTATAGCCAAGGTACCATGTATCACAAAAAATTCTTTGAAGTTGGCTTATAGTACGACAATGTGCGATGGAGGTTGATGAATGATTGCGAACAAGAAGATATGATATTTCCCACTACCCTAAGAAACAGATGGTGGGACCTCATCTATACCTCACGGGGGAGCGAGGAACAATGGAGATCAAATAAGGTTTTGATCGAATGGTGCACAATGTTAGTAGTGGGTCTTGATGATGCAAGCCAAACACATGGAAAAATATTGCTTGGTTGTTTCACATCACTATTGTAAAGTGAAGTGATCAAAGATGAATAGATCGAAGTAGCTCGCTAGCCTGCTAGGATTTTTTGGGCATGTGTTCCTTGCTAGCGATATAGTGGAAAATGGTGTAGATCGTTTGAAGGTTGATCCAACAGTGATCGCTGAATGTATTTGTTGATCATTAAATCTTGCACCTCTCTGAACAACCTTATGGGAAATTCAGCAAGTGGAGAACCAATTTTCACCTCACTAAATAACCTTTGGGATTTTTATAGAAAGTTAGCTCTTCTTTCTATTTGGGGGGAAAGTGTAGAAAGAAATAAAAAATAAAACATGAAAATGGTGATGTGCCAAAGCTTTTACAATATTTCAAAACTTAAATATTTCTTACTACTAATATGATAGACACAAAATGCCATAGACCCTTCATTGTTCAAAAGAGAACTAGAAACAAAGGTGAGAAAAAGCACAATGTAGTATTTCAAATCTCTCTATGGGAAGCACCCATTAAGGTCTACTCAGATATAAGAAAAATCTAAATATTAATAGGAATACATTAATAATTATAGAATCCTTCCTCCTTTACAACATAATATTAAAAATGGCATACCTTTTATAGAAAATGAAAAATTATCATGGACATAATCTAATTTCTAAAAGATAGCATAGGAAATAGAAGCTAATAGCATTTAGAATAATTAACAGGAATATCAACAAAAAAAATTAACATAGTGTTCTTAATATGAATGAAATATGAAAAAGGAAACTTGAAAAAGGCCATGAAAATGCACAATCTCAAATATGTATTCCTAATAGATCAAATTTTCATAATATATTAACTGAAAATAGAGGTTAAATGCCAATTTGATGATAGTCTAAATTAAACGTAATAAGCTAAAGAGAATAGGCAGTATTCTGTAAAGACCCTCCTATTTCTGAGAAAATAGAACTCTCTAAAACAAAGTGTATATTCTTCAAAAAGGTTTTTTGAAGAAACCTTCAGAACTCCTTTTCTCATTGCTACTAGCCCTTATTTATAGCCAGAAGAAGAAGCTACCAAATGCCTGAATCTGATAGCTTGCAATCTGATCCTAGATCTTGATTAGATCATAGCAATATGCACTCATTAAGTCTCAACTACTTCATTAATGGTTTTAGATTTCTTAGTGAAGACATTGTTAGAAGACAATCAAATTTTTAGACATCCTAGAAAAATTTGATTGATCAACTATGGAGATTGATGATGTTGTCTCAAAGGTTCCACCCTAGAATTAAGATATCTACTACACTTCTCAAAAAAATTCACCCAAAAATATATTTCCATAGAAGATACAAACTGGCCGACAAAAATAGATGATTTTTCAAACGAGGGAGCAATTTTAGACTTTGTGAGAATGGTTTTGAAGAAAATCCTCGCCAAGCTAACATGTGTCCTGGTTCAAGACCGAAAGGAAAATGATATATATAAAGCTGCACAACCAACATGTGGTGTTGCATGCCTTTATGTGAAATTAGTCCTCATCCTTCAGGTGCAGATCCATCCTAAAGCATAAAGGAAACAAAGGCCAAAAACCAAAAATGTTCAAAGGAAAAAAAATGCTTTACAGTTCTGGTGACTCATAGGGTGTTTTCACTTGTGGAGTCAAGAACCTCAACCTCTGGAAATTCCTAGAGTTTTAGGAAGGTGGCATTTTTGGTCTCCAAATCTACATCAATGGGCTAGATGAGGGTCTATCAAATCTCGTATGCTTGATCCAACTTAAGGACTTCTTTAAAAGAAACTCCCCCAAACCTTGATGAGATAGCTTCAATGTAGTAGTATAGTTGAGAAAGGGGAAGGATTTCCTTCTCAATCTCCTAGACAATGGATGATGAGATTAAAGCTAAGAGTGTTGTGGAGGTTTGGATTTTGAGCTTGATTACATCTGTGATTTGCTTGATTGTTAACAGTCCTCCATATGATGAGAAAAGGGTGGGTAAACCTATCTAGAGTACAACATTGAACTCTTCTATGATCTCACCTACCTTCTTATTCAATGTTTCCTATAATTTTTTACTGTTTGATGCAACCTTGTGGCAGAGGATGAATTCATTTTCTTTCCTCGTAGCTACTCATCGGTTAGGAATTCTGACATCCCTTAGGATTTGCTCAATTTCTTTGCATAATTTTGCAACCAAGGTCTTTGATTCTACAACCTGAGGGGTGAATGTGTGGAGAATTTGGTCAACCGCCAGACCAACTTTATCATTTAATTCCCAAGCATCCCTTAGAAACTACAAGGTTGGCTTTAGAGCTACAATTGCAACTGTGATTCTCCCCCAATGAGTGGATATTAGTTTTCTCAATATCAGTAGGATCTTGGATCCCTAAACCTCAACCAACTCTTGTTGGAATTGGGACTCTCTTTCTCTCACACTTTCTTCTAATTGATTTTTCTCTCAGAGGGTGTTTGTAAGCTCAGAGCACAACTTCAAAATCTCCTCATCATGAGTTTGTGAAATAGATGTGATGTCTTGATTTTCTTATTTTTTCCTCTCTATTTCTACCTGGGCCTTCTAAAGATCGTCGAAGGCTTGGGATCAGTTGCTATCCAATTCCTTCTGCATATCCTTGTTTTGCTTATCCATCTCCCATAGCTCTTTTTTTAGCCCATTGGATATAGCATTCACTCTAGCTATATCTTTTTCTAGCTTTGTCTGCCTTTGTTGATATTTTTTGTATGTATTACATTCAATAGTGATCTAACCTTTCAATTTCTCAACCTCGGTATGAAGTTGATCCTGCTCACTCTAGGCTACTTCAAGAAACTTAGTTGCTTCACCTGCTAACCCTCTAACTTCCTTAGGTGGTCCATTTTCACATCCTTTCATTTGATTTATGCATGCATCCTATCCACCATGGCTTTTACATTTGTCAACTCTTCCTTGTGCTTCTTCAACTTTTTATAGAGCTTCTCATAGTTGGTGTAGACCATCTTGTCGCATGGGAGAGTCTCATTTAAATTGAGGCCTACTACCTTGATGTTGTAATATTCTAACTACATTTCTCCTTCTAGATTGGATGTTAGTAGCCTCATGGTAGTGATCAACAAGGAATCCTAATCTTCATCAAAATAGGCTTCAATCTTTTCAGTAGCGAGTTTCACTATGGCCTTTACCTATAGCTTCTACTTCCTTTCTTGTCGGGCCTACTTTTTTGCATCCATATGTCTCTGAAGTCTTTGTGGGGTGTCAATACTCTTTGTGGAAATTGAAGCACCTAGAGGGAGATTGAAAAGGGTGATGGAAGGAGAGGATTTAGCTATTTGAGGTTACAGAGAGGTGATGGGAAGCGTTATCATGGAAAAAGGTGGGATGCCATATGTCGACTCAGAAGGGGATGCGCCTATTGGATTGAAAGGGGAAATGGGAAAACAAAGAGGATTTTTCCTGGTAGTAGACGGGTTTGGTGAAACTGGCATTCTAGATGCTTCAGTGTTTTCAATGGGTGCCCTTGATAGGGTGATTAAGGAATCAATTGTAGCTAACGCACATGATGCTCGCTCAGCATGTGGGGTATCTTAATGGGGTTCATTGTCAAATATGGCCGGGGTTGTGTTCAAAATGAGGGAATTGAAACTCATGGATGGAGGACTCTTTTCAGCAGATGAGGGAGGAGGAACAACTAAAGATACAAAAGAAGAAAGAAGAGTTGGCCCAAAACTTACCTAAGTTTTCGAGGCTGAATATACTAGTGGAATGGACTCCACCTCCTCTTCTCCTTTTCTTGATATGCCTGCTTCACATAGTCCCTAGAATCATCTCTTCTTTGTATGGGTGGAACAAGTGGATTCAAATTCCTTAGCAGTTGATCCTGTCGAAGCTTGGGCTTTTGTAGCTATAGTAGATCTCTTTAGGGACTATTGAGTCCTTTTCCCCTTTAGCAAGGCACTAGTGGAAGGTGTGACCTATGATACCTTCTATTTCAACCCCTTCCCTTTTCCTTTATCTGTGTCCGACTGCTGAGGTTTAGTGGAATGGAGTGGAAGTTTTCTTGGTCTAATCTCTTGATTAGATTGAGGATTACTATCATCACTTTCAGCTTCATTGTCATAAAGTTGTTCTAACTTCTTATCATGTGGCTTGACCTCTCCATACATGGTGTTGAGCTTCTTGATTTGCTATCAAAACCTCGAGAAATCCACAGTCTTTCTTTTTGACCATCCCAAATGTTTTAACTGTGTACTGAGCGACTGGCCTATTGGGGTACTATGTTGAAACTTTGCCACCCAAGCATAGAAATCAAGCCATGGTGGCAAGACAAATGGTATGAAGGCTAGGTTGATATATATCTCTAAATTCTCCATATTCAAGTTCTTTCTTGATTCAAAGTAATCTTGCCTTTCATGTTTTATATTTAGGAGATGTCTTACTAGATTGTAACTCAATGTGTCTCAAATGAGGACCAGGCCTAGGTGAACCAATTTGCTAGTAAGCACTTCTTGGTCTTCCCTTTTCATAAGTGTTACCTGACTATTGGTAATGGGAAGGGGTATAGGGTAAAGTGATTTGTTGTTTCTTCTGCTATCATAGGATTTTTTCACAATAGTTTCTTGATGGCATGCCTCCAAAGCGAAAGTCTTGTCTATTACTAATTTAGGGAGCCTGAAAGGATCCTCGATAAAACCATGGAATTTGATGAAACAAAATTTAGCTCCCAGAAAATAATCTACCAAGGTCTAGTGGCTTTTCATCCATTTTAAGGCTTCAGGAGAAAACTGACCTGAAGGACATGGGGATAAATCTAAGAGCATTGGTTTCAGGAAGTAGTCCACAAATGAATAGTAATCCCATGTCTTGGAAAGCAAATAGGTCTAGATTGAAACTAGCTGTTACAATCCTTTTACATCCAACCTAAAGAGTGACAAGTGCTCTTTGAAAAATTCAAGGTTTTGATTTAAAATCAAATGTGTCAGAAAAGTGGAATACCTTAATTTAAAAATAGTATCATAATTTCTCAATTGATCCAGCATCTTTTTGGCCACTACCTCAACAAAATCAAAATACTCTTGGCTTTCCTCCCCCTTGAGCATGAAACCCAAGCCCATTTGGAATGTGTAAATTCTTTTCTCATCCTCAAAGCTATAAATAAAAGCCAAAATTAGAAAAATGGCCTAGACATAATATTTAAACTTTTGCATACTAGAGGAAAGACAAGTTGATTGACTTCGAGCCTCTCATCTTTTCATCTATATAAAATTGTAATTGCTTGATTCTGGTCATCTAGAAATCATCCATTGTTCTTCATTCAAACCTTTTGACATTCCAGTTTATAGGGATGCACAACGTATCCTGAATGGCCATTGCATTGATTGTAACCCTTAACCTGTTACCAGTGATGATCCATATTTCTTTATCCAACATCTTTGCGCATGCATCCACCATCTCTAGAAATGGATGTATGGTGGGTAACATGAATTATGGTAAAACACAATACCAGAGCAATGATGCAAATCCTTCAACTCCCCCATGGATAACCATTCTTTGCATTGCTCCTTCCATAAGGGTTTTAGGGTTTATATGAAACTCTAGGTCAAAAATATTATCTACAAAATCCATAACCACCTCCTTTTAAATGGGGTTTCCTACCAGTATCATTTTAGTATGATCAAAAATCCACTCTTCTTGTGTTGGAGCGTTAGCAAACAAATCCTTTCCAAATATGTTGGTGTAGCTTGGTTTGGTAGAGGAAAATCTAGCCTATTAACCAGAAAATGATGCCTCCACCATTCTTCCATTGAAGAATTTGCAAAAAACTTCTTTAGAGAAATGACTACTTTTTGGGAACATTTAATTTTCTTGCATGTACATGCAATAAAGCATTCTCATTACCACTAGCTTGCTAATGTTTCCAGCAAGGCGATACATGTGGAGTAGGATCTATATCCATCAAAAATTCCAATTCTACCATGAGAATATAATTAGTACATTCCCTTCACCACCTTTTTGATAAGTAAACCTTATGTGGTGGGAAGTGTGCCTTTAGTAATTGAATGCATGCTTTAACTGATGAGAAGTACTTCAAAAAGACATTCATATTTCATTTTTTTGTGTTTATCACTTTAATCAATGTCTTCTCATATGAGCAAGCTGGCTAGATTTGGTGACGCTAATGGACAAATGGTAGCAATCGGTACGCACGAGCATTTACTCCCAACACCTAAATTAATTTTGCAAGGCTTTGTGTTAGATTTTTCATATGATTCATTCTTCTCCTCGTATCACCTTGATATTTTTTTGTTACCATCTGATAGGAGATGAATTTTCTATTTGTCGAGCTCACTAATGTGCTTTTTCTATAAAAAGAAATGTCACTTAGCAAAAATATCATTGAATTATCTCTTGAGTTAGTAATCTTCTCCTATTGTATTCTTCATTACACTAGCCTTATCCTGCTTGTTGCTACCATGTCTGGCCTAAGTACCCTCATTCGACTCTTGGGATGAAGGCCACAATATTCCTTCATAGGTGAAGTCAGGAGCAATAGAATTAAACACTTGGTAAAGAAGAATGACCACCTCATCATTGTGGTGTTCATATGGGTCCTTGGAAAAGATTATGTGAAGGATGAAAACCATCCATGGTGAAACTCCAATGTTGTCTCTCACTTCGTCGACTCCCTACTATATTTGGACATCTCCAAGCCTTAGATAATCAAACTATGCCATTCCATGTTCGATTCGACATATTTAGACATGCTCAAAGAGATTGTACAAGTAGTTGTCCCTAGTGGCGACATTCCAAATTCCATGAATATTCACAAGCACATCAACTTTAGGGAAGCAGTCACCTAGCTTCCATTTCTTATTGAATTTCAAACCATGGACCTGGAGAGGCATCACTCGTTGTCTCAACCCATGACTTCCTTCCTTTTGATGGATTATGGAATGGAGTGCATTCTTGGGTTCGACTATAAAAATCACTTTGAATTTCTGGTGTATAGTCATGGTGTCAACGATTGAGGTCCATGATGTGTCATGCACATGTGTGGTATGTTGTTAACCCCCCTTACCACCCTATTGAAGAAAACCCGAAGAAATGTCATTTTGACTGCTAGCGATGGATGGAGGCTTCAATTTCACTACTTATTTTTTGTTGCCTCTCTCTTTTTCTTTTTGCAATGTATACCTATTTGGGTTTGTATGAGAAAGCTTAAAACTTCTCTCAGAGCCTTAGACTCAATATGAAAATTATAGTGTAAATATTTTCAATGAATACAAATATAATGGTTTTCTACAACTCATGTGTCACTCTCTTGGTTTTATTAGAAGAAACTATCATATTTTACAAATAAAATTACATATGGTACATAACTATAAAATTTTTAAAAGAACATGTGCCTGTTTTAATGGAACAATTTTATATGAATATCATTTATCGGTATATCCAAAGCATTGCCATCCATGCATTCTAGCTCATACAAGTTATTTTCTTTGTATGCGTGAATGCAAAAGGGACCCTTCCACAGTGCTTAAAACTTTACATGTCCTATTTTTGCAATGTGCTCATCATACTTTAACACAAGGCTTCCCTTTCAAAAATATGGGTTAGAGGACTTTTTATCGAACCATTGATTGACCATTTGGTGGTGCCTAACAATGGCGTCATACATTTTTTCTATTTTTTCTTCATAACTTAGGAATTCCTCCTATCTTACTTCCATTTTGTTGCTTTCCTTGACTTACAAGGCTTTTAATAGTTGCAATGCCAAAATTTCTATGGAAACAGATAAAACCACATCCTTTCCACACACCAATTCGTAAGGGGAGGCCTTCATGATTTGCTTAGGCATAATTTTGTCGACCCATAAAGTGGCTCATAAGTGCTTGTGCCATTCCTTCTGGCATTCTAACCCAATGCATTTAATTAACCTAATTAGGTTCTTATTGTTCAACTATAATAACCCATTTCCTATGAAGGCTCGTGTGTTATCAGATATGATGGTTTTAAGCAAACCAAACCTTGCTACCAACTTCTTAAGAAAATTGACAATTTCTATTTTTGCAGTATTTTTCAAAGCAACGGCCTTCATGCATCTTGTGTAATAATCGGTCACCGTAAGTATCCACTTGTGGCCTGCACTAGATATGGGATTAATCATTCTGATGAAATTAAAACCCCATTGTGGAAAAGGTTCATCAGTCACAATTGGGCTCAATGGCATGGCAAATTTCTTCCGCTTGCCAATTAAATATTAGCACTGAGTACACTTTCACAATAGGTGGTGTGCCTCAGAGAACATGGAAGGCTAGTAATATCCTTCCCACATTATCTTTTGAGCAGTATTCTTGGTAGAGAAGTTTCCTCCCTCAGGACTACTATGGAATTCATTTAAAACTCTTTCTTCATGTGGCTTATCTAAATAGTTAAGCAGGACACCATCATAATTATTTTTAAGTAAAATTACCTTGATCAATACATGCGTAGTGCCTTACAGTTTGTAGTAGCATCTTTTGTGAGGTGGAATGTTGGTTGGGTACTTCCCCTTTTGCATAAATTGCATTTGATTAGCTACCCATGGCTTGTTAGATTTGAACTGATTTGTATAGACCATCAAATGCTTAATTCCACCCGGGGGCTTAATTCCTTTGCAAGGTTTCACAAAGACCTCTTCCTTGAATTAGCTTGCCCGGTTGGATGTCTACATTGTATTCTAGGATCTTAGTGATCTAGATGGCCCTCTTTTCAATTATCTCACCTTTGGTGTTGTATTCCTGAACACTAAGATGGGCAATGAGGATGGTGACTATGTTGAATGATACCAGTTGTTTGAATTTCTTGAGGCTTTTAACAATAGAAAAGGCTTATTTGTCAAAAAAATTGTACCCGGTTTCATATACTTTGAGAGTCCTAGATTGGAATGCAATGATATGTTCTCCAATTTTGTTGTTGTCCTTCTAATTGAGTACCAAAGCTATGTTGTGTTGGATACTATAGACATAGAGAAATAAATCCTTGGAGAATTCTGGGTTAGCTAACAGTAGGGCTATGAAAATGGTTGCCTTCATTTTCTAAAAAGTGAGCTTGCCTTCGAGGGTCCATTTAAGCACTAAATTCCATTTTATCATTAGTGTGATAGGTCTCATGATCCCTGTGAAGTCTGAAATGAACCAACTAATGAATTTAATCTTTCCAAAAAAGGTTGTAGCCCCTTTTAGTTAAGTGGAAGTGATAGATCTATTATAGACTTCACTATTTTAGGGTCTATGGCTATTCCTTCTTTTGATACCAAAAACCCCAATAGCTTTCCTTCGGTACTACGAAGACACATTTATTAAGGTTTAGGGAAATCCTAAACTATTGACACTTTTGGAAGACTTGTTCTATATGATTGAAATTACCATCTTTCAATTTTGAGAAAATAGTTAGGTCGTCTAGATATATTAAGATGATCTGATTAATCAACCCCTTGAAGGTGATATCCATTGCTCATTGAAAGGTCACAATAGCATTGGAGAGTCTAAAGATAATTTATGAGTACATGAGCATTCCCCACTTGGTGGTGAATGTTGTCTTATGTTGGTCCTCCTCTTTGATGTATACCTATTTATAACCTGAAAAACCATCAAGCAATGGGAACATCTCTAATCTGGCCATGGTTTGCAAAATCTATTCCATTGAGGGGAAAAGGTAGTGATATTTTAATGAAGCTTTGTTGAAGTCCCTGAAATCTACACAGAGCTAAATATCACCATTCTTTTTTCGCACTAGTATAATATTGGATACTACAAGTATATGATTCTTGATTCGATTAATTTGGTAAGCTTTTGTGCCATAAATTTTTTTACCTTTGGATTGACCGACCTTTGTTTCTATTGGATGGGCTTTGATCCTTTGGCCATATCAATAGTGTGTTGGATTATACCTGGATCATATCCTCTAAGATCATCATAGGTCCAAGCTATGACCATATCATATCTAGAATATAATCCTTTCAGTCTCTCTTTATCCTTCTATGGGACATCTCTTCCAAATGTAATCTTTCTACCATTCCCAACATCAAGATATTCATAGTCTTTTTCATCAACAGTGAATCTTTGTTTGTTATTCCTTGTATCTTCATAGTGGAAAATATTTTTGAGGGAAATCAAATTTTGTGGGAGCTTATTACCTTTCAATTGGATCACTTGTCCTTCCATAGCTCTTCTAGCTTTGGATTGTGAATGACTAAAATATTTCTTTGAATTTTGTTAAAAAGTGGCAATATGAACGTTGTCCTCAAAAACTTGCCAGTTCTAATCATTACCAAGAATTGACGGTTGGATGATGGTTTGCACTACATTCTTTTTACTTGTTGATTCAGAAGTTGGCTAAAATTATGAACCAATCAAAGTCATCTAATCAGTTACAAAATTATAGGATCATGGGATAACCTATATGTTAAAAGCTTCAAAAATCTTGATTAGATCGCATATTATGTGTCTATAAGCACTCGTTCTTACATTTTTTGTGGCTGCCTATCTGTAGACCTAGTTTATGACCAACCTTGAATCTCTGAACACTTTTTATCTCTTCACGCCCATCTGTTCCGTGAGAAAAAAACCATGGACCAAAGCTTCATACTCACCATCATTATTCAAGCATGGGAACTACAAATATAAATGCTTGAGGGTCTTCGATCCAGTCAAAGATATCATTCTAAAACCTACTCTAAAAGAAATCTCACATTTGGCACCATCAAAATATAATGTCCATAAATTGTTGTCACCTAGTTTGCTGGGCTCTTCCTATTCTTTCACCAATTTTGGGAAGACTTGGTCATCATCGAAGATCATATAGGTGCCCAATATGGTAACATGGAAGTTCCTAAATAGCTCAATGTCAATAAATTGATTGAGGAGGGCCCCCTCTTTAGGGATTCGATCACTTGTCTCCTTTTCTGCTAACATTTCTATGCAATACATCTCCCTTTTTGAGAAGGAAGTATGTGTGGTATCAAATCTTAGGAATGCATTGTCCACTTTATGTTCTAGGTGCAAGGAATCTGACAGGATCTTCATCTTTTCACTATTTTTTGTTGGTAATATTAAATGTGACCAATCGAGTGCTAGATATCCTCCAAGCTTTGTTGTAAAGTCCATTGAAAGGCACATCCAAAATACTGCGGGGGATGTCTATCACAACTACTTCTTGTGTGATGGTTTTGGTTTGACACGAGAAGAGGGTTAGAGATAATTCCTTGATGCAATCGACAGTCGATACTTTCTTCTTGTCTAATTGCACTATCCCTTTCTCAAGAGGCTTGTACTTAAGTTTCAGGGCATCCACCACTTGCTTAGGCATGACTATGGTACTAGCTCCTAAATCAATCATGTTATTATGTAAAATCTTATCTCCCACAATAAGTGTCAAAAAGAAAGGTGTAGGCTTTGGCTTGCTTACCTCTTTCACATTTTCATTATCCATAACATTGATATGTTGTGGCTTCCTAAGGTTGGGGGTCCGACGTGGGCTCCTCATCTCTAACTTGATTACATGGTGGGATTACATCCATCCTGATGGAGCCCTTGAATTTTATTTTGGTTTCATTTATCATCTGAAAAAAAATTAATAAGTTCTATCCTAGGGGTTTGGGGTTTTGTTTATCATCACTATTTTAGGGTTTTGTGTTACTTGAGATCCTTCCTAAATAACCCTCAAACTCACATTTTTTCATGGCTCTAATTCATGGTTGACCTTTCGTTGCCTTTTTCCAATAGTGTTAAAACATTTGTTGTCATTAGAACTCATGGAGTAACCAATCCCCCATGCTCAAGTCTGATGTTCTTATATTTTATAAGCTTGATAAATTGACCTTGTTTGGTGTCCACATCCTTTGAGACCTTTTTATGTGGTGTCCTAGGCAATCCTCTTCTTAAAACAACTTGTGGGCACGTGCTAAGTTGTCTTCACTTAAGTCTCGTCCACTACTTGCCTTCATCACTCATCGCAAATAGCTGTCAAAATGTAAAATTTAAATCAGTGATAAGCCATAAGCTATGTTTCTTTGGTTTCGTGCATCACATATAGCTTTGAGAATTTTTTATTTCTATCAGTGATGTGTGATGTTCAGGTTTGTCTTTGTATAATTGAAGGTTTTGGCTATCACTAATGGGTATGTGCAGGATCATGATGGGCCAAAAAGTGGCAATATGATGGGTATGTGGCTGACGACTTTATTTTTACCTAAAATTGATGAAACGAAAAGGGATTTTAAAGGAGATTCTCAGCTTTCCACCAATATAAATTATACTTTACTTTGAATTTAATAAGTAATTATTATTCATTTTCTATTCAAATTGTGACTAAAGTCTTGATTGATAGACTAATTGAAAAACATCTATAGCTTTCAAACAATATCACATTGTTTCAATCCAAAACATGTGTCACATTCTATGTTTTGCATACTATAGGATTAAAAAAAGAAAAATTGAATTTCATGAAGTTTTGACCAAGTTAAGGTGGTCAGACATACAATATTTTTATATTTTTTAAAAGTTGTAATAAAAAATTCATAATTAATTATTTACTCAGAAAAAAATTACAAAAAAATATGCATCACATCGGGACATGAGTCCTCTCCTTATATATAAAATCTTATAATAAAATATTATCATTTTATTGTGGTTAGCGTGGTCAGACAGACACCTACTTCTTATTTTTTCCCTGAAATTTAAGTACTACTGCATTGAAATTTCAACCAAATAGATTTTTTTTTTAAACAAACCTAGTAGTTTAGAAACTACATTCAATTTGCTACAAATTTGATTGTTACATATTTTTAAAATAATATAGATAAATTATTCAAATTTTTATGTCAAGTTTCCTAACTCTGATTTTTCTAATTTTTTTGCCAGTTAAGGGTTTGTGTTTTCCCTGATGATCCTGCACATACCCTAATTAATCTTGAATTTTCAGTATTTAATTAGTAATGAGGGATAAACTTTGGGATTTTATTAGCATCTCTCATCACAGATGGATGTGGGATCATCTTGTTTAAATTGGTGATGAGAGATGAGTGGTATTCTATTTGTTTTTCACATATCACAGATGGGTTTTGAATGTGGGGTTTTGTACTAGCAATACATGATGCAAGTGTTCTATGTCTTATCATTTCCTTCCTTCTCATCACTAATTTCTTGAATGCTTTATAATGGGAATTAGTGATGTACAATGACCCTTGGTTCTTCTTATATTTTCTCCTATCGATCATCATGGATTCATTCCAAGATTTGAGTTTTAAAAAAATTATGAGTGATGGAGTCATTTGTTCAAACATTTTTTCATTGATTTGAGTTGCTCTTGTGAGTGATGTCTTTTGTGTCTTTTATTTTCATGTAGGTACACATTTCTTAATCTTGTTTCATCGCCTTATCCCCCATCACTGATTTGATCTAGAGTTTGAAGCATGGATTAGCAATACGTGATGGGTGATGAACATGATCAAGGATGGGCCTTAAATTCAAAGGCTGAGATCTCATCACATAGATGCCAGCGTCAGTGATAGGACTTGTGAAAGGTGAAATGTATCATTGATGAGCGATGGCAACAAAATAAAGGACAACCTAGTAGCATCATGAGGACATCTTTTAAGAAAATAAAGAAAGTAGCAAGCTGAAAGGGGAACCGTTGATACAATTTTAAAACAACATAATCAATATCGAGGGTTTGAATATGAATGGCTAAATGTCAGTTCACTCGCATGAGCTTTCGATCAAACATTAATTTTGATACATTCCATTTCTTGGCCCTAAGGAAGGTAGCTATCTTGTTTATCACACATTTAGAACTACTCAGGAGTAGAGAATAAATCCAAAAGCTAGAGAACTAGAGTGGAAAGCTCCAACAAGAAATTATGACAACAATTATATCAATCATTCATTTGAGTAAGAAAATTGTTGTACCTCTTCCTATCCAAAATACTAATTTATGGTATTTCGAAAGGGTAGTGGGGAATTTAGGAGGTAACTTACTTACATTTTATTCATTTGAGTATCTTAAATTGGGGTGATGAGTATTTTGTAAAGCCTGAGAATACTTTGTTTTGCAAGTTGTGTCTTGAGTTTTCATACCTTGGTAGATCTTTTCAATCAAGACAATTGTAAACCCTTGTCCTACCACTTTGAAAATATGAGTGATATAGAACCCAGTGAATCCAACATTAGACCTAAGAGGAAAAAAAGAAAGAAAGGGTTAAGAGGCTTAGAATGCAGGATATTTCATCTGTGGTTAAGCCGGAACCACTTGTAGCATCTAATCCTACGCCAAATACGCCTACGATGTCTACTAGGTCCAGAAGTTTAAAGAAAGAACAAGAGAGGTTCATGGAGGGGGCCTCTAGAGAACAAAAGGAGGGAGGGTCACGAATTGGAAAGAGACCTATGGGTCAAGTTTTCATGATGACTAGACTAATTGAAAATGCTAGTGAAATTGGAGAATTGGCCCAGCCTCAGAGCGGATGGAAATTATTCTTGTATGCTTTTAATAGGAAAAATTCTAAGAAGTCGACATGTTAGTTGATGGGGCTCAACCTCAAGAAGATGGTGGTATCTAATGTGTTTGTGGAAGTGGATGTGATGATGGAGTTGGAAAGAAACTATGATCCCACTCACATAAAAATGAGGAGTGAAAATAGAGATGTAATCCTTGAGGTGACAAAGGATAGGGTTGTGGAGATATTTCTGTTGAATTCTAATTATACTGTAAAAATTAAGCGTACAGGTCTATATGGTGAATATGAACATAACATATTTGCATATAGGAATAGACTACTTGTTTGGAATAGAAAGAGAAAGGAAAGATTTCTCCCTAAAGATATTGAGCCCTTTGAATGTGAAGAATTTTTTGATTACTTCAAGAACACCTATTATTTCCAAAATCAAGTTTTGGCTCAAAATTTTGAGGTGAGCATAGCACCTAACCTATTGGTGATTGGATATAAAAGCTCATAATTGGAATAATGGTTTTGATTATACTACCTAAGTTATTGAAAAAATGCAACAAGATTTCATTAATTTGAAGGAGGTTCTCCCTCTGCATTTCCTACATTATTCTCTATAATTAATAAATATGCTTCTATATGAGGGTGATTATAGCTAGAAAAGAAAGTTGAAATTGAGATTGAGGGACAATGCGAACAATGTTTTTCCAGTCCAAATGTGGACACATATTTGGGATCGGGATTGTCCTAATTCCAACTCTTTCATTTTTTCTAATGTCATAAGGTTTGGTATCGTGGAATTTTTGTGTGTAGCACCTATTCACAGGCTCTCTCTAGCAATTAGAAATATCATGCACCCAAAGGATATAGTGGGATGAACTAAAAAGTAAAATTGGACAGATTGGTTTTTGTACTTAGTGTATACTTTGATCAGGGCTTATGGATCTAAAGTAGCACTACACTGTTTTCACCTGTATGTCTCTGATAGATTTGCATTCATGGATTTAATGTGGTAGGTTAATTGTATGGACTATGAAATGTTCAAAAAGGTTAGGAAAGGTACTATGGTGAGTCCCCAATGTTCTTTTGCTTACTTTATGTTTACTACCCCTGAAGGGTATGAGAAATTTTGAATAATGGTCAATAACCTCAAGTTACCTTTTAATGAGGTTAGGATTTTTTACCCTGAAATATTTGTGCATGTAAAGAGAAGGGAGAAAAAGGTATCAAGAATATATTAGTATTTTTTGTACGCATATGATATATTGAGAAACTTGACAAGTGATTCTAAGGCTGTTAGATCTAGAAAGAAAGAATGGAAATACACAATGGACATTGAAGAGAGCATCATAAGGAGGAATGCTTTCTATGAGAGACCCTATGATGTAATTGAAGATCCTTTTCAAAGATATTTTACAAAGCTAAGGGATTATCAAAATGGTGAGTTCAAGGTAAAGGTGAAAGAGGCTGCTAAGAGAGTGCAAGCTCTCCTTGAACAACAACCTTAGGCTATGGATGTTCCAGAGTAGCCTACAGACATCCAAGAAGTTAGGGAGGAAAAATTGGTAGAACATGTGCCTGATGATGAAGAGGTGTAGAAGTAATTCCCTCCCCCTAATATTGAAGAAACTCTTTATTTAGAGGTTCCCCCGGATAGAACTATTTAATGGCAATATGATGAAAATAATGATGATGATCCCAAAATTACAGATTGCGATGAGTTCCTTGCAGATGATAAGTTTGTATAGTCTAAGGAATTCAAGGAATTTATGGTTTAGAAAATGAGCAAAGAGATAAATGAAAGGATTGAGCAAGCAAGGGCTAGTGTTGAACCTTCTAAGCAGGAAGAAGTAGAGAAGGTAGAGGAAGAAAATTTCATGGCTGAGATTCTAGCTATCACTCCCACTGAAGCTAGGAAAATTGTCACAGATAGTGGAATCATGTTGTTACTAGGATGTACTATCACCTCAACTATTGCATATGATGTAGTAAGAAGAGACCCTCAGGGTTCAATATGCGAGGAGCAGTTTGAAGATAAGGTGTTTGGATATAGGTATAGTCCAAAGTTGCATACTCTTGCAATCTAGTCTATGGCACCTAATACTGGAAAGCATGAGGTCACTTGGCCTATTGAAGAGGTTATGGGTTACTTGGTAGTGAAGATATCCACATTTATAATACCTATCCAAGTAGCTAAGTTAACTGCTCATGTTGTAATGCTCAGTGTGGACACAACACAAATTTCTCAAAAGAAGTATGATTCTTTGGTGAAGGAGTATAATAAGGCCTTGGATTAGATAAACAAGATGAGAGCCACTATTCATGTCATCCAATCAGTGAGGAAACTATCTTTTCCATCTTCTTCTCCTCTAGATTTGTCTACACAAGATAGAGAGACCTTGGCCTTGAGAATTAATGATTTGAATAATCAATTAAAGATAAAAAAGTAAAATACCAAGAAGGCTAAATTTGAGACTGTTATGGTGGAAAATGACATTTTTGAGGGTGTATTGAAACATAAGGTGACCAGATTGGTCAACAAAGCTAGTTATGTATGGGCTACCTATAAGAACATTCATGAAGCAAACATAAAATATTTGCAGGTCTAGGAAGCCTTCAAGAATGAATGGAGAAAATGGCGTACTAGGGTAGGTTATTGAAAAGAAATGATACCTAAAATGAAGGAAGATCTTGAGGCACCTACTAATATCCCTGAAATATTACAACCTACTAACTTGGTATATGAGATAATAAATTTTCATTGAAAACTAGGGACTCAACTCCAAAGTACGATGAAAGTATTGAAAGAGATGGAGTAATGTGGTATGCCTCTGATATTGAATCAAAAAAGTGAGTTAAAGTAGTTTGATACATGGAGGAGTGATCTGGGACAAATGCTCAAATCGGATAAGATGGCATTAACTGTGACTGATTATATCCTGTTGAGTTCAAATGTTGACATGTTGGTGGATATTGAAACAAAAATGGATACTTTTGTCAAGGAGGCTTGAGTTTTAGTTGATGCAAGATATATCCAACATAGTGCAAAGGTGCAAAATTTATTGGATGTCAAGTGGCCTATTGAATAGGAGTACATCACCTTGTTAGAGAAGTATACTAAGTAAGCTTATATTGGGATGATCATAAATACGGTAAATAATATATAGGAGGGAAAAAATGCATAGCATGGAAATAATACAGATTAGACTTTTGTTAAAATATTGTAAAGATATTGTTCCCTCCTCAATGTGAAAAAGGTGGAACAAGTGCTGATGTGAATATATCAGCTTTGTTTATTTATTTTCTTTTCATGCTTTTAAAATTTTGCTAACTAGGTTTTCTTGTGGTGGACACTTTTTGAGCACATGGAGGATATTTTGAAGTTGTTGTAAGAAAAAAATGATACCTCTTAAAGGTGGGACCAAATCTTAGCAACAAATGAAGGTTATTTGTGCCTCATGTTTATTCCCACCATCTGAGATCTTAAGTGTAACTAAAAAGGGAATATTTGTTACAACTATCCAATAGGGTTTTGACAAGTGTGCTTTCTGGTCTGAGGCTTGTTTTGATCTTTCATTTCTATAAGATAAAATGTAGGGCTAGAAGTATGGGTTCGTTGAAATGCAATTGACACAGTGAATTGTAAAGTGAATACAAAGCATATTTTAATTTTTTTCTTCTTAATTTCTGAGTCTGTAGCTATGTATGTAATTTTGATAACAAGATAGTAAATACAATATAGAATGATGCTAAATTCATGTCCATTGTCTCTCCTCCATAACTTTTTATGAGTTATGAATGAATATAATCAAGTATTATGTTGTTTTTCTCCATTGCTTTCGAGTGGATGTGTAATTTCATTTTTTCTTATCAATTCAATGAATTAGCATAAGTGCTTGAATGAGATTGTTGACTCGTATGAATTATGTGCTAGGATATCTTCAAGAAGTAGTGGTCAATAATGTTATGAGGAATTGTTGTAATATAGTATTTCTTAAGCTATATATTTTTGTTATTGAATTGTTATCAAGTTGTGCAAGTGAAGTTTGATTCTATGTTTACGATAAGGCACTATTTTTTGTAAATTACTAACAATTCATTTCCTAGGTCAATTTATCAAAAAATCACTCTTTATCTACAAATATTTTAAATGGGCTACCATTGTAGTCATGCTACGATGAATTTCACTTTTCTCATGCTCAAAGTATAAGGCATTATTTAAGAGAATTGTCAACTCATTTGATACACTATATTATTAAGTAGATATATGAGAATTATCTATTGTTTACAATGTATATAAATAAAAATCCCACAAGTTCTTGAATATACATTGTGGGATCACGCTCCCAGGTTTCATAGAGCCCAAAGTGAAGGAGTGAAAGTTTTGAATCTTTTACTCATTCATTGGCCAATCCATTTAGATTGCTAATTATTGGAAATGGAAAATTCCATAGATAATTCTGAAGATCAACTTTGTTTTTAAAAAAATAGCCAATAAATTGGCGACTGTACTGGGGATTTACTAAGTCCAAAGTCTCTAGTTTAGATTTAGTATAGTCAAAGTCGAGTATTATATTATTTTTCACTATTGAAGAATAATTTCTTCTAAGTTATAGAAAAAGCTATGTATGGTTTTATGGGTCAAGTCTTGGTTTATTATGTCACTTTGTGTCAGGTTATATTTAGATTATTTTCTAAAATTACAAATACCAAGTCAAAGTGCAATTACATCCTATTCCCCAGCATTTTGGGTGGCAACTCTAAAGTCTCATATACCAATGTAAAGATAAATTCTCAAAGAGAATGCGAGAAGAAGGATTTTGATACATTTGACACCATGAAGAAGAACAAATGCTATATGAAAAAGCATCTAGAGTAGAAGCTGGAGGTTGAGCTTGCAAAGGACAAACAACCATTATGGGTGAAGAAAACTACTAAATCAGGTAAGTCTATTGAATCGTAAGTGATAAAGCATCTCCTACTTTTTATAATGAAGTAGATAGCAGAAATATCCAAGGTGAAGTACATGAAGTTGAAGAGCCTAGTGTAGATCAAGGGTTTTTTCCTATTGAGAAATTATTTGACAATGAATTTGATGTGTCAAGAGGAGGATAGGTGGGAGTTCTGGGATAACAATAAGAATTTCTCAGAGCCTTTAACCCATGGTGTTGGATCTATCTTCAATGGATAGAATTTCAAACCAAGGGGAGAATATCCAAATTCCCTTGAGGAAGATCCAGTTGATCAAGCCTATTATACTCCTATGCCTAGTGAGGTTGGAAATGTCTTAGAAAATGAAGAACATATACACAAAGACATGCAAGCATTAGAGGAAGAACTTAGGATTAAGGAAGAAGAAGAGAATAGACAAAAGGAGTTGAAGGAGAAGGAAGATATGATTAGGGCTAAGCAACTTGAAAGAGATGCTTGGAAACAAAAAATAGAAAAGATGAGAGAAGATGTTGCTAGGAGAAAGGCATTTGAGGAGAATGTCTCTAAGTTGACTACTAAAATTACCCCTAAAATTTCTAAAGAAATAGTTCAGATGGGAACCTCTACTACTTGTACCTGTGTGATTGATTTTTAATGCGTGTTAAATATATAAAAAAAAATGAATCAAACCAATAAGAAATTATATCAAAAAAAAAAAATTAAAATAATAGAGATACAAACTCAATATCCTATTATCGATGTCATCCTATCATCCTCTATCTCCAGTGTTTTCATTGATTCCAGCTAGCTCTCAAATTGTGTGCTAGGCTCAACGAATAGTCTTCCTAGAGAACAAGATTGAATATGAAATGCATGTAATGCTAAGAAATGATTACTCTAATGCTAAACATGATTTCTAAAATGAAAGATTATGATAATGCTAGAATCAAATTAATCTCTAATTCATCTGTTGTGTCTTGTAACCATTGCTTGGATTGACAGTGCTATTTATAGAGTTTTTCAAAAGCTTTTGATTCGCTGATATGATCAACAATTGTGAAAATTCTTGGCAGATCAAACGGTTGAACATGGATAAGACTGAAGAAAAACATAAGAAAATAGAAAGCAAGATTTGTTTTCTTTTTTGTAAAAGAGCCAAGATAAGATGAAAAACATGAATTTTAAAAAAATCATCTTTTTGTGCTCAATTATGGAAAGATTTTGAAGAAGATAAATAATGAGTTATTAAATTTGATTATTCATTTATGGGTGACATGAAGATTTTTCTTAAAATAGAATATTTAACCCAGATTTGAAGAATAATGGAAGATTTCGTAATTAAATAAAATATTTAATTATGATTTTGAAAAAGTATGGAAGATATTTAATTAATTTTTTTAAGAAATGGCATGTAAATGAAATTAATTAAATAAGATATTTAATTAATTAGAAGAAAGATTTGAAAATAAATATTAAAACTTAAATAAATAAAAAAGACTTAATTAAATTCAAAAAGTGACAATTAATTAAAATAAATAAAGTGTATTTATTTAATTAATCAAGTGGACATATGAATGTGAAATAATTAAATAAAAATTGATTTATTTAATCATGATAGAAGAATAAATTGAATGAACAATATAATTAAATTAATAAAATTTAATCATATGTAGAAAACTTTAAGAGAAATTAATCAAATAATAAATATTTAATTAAATGCCAAAATTAATCAGACATGACCAATTTTATGCATATAAAGTACCTATACCACATCTATTTCAACTACCAAAGCCTTAGATCATTCTATCACTACTAATAAATCATCATTTATAGATCATGGGAAGAAGCCCATTAAACAGGAAAATAAGACTACCTTCAATACTTTCAATAACAAGACCAATACAAATACCCACACTTCATCTATTAAAACCCCCACCAATAATTCTAAAATTGATCCTAATCCATCTACTACACCTCCAAATCTTGAGATCTTGAAATCTCAATCAAAAAATGATAAACTGCAAGAGGATTTGAAGAAAACTGAAATAGAAGCAGCTAATGCAGAAATAGCTAAAAATATTGCTTTTCTTAAAATGTTGACACCAATTCTATAGGCTTCAAGCTCTAGGCATAATAATAATGAGTCACAAAAGAAAATTTATAAGGGAAATAATACTAGTGGAGGGGGTGGCAGAGATCAAGGTGGTGGAGGTGGAGGAAACAATACTAACAATAGTTCATAACTCTGAAGATGGTGAGGGAAACAAGAAGGGAGGTGGTGGTGATGATGGAAGTGGGAAGGGTAAGGAAGAAAATAAATCTAATAACCAAAAGAATGATGAGCATATAAATTATCATAAAGATAGACATACAAGGAGGCTGCTCCAAGTAGAGAGATATCAGCAGTTGTGTTTCACTAGAATGTACCTGGCTATCCTAACCCATTTCTTGAAGATTTCAGGCCTGCTCTGGTAAGACTCGTTGGAAATAATGTTCTGAGTGGTGAATACCATGTAAAATCCTTCACCAACATCGTGGATGACTTTGAGGTAGAAGTGGAGGATGTCATGATGAAATTGTTCATGCAGTCCTTAACCAAGGATGCTAGAGAGTGGTATTAGAGTTTTCCTGCTGAAAGTAGAGGCTCTTGGGAAGAATTAAAAGACTATTTAGAGAGAAATACAATGAGAAGACTGATTCAAGGTATTTTTGGACTCAATTTAATCACCTTGCTAAGGGTTCTAATGAGTCTATCACTGATTTTAATACAAGGTTCCAAAAGGCTATGAAAATATTGCCTCCCCATTTACAATTGAATGATAATTTGTTCTTGGTAAATTACTGCAATGCTTTTGATTCTAAGATGAGTTACCACTTGCTTGACAAGAATCCTTATACATTGAGGGAGGCTTACAAGGTGTCTATTCATATTGACAACATCAGTTGAGTAACTAGTAAAGTTGGAAGAAGAGATGATGCAAAGATTCTCAAAAATCCAAAACAGGACGATAAAACTTCTAGTGTTAAAGGAGGCAGTCTTGAAGAGAAGATTAATAACTTCATGAAAAGAATGAATGATAGGATTGCAAGGAAAGACAAGATTCAATCAAACAATTATCATAAGAATGAAAGACCTCCTCGACTACGAGATCATCCCTATAATGCAAACTAGCACAATGGGAAGCCTATCCCTAATAATCAAAGAAATGCTCAGAGTAAAGTTCCTCTAGATCCTTTGTAGAAGAATTTAGGGAATTTTACTTATGACACCGCTTGGTGCATGGTTTTCCAAATGCTGCACTATCCTCATCAATGTGCAATTGCACAGATGATTGAAGTTTAAGAAGATGGACCTACAGAATGTGATTAGTAAAATGACGAGGATATTGATATAAATATGATTATGGATGGTTTTGAATTGGCTAGTAGTGAGTGCTCTTCTGATATGGATTTTCTTGAAATGGCTATAAATGACCAAAGGAAAATTTCCAGTACATATCACCAGCAAGTTCTCTGATATTAGGATGTTGAAAGTGATGTTGAATTATAAAATTTGGAAGTAATTAAAGATGGTGTGTCACTAAGAAGACCTTCAGATGAAGAGATTGCAAGATATCCTATGGCTTTGGCTTCCCAAGCCAGAAGCTCATATCATCTAAGGAATAAAACATTTGGTGGTCAACAAGGCAGTTTTGATGGTATTTTCATTAAGGAGAAGAATGCCAAAAGAAAAGAGCACAAATCTGATGGAAAAGTAGAAGCAGTCAAAGCTAAGGAAAATAGGGAAGATAAGATTTGGGCCAAGAAGGTAGATAAACCAAATACAGATGCAGAGCTCAAATCCCTTGTTGTTAAGACAGAGATATAGAGGTAAAATCATGAAGTTTGTGAGAAAATATGCCAAGCCTAGAGCTAAGACATCTAAAAATCAATAGAAGGAGAGTGACATAGAACAAGATATGCTCCCAATTGAATTGCCTAAGTACACACCTATTGACATGTTTCAATTACTTAGTCAAGTAAAGGTCTATTTTCTCCTTCTTGAGATTATGAGAATAGATGAAGACAAAAAAAAGTAGTAGCCCTTATCAATGGTGCTACTATAGCCTATAATGATTTAGTGGTGCCCACTCTAGTGCCCAAAGTGAGCGAAAAAGGATAAGAAAGATAAAGAAGTTAAGGGAGTAATCACTAGAATCCCTCACATCTTTCTAGGAAATTCAATAACTGCTTGTTTTGGGAAGATAGATCCATTTTTCTTTAGGCTAATTGTTGAGGAAAATTTTATAAAAAAACTATATTATTAACTTTGAAGCATCCAATAATATCATGCCAGCTAAAATCATGGAGGCATTGTGACATAAAGTTGAAAACACTCATAAAAATTTCTATGCTATGGATTCAAGAGAATTCCCTATTACTGGTGTAATCAACAAACTTCCTTACAAATTAGCAACATATCTAGAAAAGGAGTTTAAGATGAGTGTGGTGGTAGTCAATATCCCACCTAATTATGCAATGTTGTCTCAGAAATGGAGTGCATCCATGGGAGGTAATATAAAATGTGACATGTTCTATGCCACCTTCCCTATTGATGGTAAGGATGTCCAAGTGGTACGAGAGCCAAAGGTGCCATATATGCTTCAGCATTCTGCTAAAGATGATACAATCCTTTTCATAGACAAACATCAATGATTTTAAGGTGGAAGAAGTACCAAGAGAAATTGATAGGTTCCCTGCACCTATAAATTATGAAGTCATCAGATTTCTTACAAGGATGGAATTTGAAAAAATGTACTTTGATGGTGCAAGTTCCAAGGAAGGATTAGGTGCAGGGATATTGCTAGTGTCGCCTAGTGGTAGTTCATACAAATTCTCTTTCACTTTATCTTTTGTCTGCATGAATAATGTGGTAGAATATGAATCACTATTATAGGGATTAATATTGGCTAAAAAGCACGAGATAAAAAAGTTCATGGTAATTGGTGATTTCGAGCTTGTGATATCCCAAGTAAGAGCCAAATATGCTTGCAAAAACAATAGAATGAAATAGTACAAAAGTTTTGTATAGGATTCCATTGAGCAATTTGATGCTTTGGAATTGACTGGATGGAAATAGGACATAACAGAGTGGTTGACTTACTTGCTAATACTGCATTAAGATGAGATGACATAACTTTTGTAGGTATCTCTAAGGAGGAGATACAATCAAGTCCTTTCATTCCTAAAAATGTACACAACTTGGAGATCTTCAATGATGATGAGGATATTCTCAAATTTTTGAAATACGATGATGAATATGAAGGTTACGAGATTGACATTGGTGGATTTGTTGAAAATATAGATGGCAAGGACATAGTATTTGGGAATGAGGTCATCTAGTTAAAGACAAACAAAATCCCCAAAGGCCTTGTAGCACTTCAAAGGGTCTTTGAAAATAAAGATAAAAGCAAGATTAAGACAACTGTTGCTCTTCTAGAGGACCTAGGGGAAGGAAATTTAGGGATTGAAAATTCCCCTAAGATAGTGTATTTAGGAAGGAAAATGAAACCTAAGGTTAATGCAATGTTAATTGCCTTACTGAGAAAATATAGACATGTCTTTGCTTGGTCATACGATGACCTGAAAGCATATAAGCAAGATTTATTTCAGCATGAGATCCCTTAGAAGGAAAATGCTAAGGCTTTCAAGAAGAAGAAAAGACCAATTAATCCTACTTTAGCTCCCAAGATGCAAGAGGAGTTCGTAAAGTTAAGAGATGTTGGCATCATAAATCCCATCACACATTCCTTATGGGTGTCAAATTTGGTGCTAGTTAAAAAAAAAGGAATTGTGATATAAGGTTGTGTGTGTACTTTAGTAATCTAAATATATCCTCATTAAAGGACAATTATCCATTGCCAAACATGGAAGCCATGTTATAGAAGGTAACTAGTTGTGAGCTTCTATCAATGATGGATGGATTTTCTTATTATAACCAAGTGAAAGTAAAGGAGTTTGAATAGTATAGGACTACATTCACTACTTTGTGGGGCACCTATGTATATGTAAGGTTGTAATTTGTTTTAAAAAATGTAGGTCTGACCTTTCAAAGGGCTATGGATGTAGCCTTTTTTGATTTTATTGATTTATTCATGGCTATATATCAAGATAACTTTACAGCCTACTCCAAGAAAGAGGAGGATCATTGTACACACTTGGATAATTTATTTATCAGAGCTTTAGAGTATGGGATCTCACTGAATCCAAAGAAATGTGCCTTTGGGGTCACTGAAGGTAAACTACTAGGGCACATTGTGTCCAAAGAAGGAGTGAGGATTGAACCTAAAAAGGGGGTAGCCATAGATAAGATCCCTTAGCCAAAGAATGTCAAAGGAATTTAGTCATTCTTTGAACATATCAATTTCTTGAGGAGTTTTGTGACCAACTTTGCACAAATTACAAGACCCATCTCCAAGATGTTGAAGAAGGGAGAAAAAGTGGTTTGGAGTGAGGAGCCCAGACAAGCATTCAAGAAAATTAAACAAGCTATTAAGGAAGCTCTAGTTTTGAAATCTCCAAATTTCTCTAAACCAATGCACATTTTCTCCTTTGCTTCATTCCATACTATTGTTATTGTCTTACTACAAAAAAATGATGAGGTATATGAGCATCCCATTGCATTATTTGGTAAATCTTTACAAGCCACAAATCTCAAGTATGATATGATGAAAAAACAAGCATATGCTCTAGTTAAGGTTGTGAAGAATTTCAAAACTTATTGGATGGGAGATACTGTAATAGCTTTTCTGCCAAGTGTTGTTGTGAAATATATCTTTACTTCGCAAGAAAATACAGGAATAAGGTGTGGGTGGATCAACAAGATCCAAGAATTCAACATTGATGTCTAGATTACCAAATTAGTAAGAGGGAAGGGCCTAGCCAAATTAATGGCATAAGATAATTTGGAAGCTAATCAGATTAATCGCATAGAGATGATTGATGTTGCACCTATCTGTGATATGCAAACATATGGATGGTAAAGAAGAATTGTACAATATTTACAAACTTTGCAATGTCCTAAAAATATGGTTGATAATGACAAGAGAACACTAAATTTGCATGCCATGAAGTATGTGATTATTGACAATGAACCATGGTGGAGAATCCAGGACGGTGTAGTACTTAAATGTGTGGATGGAAAATAGGCATTAGAATTCTTGTAGGAAATGCTCAATGGAGTATGTGGTGGTCATTACATGGAAAAGACCACTACTCATAAGATCTTGAGGACATGATTCTGGTGGCCTACTATTTTTAAGGATGACCACAAGATTGTTAAGATTTTTGATGCTTGTCAGAGATTTGTAGGAAATCTAATTTTTTCAGGAAGTTTTCCACTTAGGCCTATTGTTGTTTAGGCCCCTTTCCAACAATGGGGAATTGATTTCATTATCAAACTACTGGAAAAGTATAGTGGAGGAAATTCATGGATCTTATTGCCACTGGGTATTTGAAAAAATGGGTAGAAGCAATACCTACAAGGAAAGCAACAAGTAAGGTGGTAATGAAATTCCTAATGAACAATATTCTAATCATATTTGGAGTCCCAAAAAAGATTATTTTAGATAATGCTATGTGTTTTGGATCTAAGGAGTTCAAAGAATTTTGTGATGAAAATGGAATACAAGTTTCTTATTCTTCACCTTACCATCCTCAACGAAATGGTAAGGTTGTGTCTAGTAATAAGAGCTTAATGACAATCATAAAAAAGGTGATGGAGAAGAACAAGAAAGCTTGGGACTCAAAGTTGAAGCTGGCACTCTGGGAAGATAGGGTTATTGTAAAAAAGCTATTGGCTATTCACTGTTTGGTTTGGTATATGGTTTAGATGCTAGGATGCCAAAAAATAACTTGCTAAAGATGTATAAATTTGTGCAGGAATATGATGATGATATATGTGATGATATGCAACACATAATTTATAATCTAGTGCAAGTAGATGAAACTAGAAGAGAAGCTCATGCCAAAAATGAAAAGATGCAGGTGGAAGTCAAGCATTTGTATGACAAGAGGGTTTCTCCTAGAAAATTTGAGGTAGATAGTATGGTACTAGTCTAGAATGAAAGGGCTCAAGATAAGGGAAAACATGGAAAGTTTGAATCATTATGGTTAGGCTCTTATCTAATACATAGTACACATGGGGAGGATTCTTACTTCCTCCAAAGCTTGATAGGAATAATTCTTGAACTGCCAGTACATGGATAAATTTTGAAGCCATACTTCTCCTAAGTATGTTATGATTCCATGTACACTGTAGGTTTTTTACATTTTGCATATAGGTGTGTTTGCTTTGGTGCTACTACCTGGTCCAAGCAGTTCCTTGGTTTTTGATTCACTATGTTTGGTTGTTTTTCTTTAACCAGAGATTCTAAGATCTTACCATGCCTACGAGAGGCATGTGTCTCAATTCAAAGCCACTAATGGAGCCTCTGAATTCTATTCCAGTTCCATTTATCATCTTGCAAAATTTTGCTAAGTTCTATCCTAAGGGTTTTGGGTTTTGTCTATCATCATTGTTGTAGGATTTTGTGTTACTTGAGATCCTTCCTAAATAACCCTAAAACTCACATTTTTCCATGCTTCTAATTCATTGTTGACCTTCTACTACCTATTTTTGGTCATGTTAAAACATCTGGTGTCATTAGAACTCATGGAGTAACCAATCCCTCATGCCTAGGTCCAATGTTTTTATATTTTATAAGGTTTACCACTTGACATTTTTTGGCCTTTACATCCTTTGAAATAATATGTTCTAAGTCCCTTGAGACCTTTTTATGTGGTGTCCTAGGTAGTTCTCTTCTTAAAACAACTTGTGTGCACATGTTGAATTGTCTTCACTTAAGTCTCGTCCATCACTTCCCTCTATCGCTCATCGTAAATAGCTTTTGAAATGTAAATTCAAATCAGTGATGAGTGATGAGCTATGTTTCTTTGGTTTCATCCATGATAGATGAATTTGAGAATTTTTAATTTGTATGAGCGATGTGTCAATGTCCAAGTTTCTCTTTGTACCATTGAAAGTTTTGGCTATTGCTAATTACTCTTGAATTTTGATTATTGAATTAGCAATGAGCGATAACATCTAGGATTTTGTTTTCATCGCTCATCATAGATGGATGTGTAGTCATATTTTTTAAATTGGTGATGAGCGATGATCGATATTCTGTTCTTCTTCTTTTTTCGTATTGAGAATAGGTTTTGAATGTTCGATTTTGTATTAGCAATACACAATGCAAGTGTTCTATGTGTTATCATTGGCTTCCTTCTCAGTGCTAATTTCTTTAATGCTTTATAATGGGAATTAGTAATTTGTGATGACCCTTGGTGCTTCTTATATTTTATCTTATTGCTTATTGTGGATTCATTCCAAGATTTGAGTTCTGAAATAACTATGAGCGATGGAGTCATTTATTCAAACTTTCTTTCGTTGATTTGAGTTTCTCTTGTGAGTGATGTCTTTTGTGCATTTTATTTTCATGCAAGTGCACATGTCTTAATCTTGTTTCATTGCATTATCTCATGTCGTTGATGTGATCTAGAGTTCAAAGAATGGATTAGCGATACATGATGGGTGATGAACGTGATCAAGGATGGGCCTTAAATTTAAAGGCTAAAAACTCATCATGTTGATGCTAACATCACTGATAGGACTTGTGAAAGGTGAAATGTATTAGTGATGAGAAATGGCTACAAAATAAAGGACAATGTGGTAGAATCCTGAGGACATTGTTTAAATCAAAAAAGAAAGTAGTTAGCTAAAAGGGGAACTGTTGATGGGGTTTTAAAATGACATAATCAACGATCAAGGTTTGAATATGAATGGATAAATGTCAGTTTTCTCACATGAGCTTTCTATCAAGCATTAATGGTGATATGAATAATTTCTCAACCATAAAGTAGGTAGCTAGCTTGATTTTCACACATTTGAAACTACTCAAGAGTAGAGAAGAAAGATAAAAGATGAAGAAGTGTGGAAAGCTCCAACAAGAAATTACAACAACAATTATATTAGTAGTTCACCTAGGTAAGAAAATTATTGTACCTCTTCCTATCAAAACTACTAATTTATACTATTTTGAAAGGGTAGTGGGGAATTTATGAGGTAACTTCCTTACATTGTATTCATTTTAGTATCTTCAATTTGGGTGATGAGTATTGTGTAAATCCTGGGAATACTTTATTATGTAAGTTGTGTCTTAAATTTTCATACCTGGGTAGGTCTTTTCAATTGAGACAATTGTAAACCCTTGTCCTACAACTTTGCAAATATGAGTGAACCAGAACCCAGTGAATCCAGCATTAGACCTGAGAGGAACCCAAGAAAAAGAGGGTTAAAAGGCTTAAAACCTAGGATGCTTCATCTATAGTTAAGTTGGAACCACTTGCAACATCTAGCCCTATTCCAAATACCCCTACAATATCTACTATGTCTGGAACTACAAAGAAATAACAAGAGAGGTTCATGGACGGGGCCTTTGGAGAAGTAAAGGAGGGAGGGTCATGAATTGGCAAGAGACCTATGGGTTAGGTTGTTGTGATGACCAGACTAATTGACAATGCTGGTGAGATTGGAGAATTGGCCTAGCCTCAGAGTGGATGGAAATTATTCCTGTATGGTTTTAATAGGAAAAATTCTAAGAAGCTGAGATGTTACTTATGGGGGCTCAACCTCGGGAAGTTGGTGGTACCCAATGTGTTTGTGGAAGTGGATGCGATGATGGAGTTGGTTAGGCACTATGATCCCACTAATAGAATATTCAAGAAGGAAAATGAAGATGTAATCCTTGAGGTGACAAGGGATAGGGTTGTGGAGATATTTGGGTTGAATCCTAATTATAGTGTAAAAATTAAGCATACAGGTCTATATGGTGAATATGAACATAATATATTTGCATATAGGAATAGACTACTTGTTCGACATAGAAAGAGCAAGGAAATATTTCTCCCTAAAGATATTGATCCCTTTGAATGTGAATAATTTATGGATTACTTCATGAACACCTATTATTTCCTGAAACATGTTTTGTCTCAAAATTTTGAGGCAAGGATAGCCCCTAACCTCTTGATGATGACAATGGATATACAGGCTTGTAATTGGAACACTGGTTTTGATTATGTTTCCTATGTTGTTGAACAAATGCAACATGATTTCATGAATATGAAGAAGGAGGCTCTCCCTTTGCATTTCCCACATTATTCTTTGTTAATGCATATGCTTCTATATGATGGAAATTATAGCTCAAAAATAAAGCTGAAATTGACATTTAGGGACAATGAGAATAATGATTTTCCAATCCAAATGTGGACACATATTTGGGATTTGAATTATCCCAATTCAAACTTGTAGACATGCAAATTTAACATTTTTCATTTGATCAAGTTCATTCATCAACCGAACTAGATGTCGCATTAGGACCATTCATCAATTAATCAGGTGCATTTTCATCCATTCATTAGGTAATTTCATCTCCTAGGATCATTTATTTAAAATCAAATAAACATTATCATCAGCCTTTTAATAAATCAAACATCATCACTTTAATTAAATAGATCAAACATTTATTTAATTAAATCCATATTTCATCCTTTTTTGATTTAAATAAATCAAATATTTAAATCCTAAAGGTCAACTCACCTAATCAGCATTAAATCAGCATAATCATCATCTATTTAATCTAACCCTGATTAAATGTTAATCCCATCCCACTTGCTTTATCTAGATCTAGCCACTTCCACATATAAATCAATTTATTGATTTATTAAACCCTCATTTTCCCTCAACATGACAAGTCAAACATTGCATTTATTGCTATTTTTCTTGTCCCCCTCTCAAAATTTATTGCAAATTTGAATTCAAATTCTCCCTCTCATGGACACTCTTCCCAAATCTTGCACAACCATTGACCTATCATCATTTGACAAGTGTCATCTTCTCATTAGAGGATCTTTAGTCCCACATTCACCATCTTGGCCAATCTCTCATCAAGAAAATCTATAAAATAAGGCCTTCATTCTCATTCATGGATACACAATTTGATGCAAGGTTACTCTCTTGGTTTGAGAAATAATCTTGTTCTTCATCTCCATTGCACTTCATCATTTTAGCTATTGATCAAGGGTTGGGAAAGGGTTACTAGCACATGTAACACCAATCCACTATGGAATAGGTAACTTGTTGAGTGTTTTCATTATGCTTGTAGCTTTCTTTCATCCTTTGGTTGCATGTTTTAAGCACTTTAGAAGGTATTTCATAGAGGTAATTTGTTAGATTTGTGAAATACTAACCCGTATATGAAGTTTAGTTTTTGCAGATTTTAATGGATGCCTACATTTGGGGCTAGAAGGAGGGCCTTGACTAGTGAAGAGACGTAATAACTATTCAAGTTGCTGCATGATGATTAAAAGATTACATTATTTTTTTTAACAGTCACCTTTAGCATGCTTATCAGAAATCTAAATTGTGTAATGAATACATGTTGATTTGACTAACCACGGTGTTTTGCTCCGTATTTCATTTTTCATAGTGTAGACGAGGCTTATGTGATTAGTCATTTTGTCTTTATTAGTTCTCACTACCTGCAATAAAATCTCTTTTCATTCACTCATTCGCTTGACACCAACATAGTTGCAAGAGGGGTTTATGAATGAAAGTAGCCATTGTTTTTACTGTTCCAAAGCATCAGAATCAATTTTAAATCTAGTAATTTGAAATACAGTTTTTTGATGTTGAATGCTTGAGTTATCTTTGTCAATATCCATAATCCGGATGTGTCAGAAAGTAGATTTCTTCCAGGTAAAAAAAAAAATGGACATAAGCAGAAGTAGTTGTTATATCTTGAATAAACGCCAAGAAGATGATGCCCCACTCATAGCAATGGTCATGTTTTCACTGTCTAAAAGGTTCTGTCGAGCCTTATGATTGCTCCACTCTATGAGACCATGTCTCTCTAACGCATTCTGAAAAACAATTCACCTGCCTTGTCTCACTTCCTTTAGGCATTTTGTCAATCAATTCTTGGGTCTTGTCTATGTCTTTGCATCACTTCATATACATCATGGCACTTGCAACTACTATGAATTTCAATGTTGTGTTTTAAAAACCTTCATGAGTGGTGCGGGTAGGTAGAAGTGATGTTGGGAATGGTTATGAATTTGTCTTTTGTCTTTACACCTGCCAAATGCAGTACGTAGCTTAAGTCTACCTTGTTCGTTGCCCTTTTAATGCCTAGCCTTTGCTTGAAAGCTTTTTTCTTTTTTGCACACAACACCTCTTGGGAACATTCGGTCACACAGTTCACATTTCTGGTATATGCTTTCGCAGCTGGCATTTGGTTAATAGTTTCTAAAAGCTTTTTGATACATGCTGCAACTACAACATCTGTTTGGGCGCGAGCTGGAGGGATGATAACATAGGTTGTGTGCACTTTACACCTACCAATTACATTTGCCTAAATTAGTCAATGTGCCTATTCTATAAGACTGTATCTCTTGAAAGCATTCTGTTTAAAATCTGCGTACCTTTGCTGGGCACAGACAATAAGACATTGACAAAGCTAGAGAACTCAGCTTTAGACTTGCCATTTGCATTTATTGGAATTTACGATGTAGCATACATCCGCCACTTGCATTTACTTGGAAAGATTTGTTTTAGGCGTCATTACATCTGTCATTTATATTCACTCGCAAAATTTCCTCTTTGGTATTTATAGCGCAGTTTTGTTTCTGCCAAAAGTGTTTGCTTAAAGTCTTATGTCCTTTCAAATTTATGTTTTCGGACTGCAGTTAACATTAAAATCTTTTTGATACATGCTATCATTGTTGACTTTACCTCTACCAAATGCATTCACCTGGAAGTTTTGTTTGAAAGGTTTTACTCACTGCTTTCTCCATGCGCAAAGTAAAGGTATTGCGTAGCAATCTAGGTAGCAGATATGGCTGGCAGCAATAAAGATTGAGCGATATAGTCAATTGTTTGCATTATGTTATCAAAAATATTCAATTGTCAATATGCTGCAACATCTTCTTTATTGATCATAGATTTGAAAAAGGCATTGGGTCTTGTCCAAGTATGCTGGGTTGTTGAAACTTTAATGCTGGAAACTCAAACTAGTTGATTTAAAATTTGGGGTAACTAGATCTCTCAAGTGCAAAGGGTTTAAAACCAATACGGTCAGAATGTAGATTCTAATTTTATTTTATGATTTCATTGCCACACGATAGATACTTTCAAAGGATTTATTTGTTTAAGGCTAAGTTATTTATTGGCTTTCAAAATTAAACTTATAAATTGTTGCATCTATATGGTCTTTTTGAGATAATCAAGAGGTGAAGCTTATGATAGTGCTTTTGAAAGTTGTATTCTTTGTGGCTTATAAAATTCATAGGCTTGCAAGAGTTTATCACATCATTTTACTTATTTTGAAATAGTTAACATTTGAGAATAAGGTTATACCTTTGAAAGAATTATGCTTTATGATTGATTCATTGGCTCAATATCATTGGATTATGATTCAATTATAAATTCTTCTTTTATGACCATCCAAATCATTTGTTCCTTTAAATTGAAATCATATTATTGAAGTTAATGATCTAAATGAATTCAATATTTTGATCCTCACATAAGTGTCTTTTGTTTAAAGGTACAAACGAAGGAAAAGTGAAGGCAAAAAGGTACAAAGGAAAAGCGAAGGCGAAAAGGTACAAAGCAAAGGAGGAGGCTAGCAAATGAAAACGAAACGAGGAGAATTTTTTTTGAAAACTCAAAGTGTTTTTTAATGCTTTAAGTGTTTGATCAACACTACTTCATGAAGTTGTTTATCTTTTCGTTTTAGAACACTAATTTTCATTTGGGTCTAAAACAAACAATTTGATTTTCATTGCAAAGGGCTTAAAATGAATCTTAGGAAAAACTCATTAGATTTTGTTTGAGGTTAAGAATTGAACAATCAAAACTCACACTTCATTTTGGTGCTTAAAACGAACTCACAATTGCTTTGAAGGCTATAAAATGAACAAGTGCTTGAATTGTGTGATTTTGCATTTTGAATGCATATCCTCTCCCCTTGCGCTTTGTGCGATCTAGGGTGCAAGAGAAACACTCAAAATTCATTTTATTTCTTTGAAACACTTCGATTTGGGCTTAAAAATTGAACATCTTGTGCGAGTGTGAGTAGGGGCATTTTCACGTACATTCTCTTTCTTTGTGCCATCAAAGATTGATCGAGTTACGGATTGTGTTTTTGCTTGCTTTTGTTTATCCTAGAGGGCCTGCCTTGGGGAAAAAGTACTCACCCAAGGGAACGACTCAACCGGTAACACTCTAAAGCCAAGAGTATTTCCAGCCGGGATATAAATGTGGGTATTGGTTAAATCCATTATCACGCGGTTGGCTCCGACAAGATGGATCCGAAAGGGGACTCTTGCGAATGGGTCAATCTCCACGGAAAAGTCCTTACTAGAACCCATGTGCTAGAATTTTCCAAAATCCTTAATCTATTTGTTCATGCAAGAATGGTCATTCTGAAGCCACCCCACACTCTTACGGTCTTCTAGTAAAGATGGAAAGCATGCCATGGGAGTTTCATGGGTGTTGATGCTTGGCTGCCCCGATTGACAATAATGAGCCATGGAGGGGAGCCAGTGGGGTCAAGCATCTAACCATCCGCTAGAGATAAGCATAGCTAGACTTTTCCAAGTGGGAATCCAACAAATATTGTCTTACACATCCATAGGGCTTGTACTTGTTCTTCATTTGAAAACACAGTGTTGTATTCGAAAACATTTTTGCAAACAAACATTCAACATGATTCTCAAAATTTCAAACCCTCTTGAAGACGAATATCATTGACTCAATCCATATGTTACTGCTTTCCCTGGGGATTCACGTCCTTAGAGGTTCCTAAGCATTGGATTATACCTCAATTTGTCTTCTTGAGTAAACAATTGGAAAACCCTTGCCTTAAGTTCATTGAATTTCCACATAAAATATCTTGTGGGGTTTAAGGAAATTAAGACATTGGACATCTTAGTTTGAAACTTTAATCAAAGAGAGTGTTTTTGGTAAAATAAAGCCATTAGGCAAAGATATGCAAAATGAACTTTCATGTGTGTTGAAGACTCCAAATCCCAAAAAAGCACAAATCATTGATTGGAAATCCAAAATGTTCAAATCATTTCTTGGTCACAAAGGTCTTTAGGAAGCATATGCATGCTCTTCAATACCTAGGTCTAGGAAAACACAAAATGTCTCTTTTAGGTTCATCTAGGGATCAAAACAAATCAAACCTCTTTCATCCATCTTTCAAAACACCAAACATCATCTCACAAATCATCTTTTGAAAACCTTGAAATCATCCTTGAAGTGTTAGGCTTTATGACAAAATCAAGCAAACACCAAAATCATTGAGACCAAGTCCTTGAAAACATTTATCAAAACACCTTTGGCTAGGAATGTGTAAATGCATCCTTTTGCATATCCTTAGTCAAAGTCATCCAAATCATCTTGTCTAGCTTAGTGTATGTAGATGAATCCTTCTCCATATACTTAGTGAAACAATCATTTTGTTTGGGTAGGTGTGGGTAGATGCATCCTTCTCCTCACACATATCCAAATCATCATCCTTTGAAAAAACTATCCTTTAGATCATTATCAAACATCTTAGGGTCTTTTTGCTCAAAATCAAAATGCAAATCAAGATCAAGGACAAAATCTCAAAATCCAAAAATCAAACCAATCAAAAATCCAAAGTCCTAGCATTTCATTCAAGATTTATCAAAAGCAAAAAATATCCATAACATCCATCTTTAAACATCACCATCATATCATCATCACATTTGATCCTAAAAAGCATCCTAAAACATTCACTTTGGGACATAAAATAGAGATTAATCCAAGGAATCAAGAGATTCATCTCCCATATTCTCGAAGATTGATCCTTGTTTTATGGTTCAAACGAGATCTCAATACAAGAAGAGTATGGAAGCCCACAAAGAAACTCCCACTTCAAGTGACCTTAGCCAAACAAACACAAAAATGAATCTCACATAATCAAGCAATCCATTGATCCCCTCATCATCACAAAACCCACAAGAAGAAAATCAAGGGGAGGACCTCACCTTTGGAATGTCTCACGAAGAAATAGCTGAAATGCTCCAAAATCCAGACAATCATAGAATCATCAACATCATGATGAGACTCAACCCTTCGTTGTACATGCTTGAACTAGCAAAACAAGGGGCCAAGTTGCCTTCAGATTTTGATGTGACCACTATAGTAGAGACATGATCTTTTCCACAATCTCATCCACCATCCCCATTTCATCTACACCCCCATCTCAAAACGTCATGGAAAATATCCCGCAAATCACAACATCATTTGCTCCAACTCAACCCAACGTTAAGAAGGGAAACACATTTCTCAATGCTCTTCAATCACATCCCCTTGTGAATAACCAAAACTTGGACGCAAACACCATAGTGGAACAAAACATCCTCCATAATCCATTACACCAAAATTTTCCTCTCACTTTACATTATGACCCATCATCAACATCTTTTTACAGAGCACCACAAACACCTCTCCTCACAAATTCACAAGAGGAGGGAGACATATTCGGACCAGGGGGCATTTTCAACACCACAACACTCTCACAAGGATTCACCCCCCTTACATTTCCACCTCTCCCACCATCACCATGGTCATCTACACCACTCCTTGGTTTAGGGCTTCCCCCTCTACCGAGTATCAATAAAAACAACATCCCAATCATCAATCAAAACATTTTTCCAAATGCTCAAAGATTATTGTTGACATCACAACAACAAAAAACAAACACACAAGCAATGGAAAAATCATCAAACACCCCCACAACATTGCAAAGTATGGTCTCTCAAGGGCCAATCACATCAACGATGCCACTTACCACATCAACAACACCATCCACCAATCACCACATCAACACGACAACACCATCCACCAACCAAATAATCAACACAACATCATCATCTACCACCATTCCAAATCCACCACCACCAACGTTCACCATATCAAACCAATTCGACGCAACATTACAAGCCGCTTTTCAAAGAGGATACCAACAAGTGTAGAAACAAAAAGCCGTGCATCAAGCTGCTCAAGCTGCGCAAGCTACCAAAGCTACACAAGCCGCATTACAAGCACAACAAGCACAACAAGCCAAAGCTTTATTGCAACAGCAACAACAACAAGCTGCCCAAGCCGCACAAGCATTGCAAGCACAAGCCCAAGCTCAAGCACAATCTCAATATCAAGCACAACAAGCACAAGCACAAGCACAACTTCTTGCACAAGCAGCGCAAATAAAAGCATATCAGCAAGCACTAAAGCAATACCAAGAGCAACAAGAAGCAGCAGACTTGGCAGCCCAACAACAAGTGTTGTGGGAACAACAAGTAGAACAACAAGCATTGTTAGAACAACAACAAACGCAGTAGCAAGCAGAACAACAAGCGTTGTTGGAACAACAGCAAGCACAACAACAAGCAAAAATCCTAGCGCAACAACAACAAGAGCAACAAAAATCATTGTTCATCCAAAAGCAAGTAGAAGCCTACTTCGCCTGCCACAACATACCGATACCATTGAACAATGCACCAACCAACCCATCCATCCAAACCATGATTGCAACACCGCAAAACACATTCATCCCACCCCCTGATCCTCAGAATGATATGACGACACAACTCAAGTTGCTCTCACAACAAATACTCGATCTTCAATCAAGGCAAACAACCAAAACGCAAAGCAACTGGTGTCCCTATCCATTTGATAGGAGCCTAGACATGAAACCATTCCCTAAGGGATTTGAGATCCCTAAATTTGACAAATATCAAGGGACGGGAAACCCTAAAGATCACATCAGGGAATTCTAGGTTCATTGTATGGAGGTTGCATGTGGCCGATACTTATGCAGTCGGCTATTCCTAGGAGCTTAGCGGGCAATGCTATAAGATAGGTTCTTTGTACCTTGAGGGCATTAGGACATTCGAAGAAATTAGGGTCGCATTCATTAAAGAAACTCATGTAACATTACAATGGATGTTTAGTCTCCAAAAGAACTCACATCTCTGGAAACAAGGAAAGAATGAATCTTTAGAAGCCCATTCCTTCAACGATGGTGATCGAGTTGTCCGAACAAATGGACCATGCTAGAAGAACAACAAGTCTACACAATCATAGCCAATCTTGAAAGTTTTCTATCATTCCATCTCAAAGTTCAGGGTATCACCACATACAATCAATTGATCTCCAAGGCGCTTAGCATCGAAAGAGCCCTTGTAACTCAACCCATCGAATCAACATCATATCACGAACCGAAAAACAACCGCCCGTCATCAAACTACAATGATAAAACTCGCACATGGGCAAGAAACAAAAACGTCACTAATGATGGTGTTGTAGATGCCAAGGTGGTCATTAGTGGTCCGTGCCAAAACACATCCACACAACAAATCCAAACACCAAATCAAAACATTCATCACACAATGCATCAATCCAACAATAATCCCACCATCAATAACCTCAATGATCAAAGAGGACCACCTCAACGCAACACTTATCCCAAACGAAAATACACTACTTTGGGAGAACCACTTCGGGGACATAATGAAAAACTAATGGAGTAAGAAAACTCATCCAAGAAGCTCCTACATTTGAGAATTATCAAGAACACGATGTGAAACCTCCTTGGTACAATGAAAATAAACTATGTGAGTTCCACAAAATCAAGGTACACCACAAACAATTGTATGGACTCCAAGAACATCATCCACGATCTCATGAAAAAAGAATCATAAATGTAGAGCACCTACAGAATCAGTATCTTAAAATCTACACGAATCCGATGCCAAATCATGGCAACAAAGGGAATAACAAGGATAAAGGAAAAGGTAGTGTAAATCATGTATACGAAATGGTTGTTGCCAACCTCAATGAAAACTGCATGGTCATCACCATTAAAGGCGCCCATGCCGAAGATTGTGGAGTCACCATAAGAGGCGAAAAAGTCACCATCGCAGGATCATCCCAACCCAATAGAGTCCCTACATCAAGAGCTATTCCGTATAGCTACAATGTTGTAGACCAACTCAAGAGAATGCCAGCACACATCTCCATCATGGAGTTGTTAAAATCTCATCCCGGAGTGCATAAAAAGATCCTTGAGGAAGCATTAGCCTCATCTACCATCCCTTGAGACCTCGATGCGAGAACAATTCCAAGCTATGGTCAGAAACATCATAACACCTAATCTCCTTACATTTTCTGACCAAGACTTTCCCGCCCAACCATCTCACAATCGTGCACTTCACTTGGAGGTCATTGTGAACAAAAGAAAAATCAAAAGGGTCCTGGTGGATGGAGGTGTAGGTTTGAACATTTGTTCTTTTAGCCTCATCAAGCAGTTAAAGATATCAGAAGATTCCATTGACAAAGGAAAGGGCATAACAATAAGAGCATATGATGACCAAGAAAGAGTGTCTCGGGGCATGATTAAACTCCCTATTCAGGTAGGGCCAACGCTCATGGAAACCACTTGTCAGGTCTTGGACCTCGACTTACCATACAATATCCTCTTGGGACGCCCATGGATCCATGCAATGAAAGGTGTAGCATCAACCTTCCATCAATGTGTAAAATTTACACATAATGGACAAGAGGTTACCATTCATGGAGATCCCAAACCATTTTCATATTGCAAAAATCTTGAGGCCAAATATTACAAAATCCCCCAAGTTCCAAAGAATGATGAGGGCCCATCCACATCATACATTCACCCCACCACTATCATGTCCACTTCTGTGACAGAGACACCTACCATCCCCGCCATTCCCACCATATCTGATATCAAGCTCATCATCCAGGAGGATGGTTGTGGAAGTCATAGGCTCCCTAACAATGCTTTTGTGATAGGAGAGTTACCACAATCTCCTAGATCACGAGGACGCCCACAAGAAAATCAATCTCCCACATCACAAATCTATCCTCAAAATTATCCTGAATTCACAAGGTGGGGAGACCTTGGCCATGAGGTAATTGAAGCAAATCCATCAAACATGTTGTATCGAGATGAAAGACTGAAACCTGAATTACCAATGGATGAAAGAAGAAGAGGCCTACACATGATGCTTGTGATGGGCTATGACCGAAACCAGAGATTGGGACAAAATGACAACGGCCTCATAATACCTATCATGCCGGAGACGCGACCCATAACAAATCTTGGTCTTGGATGTGCCACTCCAAGAAT
>VDFB02075321.1:15598694-15795343 GCA_007258455.2 Sequoia sempervirens
TCCAAATATTTGAAAAAATCCATCCGCTCATCTGGCTTGCACCGCAATAAACACCATTCATAATAAACTGATCGTCATCCTCAACCTTTGGTGAAACAGTTAGAAACAAGTCTAGTAGGTTAAAAGTAAAACTCAAAAGCGTCAAGTCTCAAGTCTAAGTCAGTACGTAAACAAGTTGGTCAAGTCTTTGTGTCGATAGCCCATCATCCAATCAGTCTCAAATCAATCATCTGATAACATCATGTCATAGGATGAATCCTTCCTACAAGGGGCATTATTTATCAGAAAGAACATTTTGGATAAACGAAATCGTGCCGCCATCCACTAACATGTCCTAGGATGTATCCTTCCTACAATGGGCATTATCTTTTGGCAATAAGTTTCAGTTCTTATCCTTAAAAACACATTCCCTTTTGGTTAGCGGTATTGAAGAACATCAACTTATTTGTGTACTTGGTCTTTTCTTTTGACTTATCTTATTGCACTCACTCCAAGGACCTCGATGATATCCGAACGAAGGATTTAGAGAGATAGGAATGGGGCAATGATCATTATCTTTTGTCTGCTATGCTTGTTGGACGTTCTTGTAAAATAACTTCAAGGAGAATACTTGCTTTGTTAGATATGTATGGAGGATGTTTCAGACAGCTTGTTGACTATTGCATTGATTGGTTAAACCTTTCCGTGTTTTGGTCCGAGATGTTTGAGACTTCTAAAGTGCATCCTAGCAAGGTTTCCATATGTTAGGTGTGAACAAGAATACTCCTATCTATTTGTCAAGTCAAATTCCATCACACTAAGTACAACGCCATCCTGGTCCTTTATACCTTGATGCATTGTGCTTAGGCGTGTTATCAAACATAAAGTAAGTGACCCTTTGAAAATCCCAATCCTTGATAAAGCAAAATCATCCATCTATCATCATCATTTCTTATCATCATTTCTCATCATCATCTCTCATAATGTTGGCTTGTTGATCCTCTTGTCATCATCTCATTTCCGCACTAACATCATCATCACCAATGCATCCATCATGCATCCATCCTGCATCCACAAAACTGTTAGAATAGCACATATCATCCATATCATACATCATAGGAAACATCGATCAATTTCACATGCAATGCATAATTATCATCATAATATAGATCTGTTAGTCTAAGCATCTCATAAATCATCCATTGCATAATCATAGCATATCACATCATCCATCTCATCCATCTCACATCATATCATCATTTAAGTTGTTTAGGATAATATAGATCTATTATTCTAAGTATCTTAAGATCATCTCATCTACATTGTCATCCATAACCATCCATTTTGAACCTCTTTGTCGTGAGATCGACCTCAAATCGAATCTTTTCGCTCAATCTCTCGAGGGGGCAATGTACCATTGTACTTCTTTCTGTTGGGGCATCCAAAAAATCAGAAATTTTTTTATTTTGATCGCGGCAAGTTATTCTTTGAACCAACACAACAAGTACATTGCTTCAAAGAGGGGAAAAATGTAGACATGCAAATTTAACATTCTGCATTTGATCAGGTTCATTCATCAACCGAACTAGATGTCGCATTATGACAATTCATCAATTAATCAGGTGCATTTTCATCCATTCATTAGGTAATTTCATCTCCTAGGATCATTTATTTAAAATCAAATAAACATTAGCATCAGCCTTTTAATAAATCAAACATCATCACTTTAATTAAATAGATCAAACATTTATTTAATTAAATCCATATTTCATCCTTTTCTGATTTAAATAAATCAAATATTTAAATCCTAAAGGTCAACTCACCTAATCAACATTAAATCAGCATAATCATCATCTATTTAATCTAACCCTGATTAAATGTTAATCCCATCCCACTTGCTTTATCTAGATCTAGCCACTTCCACATATAAATCAATTTATTGATTTATTAAACCCTCATTTTCCCTCAACATGACAAGTCAAACATTGCATTTATTGCTGTTTTTCTTGTCCCCCTCTCAAAATTTATTGCAAATTTGAATTCAAATTCTCCCTCTCATGGGCACTCTTCCAAAATCTTGCACAACCATTGACCTATCATCATTTGACAAGTGTCATCTTCTCATTAGAGGATCTTTAGTCCCACATTCACCATCTTGGCCAATCTCTCATCAAGAAAATCTATAAAATAAGGCCTTCATTCTCATTCATGGATACACAATTTGATGCAAGGTTACTCTCTTGGTTTGAGAAATAATCTTGTTCTTCATCTCCATTGCACTTCATCATTTTAGCTATTGATCAAGGGTTGGGAAAGGGTTACTAGCACATGTAACACCAATCCACTATGGAATAGGTAACTTGTTGAGTGTTTTCATTATGCTTGTAGCTTTCTTTCATCCTTTTGTTGCATGTTTTAAGCACTTTACAAGGCATTTCATAGAGGTAATTTGTTAGATTTGTGAAATACTAACCCCTATATGAAGTTTAGTTTTTGCAGATTTTAATGGATGCCTACAAAACTATTTCATATTTACTAATGTCATATGGTTTGGTATCCTTGAAATTTATTGTGTAGCACCTATTCATAGGCTCTCTCCAACAATAAAAAATATCATGTTCCCAAAGGATATAGTGGGATCAACTGCAAAGCATAATTGGGAAGATTTCTTTCTGCACTTAGAGTATACTTTGATTAGGGCTTACGGATCTAAGGTAGCACCACAATGTTTTCCCCTCTATGTATCTGATATATTGGAAATAATGGAGTTAATGTGACAGGTTAATTTTATGGATTATGAAATGTTTAGAAAGCCTAGGAAAGGTACTATGGTGAGTCCGTAATGTTCTTTTCCTTACTTTAAGGCTATTTCCCCTAAAGGGTTTGAGAAAATTAGAATCATGGTGAATAACCTTAGGTTACCTTTTAATGAGGTTAGGACTTTTGACCCTAAAAGATTTGTGCATGCAAAGAGAAGGGATAAAAACTTATCAGGAATATATCACAAGTTTTTGTACATGGATGCTATATTGAGAAAATTGCCAAGTGATGAAGTTGTTAGATCTAGAAATAAAGAATGGACATCCATAATAGACATTAAAGAGAGCATCATAAGGAGGAATAATTTTTATGAGAACCCCTATAATGTAATTGAAGATGCTTTTGAAAGAGATTTTACAAAACTAATGGATTATCAAAATGGTGATTTCAAGGTAAAGGTGAAATAGGTTGTTGAGGGAGCACACGCTCTCCTAGAAAAACAACCTCACACTATTGATGTTCTAGAGTAGCTTGCATATTTCCAAGAAGTTAGGGAGGAATAAATGGTAGAAAATGTGCCTGATGATGAGGAGGTGGGGAAGAAATTCCCTCCCCCTAATATCAAAGAAACTCTTGATTCAGAGGTTCCCCCAGATAGAATTGTTCAATGGCAATATGATGAAAAGAATGATGATTATCCTAGGATTAAGGATAGTGATGAGTTCCTTGCAGATGATAGGTTTGTATAGTCTAAGGAATTCAAGGAATTTATGGTTCAGGAGAGGAGTAAAGAGATAAAAGAAAGGCTTGAGCAAGTAAGGGCTATTATCGAACCTTCTCAGCAGGAAGAAGCAGAGAAGGAAGGGGAAGAAAAGATCATGGATGAGATTGCATCTATCACTCTCGTTGAAGCTAGGAAAATTTTCATAGATAGTGGAATCATGTTAATACCAGGATGCACTATCACCTCAACTATTGCATATGATGTAGTATGAAGAGACCCTCAAGCTTCAATATCCGAGGAGTGGTTTGAAGATAAGATGTTTAGATTTGAGTATATAGTCCAAAGTTTTGTACTCTTGCAATCTGGTGTATGGTACCTTATACTAGAAAGCGTGACGTCTTTAGGCCTATTGAAGAGGTTATGGGTTCCTTTGTGGTGAAGAGAGCCACAGATATAACACCTATCTAAGCAGCTAAGTTAACTTCTCATGTTGCAATGCTCAGTGTGGACACAACACAAATTTCTCGAGAGAAGTATGATTCTTTGGTGAAGGATTATAAGAAGGCCTTAGATGAGATAAATGATGATCATCAAAGCTTGTGCCTCTCTGACAACCTTATGGGAAATTCAACGAGTGGGGTGCAGATTTGTGCCTCATTAAATACCTCTGGGATTTTTATACAAAGTTGACTCTTCTGCAAATTTTGGAGAAAAGGGTAAAAGGATATGTAAATGTAAAACATAAATATGGAAATGCACCAAAGGTTTTCTATTATTTCAAACCTAATATATTTTTTGAATGATATATTAGACACATAATGTCATGAACCTTCTTTGTTGGGAAGAGAATGAACAATAAAGGCTAAATATAAGCACAATGTAGTCTTTCAAATCTCCTTGCAGGTAGTGTTCATTAAGGTTTGATCAAGCATAAAGATTTTTAAGGTTAATAGAAAACATTCAAAAATTGCATAAAATGTCTCTCTTCTTATTGAATAACATGAAAAAACAACCCTTTAGGAAAATAGAGTAGTTCAACAAACATAGTCCAATTTTCGTAAGTTGTTATCATACCATATAAGCATACAACATGGAAATCAACTACTCAAACTACTTGAATTCAAATTAACATAGTGTTTCATTCTAAACAAAAGCATAAAGAAGGAACTTGATAAAGGACATAACATGAATAGTCTCAAAGATTTCTTCTGAATAGTTCATGCTTGAATATAAAATGAACTTAATAAAAAAGGTCAGATGCCAATCTGATAATAGTCTGAGTTAAAACAATATAACATGCCAAAGAAAAGTAGTGTTCTGCCAATTACTTCAGAAAATACTTCTATGCCTAAAGAAAACCAACAAAAAAAATTCTTCAAGAAATGAAACTAGAACTTAGAACTTGGGGGAAACTTATTTTTTGTTTTTGCCTACCATTTATAGCTGGAAAAAGAGAGAACCTCCACCACATCCCAAAACTAAATATTTCCAGCTGTTGGCATTTGATAGCTCATGATCTGATTGTAGATATTTAATTATGTCATGACAATCTTTGCTCATCAATTCCCAAATGCTGCATTAATGCCCTTTAGATATTTAGAAAATATCGTTATCTGGAAAACAATCAGATCCTAGAAAATATTCTGGAAAAATTCTTGTTGAACAATCACATGGCTCGATGGTGCTAACTCAACGTTTCCATCCTAAAAACCAAAATAAACCAGCATGCTCTGAAAAACTCCCAAAAAATATCGCTTCTTAAAAAGTGCAAACTACCCCCATCAAAGAGATGATGTCTCGAGCGGGCGAAGATTCTATGATTTGTGAAAATCATCCTTGAGAAAATCTCCACCGGCTGACATGTGTCCCGGCCCTCTCCTAGGAAGAAAAGAGATAAGCAAAAGTGATGCAACCATGACGTGGTGCATTGCACGCCTTCTTCAGACAAATTTTTATTTGAGCATGGGAGCATTCAAAGCCAAAATATATATAAAGCTGAAAATAAAAAATGGTTAAGGAAAAAATGCTTCACAGTTTTGGCAACTCATAGGGGGCTTTCACTTGTGGAGGTGTGAAACTAGACCTCTGGTGGTTCTTGGAGCTAGAGTAAAGTGGAATTCTACACCTCCCAATCCACATTAGTCAGTCAGAAAAGATCATAGATGACCTTATATGCTTAATCTAGCTCGAAGAATTCTTTGAAGGAAACAAATCCCCATCTTTCTGAAACTACCTTAAGGTGATAATAGAGATGAGAAAGGGGAAAGATCTCACACTCAACATCATCAATAGTGGGTGTCGCACTCGAACCTAGGAATTTTGTAGAAGTCTAGACCTTATGTCTTATTTCATCCATGATCTGCACAACTGATAGCACATCTCCATCTGGAAAAAGAAAGGGAGGCAACCCAAAGCTATACAGGACACTGAAATCCTTCTTGATTTTGTTGACCATTTTGTTCAACACTGCATGGTAATCCTTGCTTCTTGTTATGAACTTCTAGCAGTTGATGATTTTTTTTTCGTTACAAGATGCAACCCTTTGATTTGAAATTCCTACACTTCTAAGGGCTTCATCAGTGGCCACACACAACTTTGAAATCAGGCTTTGTGTTTCTGCTACTCGAGGAGCATATATCTATAGAATTTGGTTTGCTAATGGGCCAACCTTTTTGTTTAATTCCTGAGCATCCCTCAAAAACTGTATGGATGGTTTTAGGATAGCAACTAGAACCATGATTTGTTCCCAATGCATGGATATCAACTTCTTCAACACTAAGAGGATCCTAGACTCTTGTGTAGCAGTTAACTCCCAACATAACTAGGCCTCTTTGAATCTTGCATTCTCTTCTATTTTATTCTTCTCCCAGAGGGAATTCACTAGTTTGGAGCTCAATCTTCCGGTCTCTTGATCATGAGCCTGTAGAGCAAACGCAATCTCTTGTTTCTCTTGTCTTGACTTCTCTACTACCACCGAGGCCTTTTGTATATTTTCAAAAGCTTAAGATCAAATTCCATCCAACTCTTTCTTTGTGTTTTCATGATTACACTGGTACTCGGTGTTTGTCTCGTGCTCACTAGCAAGTTTAACTCTCAACTTTTCAATTTCATCATACAGTTAAACCTATTCACCTTGGGCTTCCTTCAGCAATTTAGCTTCTTCTCCTTGTTGATTTTGTATTTTCCTTATGTAGGCCATCTCAATATCTCTAACCTTAATTTCTATTTGCATCATATTCATTGTTTCCTTTACATTCATTAACTATTCCTCATGCTTCTTCAATTTCCTATCCAATCTTCCATAATCCACATATACCACCTTCTGGGTGGCCCTACCTAGGACCACTTTGTTGCGTGGGTGTGTCTCATTTAAATCTAGACCCATGGCCTTGATGTCATATTCTTCAATCTACATTTGTCCTTTGTGTTTGGACATGAGTGAATTCATAGTAGTAATCAATAGATATTTCAGCTCTTCATTGAAGCAAGCTTCAATCTTCTTGCCAACTGACAACACAACATTCTTTAATAACTGATTTTTCTTTCTGACTTTTTGAGCCTACTTCATTGCCTTGAAATTTTCTTGGAGACTCTTAGGGGTATCAATGATTTGTGTTACAATGGAAACAATTAGAGGGAGACCAAAAAGGGTAATATAAGTTGAAACCTTGGATATATTCACATGTGAGGAGGCAAATGGGAGTGTAATCATGGAGAAAGGTGGGATACCAAATTGTGATTGGGTAGGGGGAAAACTAGTTGGGGTAAAAAGAGAAATGAGCAGAAGGAGAGAGTTTTTCCTAGAAGTGGATGGAACTGGAGTAATGGGAAACATGGATGATTTATCCTTTTCAATGGGGGCCCTCGATAAGGCGATCAAACAATCAATAGCAGCCAAAGTAGATGTTGCTCGCTCAGTGCACAGGGTTGCTCCATAAGGTTCATTGCTAAAAATGGATGGGGATTCATTAAGGACAAAAATATTGGGCTCCATGCTTGAAGGATTATTTTCCATAGATGGGGACAGAGGAGTAACCAGAGATGTAGAGGTAGGAAGAAGAGAGGGAGTAAAACTTACCTTGGCCATGACGATCGAAACACCTTGCAGAACAGACTCCACCTCTTCTTCTCCTCTATCTAATGCATTGGGTACATCTATATCCTAGACTTTTCTTCTCTTTGCATGGCTAGAACTGGTGCATTCCAATCCTTTGGTGGATAATCCCAGTGAAACTTGGTCTTTGATAATGATAGTAGACCTTCTTGGCGACCATCGAGCTCTTTTCCCTTTACTTCGAGCACTGATGGAGGATGTGACTTGTGAGTCCCTTTGCTTTGAGTCTCCTCTCCTATTAGATTCCTAAGGATGGAATGTATGATGTGGAAGCTGCTCCTCTTCAATCTCATGACTTGTCTCTAGGTTGCTATTGTCAATATCATCCTCTTGGACATAAATCTCCTCAAACCTTTCATCATGTGGCCAAAACTCTTTGAGTAGGGAATCAAGACACCTCATCTATTGTCAGAACCTCTAGAAATATGTCTTCTTCCTTTCCAACCATCTCTTGTGCTTCAATTGCATGTTGAGGGACTTACCCATTGGGAGGTTCCTCTGATACTCCACCTGTGATACATAGAAATTTGGCCCTTTTGGTTGTTTGATTGGTATGTGGGCCAAGCCAATGTATAATTCTAGTCTTTCCTAAGTTGGATTCCTTCTTGACTAAAAATACTCTATACTCTTATGTTTCAAAGTGATTTTCTTTGTTGGATTGTAGTCCCACGTGTCACAAATGAGGACCAAGCCTAGGGCCACCAATAGGTTTGTAAGTTCACCCTCCACCTTTCACTTCCCTAGTGTCACCTAACTGTTGGAAATGCTGAAGGGGATCAAATATATCTTTGTCTTATTCCTTTTGGTGCTATAGGAGTTGTTGGAAAAGGTTGCCTGAAAACATGCCTCCAATGAAAAAACTCTATCTGTTACAAATATGGGAAGTTTGAAAGGCTTTCCAACAAAACCATGGAATCTGATTAATATAAAATCCTCTCTTAGGAAATAATTCATCGGGGTAAGTGGATTTATCATCCATTGCCATATTTTAGGAGAAACATGACCCACAGGATGTGGCAACAAGTCTTGAAGTACTGGCCTCAGAAAATAATCCACAAAGCAATAGTAATTGCATGTTTTTGAAAGCACATAGGTTCATATAGAAACTAGTTGATATAAACCCTTTGCATCAAACCTAGACATTATCAAAATTCTCTCAAAAAACTCAAAATTTTTATGCAAAATCAAATGGGCCAAGAAAGAAGAATACCTGACTTAGCAAAATCATAATATTTTTTATTCTTCTCCCTCTTGAGTATAAAATCTAGACCCATCTAGAAGGGATGAACATCTTCATCATCATCAAGGCTATAAATCTAGGCCAACATTGAGAAGATAGTCTATGTGTCTTTCTTAAATTTTCTAACTGAAAGAGGGAAAGAAAAATGACCCATCTCCATCCTTTCCTTTATTTATTCCTCATAAAAGCTTCCTTTCTTAGTTCTTTCCTCCCAGAAAATATCCATTGTTTCTTGATCAAAACACTCGACACCCGAAGTCATAGGGATACACAACATATCCCATATATTTGCAACAAAAATTGTGACCTTGATCTTGTCAGCCATAATGGCTTTTGTCTCCTTGTCAAATCTTTTCGCACATGTGTCCACCAGCTCCAAGGATGGGTTTATGATAGGAAACATGAACTATGGTAGGCTACAATTCTAGAGCTGAGATGTGAAGCCTTTAGGTGACCCATGATGTATCATTATTTGAAGTGCCCCTTCCCTAAGGTTTTTAAGGTTGGTTTCCAATTTTTGGTCAAAAATACTGTCGGTAAAATCCTGCACCACCTCTCTCCTGATACGTTTATCTAGTTGCACCCTTTTACAAAACTCAAAAGGTTGCACTGCCTCTCTCTTGATATGTTTATCTGGTTCCCTTTTTCATGAGGTTTCAACCTCCCTACTATATTTTGAGGGCTTGGGGATGGTTGTGTTGAGAAGTTGCAGAGATTTTCTTCAATGAAATGACCACTTGCATTTTACTAATTGAAAAATTCTGCTTTTTGGATGCAGCTAATTCCCTTGTACGCACATGTATTTAAGGCTACACCACTATCATTGGTCCATTAAATGCTTCCACTAAGGCGATACATGTGGATTTGAGATCGTATCCCTTGAAAATTCCAAAAATCTTATGACAATGGAATTAGTACATTCTCCCTATCGTCTCTTTCACAAATAAGCTCATTTCATTGGGAATTGTGACTTTATCTATGAGAAATGCACTTAGGTAATGCAAAGTACTTATGAAAAGATGTGACTATTTAATTTTTCAGAATTTAATGCTTTAATCCATGTATTTTCACATAAGAAAGCTAGCTAGTGTTGATGACGGCAAAGGACACATGTCATTAATCTACGTATGAAAGCATTTACTCCCAATTGCCAAATTTATTTCCCAAGATCTTATGTCAGATTTTTCTTATAATTCATCTAATTCCTTTTGATTGCTTTGGAATTTTCTCTATTTTCATCCAGCCAAAAATGGACTTCCCATTGATTGGGTTCATCGGCACATCCTTTCTATATATATAGCTATGTCACCTTATTGCAATATTCATTCAAAATGAATAGCCTTTTAGGTTTAGCAAGTTTTTATCACTCTTTCCCATTCTACTATAATCTACTACTTTATCAAAATTTCTATTCGCCTAGGCACTCCTATTCGGCTTCTACCATGAAGGCCACAATAATGCTTTGTAGGATAGGTTATGAGTGATAGAATTAAACTCCTTGTGAAAAGTTGTGACCACCTTGGCTTGGTTACGTTCAAGTGGGTAGTCAACCTAGACTATATTGATGATAAGAACTAACTGAGGAGCAACTACAATGTTCTTTCTCGCTTCAACACTTCCCTGCTTGACCTGAATGTGGCAAGCCCATGATAATTAAATTATTCCACCAAATGTTCAACTCTACAATGATGGAAGGGCTTGGTGAAATCATGTAGGTAGCTATCCCTGGTGTTGGCATTCCAAGTTCCATGGATATTTTCAAGAATGTGGATGTCATGATAGACGTACCCTGGTTTCCCTTCTTTTCTGAATTTTGCACTATGGACATTGAAGGGCATCACTTGTCATCTTTGCTAGTAGCCACCTACCTACTGTAGGAGTATGACATGGAGCACATTTTGGGGTTCAATTGGAGAAATCACTTCTAGTTTCTGGTGTATAATCATGGCAACTAGGCCTATGGTCCATGTTGTGTTGAGCCCGCCTGTGTTATGTGTTCACCCCCCTTTTTCATCCTAACAAATAAGAAGAAGAAGAAGAAAACCTGATGATGAGCCACTTCGACTACTTACAATGGATGGAGGGGTAGTTTCACTATTTTTTGCACGTTGCCTCCATTTTCCTTCTTTTTTCTTTGTGACTCTTTTTCGGTTCACTCAAGAGGGCCTCATGTTTAAATCTAAGCCTCGAGCTCATATTACATTATAAATTTTTGATGAATATAATATAATACGACACCTTTTACTTTCTTTGTGTTTGTTCTCATGGCTTATTCTCAAGACTAAAATATATTTACAAAAAAATTACATATGGTACATAACTGTTAAATTTTTTAAAGAATTGTGTATTTTAATGGAAGAATTTTAGATAAATACCATTCACCGATATATCCAAAGTTTTACCTTCTATATCTTCAAGTTCATATGAATTTCTTTCTTTGCATGCCTTGATTCAGAAGGGTCCCTTCCATTGCACTTCAAATTTTTTATGTTGTCTCAGTTTCACAATGCGATCATTGTATTTTAGTACTAGGCTCCCTTCCCTAAAATCTGGGTTGGAGGTCTTTTTATCAAACCACCGCTTCACTATCTACTGGCAGCCACTCATGATTGTATGAGATTTTTCTCTATCATTCTCAAGTTTGAGGAGATTTTCCAACTGTACTTCCATTTTGCCGCTTTCTTCAATCTCCAAGGCTTTTAGTAGTTGCAACATAGGGATTTCTATGGAAATAGGTAAAACTAACTCTTTTCCATATACTAGTTCATAATGAGAGGCCTGCAAGATCTGCTTGGGTGTAATCTAGTCTTCCCATAGAGTAGCTTGCAGGTGCTTGTGCTAATCCCTTTGTTGCTCATACCTGATGCGCTTGATTAACCTAGTTATGTTTTTATTGGTTGACCTCACTAACCCATTGTCTTGTGGGTAGTAATCTGATGAATTTTTAAGGTAAAACCCATGTTTGATAGAAAAATTTGTCATCATCAAGCCTAAAAAAGCTTGAGCATTGTTGGATATGATGGTTTTTGGTGAACCAATTATGGTTACCAGCTCTTCAAGGAAATTGACTATCTCACCCTCTATAGCATTTTAGAGGGCGACGACTTTTGTCGACCTTGTGAAGTAGCTGATCACTATAAGGATCCACTTGCGACCAGTGTTAGAAATAGGATTTATCATTATGATGAAATCTAAACCCCATTGAGCAAAGGGTTCTTCCTTAAAACTGGGCTCAACTATAAGGAATGTTTATTTATTTTTCTAATAAAATATTGGCAATGAGTACACTTTTGCACCAGATGGTGAACTTTGAAAAAAATGGAGGGGCAATAATATCCCACTCACATTATCTTCAAAGTGGTATTCTTGGTGGAAAAATGTCCAACCTCAAGGTTGCTATGGAATTCATTAAGAACTCTTTACGCCTATGGTATATCTAAACATTAGAGCAGACACACCATCATAATTTTTCTTGAATAATGTACCTTCAATTAATACATAAATAGTGCCTTGTAGTCAGTAGTATCACCTTTTGTGGGATGTAAGGCTATTCAGGTACTACCCCTTTTGCATAAATTTCACTTGATCTGCCACCCAGGACTAGCCAGACTTGAACTGGTTTGTCTAGACTTGATCGGTCTCGTTTTTAGCTACAAAGCCTGATTTTTGCACAAGATATTTTCAAATACCTCTTCCTCAAACTAGCTTGTTTGGTCTAATGTCCATATCATACTCTAGGACCTTGGTGATCTAGTTTTCCCTCTTCTTTTTTTATCTCACCTTCAGTGATATAATCCTGCACACTGGGATGTGGAATGATAACACTGATTCTATTTGTCGACACCAAGTGTCAGAACTTCTTTAGGATTTTTCATAATGGAAAAATCCTACTTTTCAAATAAATTATACCTAGCCTCATATCCTTTAAGAGTCCTTGAGTGAAACATGATAAGATTCTCCCCACTATTTTCTTCATCCTTCTAAGTGAGTACCGAAGCTATGCTATGTTGGACATTGTATACATAGAGTAGGAAATCTTTAGAAAAGTATGGGTTAGCCAACACTAGGGTGGCACAGATAGCTACCTTTGTCTGCTCAAAATATTCTTTTCCTTTAGGGGTCCATTTTAACATTAGGTTCTTTTTCAGCATGAGCCTGATAGGTCTCATGAATTCTGCAAATTCTAAAAAAAACCTACTGACAAAGTTGATCTTTCCTAGAAAATATTGCAGTCCCTTCTAATTTACTTGTGGAAGTACCTCCATTATAGATCTCACCCTTTTGGGGTCTATCACTATTCCCTTTTTTGACACCACAAAACTATGTAGCTTGCCTTGGGGCACTTTGAAAACACCTTTTTTGGGATTCAAGAAAATCCCAAACTATTGACACTTCTAGAAAACCTTTTCTAGATGATCAAAGTGGTCATATTTTGACTTTGAAAAGATCGTTAAGTCATCCAAATATATTAGAATGATTAGATTAATTATTCCTCTAAAATAAATATCCATTACTTGTTGAAAGGTTGCACTACCATTTGAAATTCCAAATGGAATTTTTGAGTATGCAAACATTCCCCACTTAGTGGTAAATGTTGTTTTATGTTGGTCACCTTCCTTTACATATACCTGGTTATAACTTGAGAATCATCAAGCAATGAAAACATCTCTGGTCCAACCACGATCTGCAAGATCTACTCCATTAATGATAAATGGTAGTGTTCTTTTATTGAGGCATTATTCAAACCTTGAAAATCAACACAAAGCCTAATATCTCCATTCTTTTTCCAAACTGGTACCAAATTAGACCACTAGGCGGAATACTTAATTGGATATACAATCCTTGATTGACTGGCCCTTTTTTTGTCAAAAAGTCTTTCATCCTTTTGCCAAGTCAATGGTATGCTTAATTATACCCAAATCATACCCTTTAGGATCATCATAGGTCCAATCCACAACTCCGTCATACCTAGAGCATAGATCCCTTAGTCTTTCTTTATCCTTCCACGAAACTTCCCTTCTAACTTTTAACTTTCCATTGCTTCTGACATCAAGCTCTTCATAATCTCTCACATCTACAGTGAACCTTTGTTTTTTATTTCTAGCATCCTCATAGTCAAAAATATTTTCAAGGGAGATTAAGCCTCAAAGAATTTTATTTCCTTTTAATTGGATAACCTACTCTTCGATATATTTTTCTCCTATTATTGAATACTTGGAAACTCCTCCAAATTTCTATATAAAGGAGACAATCTGAACATCATCCTCAAATACTTACTATTTTTAATCATTGTTAGGGATTACTCATCAGATGATGATCTGCACTACATTGTGCTTTGTTGTCGAATTAGAAGTTGGTTTAAGTTGTGAACCGATTGAAGCCATCTGATTGGTGACACTGTTTTGAGATCCCATTTTTTATGTTTGTACAACTTCACTCTTATATTATTCACAACCACTTTCCCATAGACCTGGCTCACAACTAACTCTGAGTCTTTGAATTCTTGCACTCTCTTTACACCCATCTATTTTGCAAGAATCAAACCATGAACCAAGGCTTCATACTCTGCATCATTGTTCGAGCATGAGAACTAAAAATGACAAGCCTTGAGGGTCTTTGATACTATTAGGGACACTAATCGGACACCCACTCTAGAACTGACTTTGCATTTGGTGCCATCAAAATACAAGGTCCATAGATGGTTGTCACCTAGATCATCATATTCCTCTCGATCCTTTATCAATTTCAGAAAGATTTGATCATCATTAAAAATCGCATAGGTGCCTAGCCTTGTTGCATGAAAGTCCCCAAAGGGGTTGGAGTCGATGAATTGGTTGAGGAGCACCTCTTCCTCAGGATTTTGATCACTCGTGTCTTTTTCATCCTCCAACATCCCTACATAGTATCTCTCCCTTTGTGAGAAGCAGGTATGTGCTGCTTTAAAACATAGGACTACATTGTCTGCTATGTGTTCTGGATGCAAAGATTTAGATAGGATAGTCATCTTCACCCCACTCTTGGTCCTCAATGTCAGGTGAGACCAATGAAGTGCTAAATATTTTCCAAGCATTTTGGTGAAATCTCTTGAAATACACATTCCAAAGACTGGGGGAATTTCTATCACCACTACTTCTTGTGAGACCATTTCACTTGGACATGAGAAGAGGGTCAAAGATAGGTCTTTTATCTAATCAATGGTCAAAACCTTCTTCCCATTCAATTGCATGATTCCCTTCCTAAGGGGCTCATACCTAAGTTTCAAGGCATCAACCACTTGCTTTGGCATGATCGTTGTACTATCTCCCGAATCAATCATATTATTATGCAAAATTTTATCCCCCAAGATCAGTGTTAAAGAGAAAGGTGTGGGATTTGGCTTGCTTTCCTCTTTCTTTTTTGCATTGTCCACATCGTTTTAAAAAAATTGTATCCTTTGGAGCTTGAGGTTCTGACACAGGTTCCTCTTTGCTTTTATTGCACAACAAATTCGCATTCGTTTTCTTTATTTGTTCTTCCTTCTTTAATGCTTCCTGAAGTAATGAATTTTGTTTGGGAATGGATATGACATCCCACAAGGATACATTAGCAGGAACCTTTTTCAACTATTCCACCACATTAAGCGTTCCGACTGGCTGGACCTTGGGTTTAAATAGTGGTATCTCTCTAGTCTTCAAAGGAAAATAATCCACGATGAATGGGCTTGGCATCTTGTCCATCTCCTTTATTGGAAATAGTGGAGTTTGCAGCTATTGAGTAGCTTGGCTAATGACCTATAGATCCTGCTTTTCTTGTGGTGATGGTTGTCATGGTTGAGGATGTAGCAAAGTTTGTTGCACGTATTCTCCCATGAGCCTTCCTTTGGATCTTGTGTTGTAGTCTGATTGAACTTGTGAGACACTATCCGTTGGAGCTTCATTCGTGAATACGTCTTCTTCCTCCATCCGAAAAATAGTGCTTGGTTTGGTGCAATATCAAAATCTTTCTCTAAAGACATTTCTTGCATTTACACTCTAAATTAGGCATTTTCCATTTCAAGGGACTAATATTCTTCTGCATTTAGGAACATGCCCTTGTTTCTTTGTTCTACTATCTTTTGTTACATATTCCCCCTTGGACAATTTTAGGGAAAGTGACTATCACTACATGGGAAGTACCATATACTCTTATCCTCCGCCAGGTTGTTTTCTCCTAGGATTTATTCTTTACTCTGGTTTTCGTTGAATGTTTATAGTGGAATAGTGATTAGGACTATCTAGTTTGCAGAAACTATTTGTTGACTTCTTCCTCTTAAGGATCCTTGGTATGTATTTTGTTGATAGGATGGATTTCCTCGACCATAGGCTTGAGTGTTCTTCTTCAGAGTTTACTCATCCTGACATTTGATGATAACTAACTTGTTAGCAAAAGACCACATGAGTTTTTTCATGTCGTTGATGTCTGTTGCTATAGAGGAAGAGCTCGATGTGCTAGGATGCATGGAGGGGTACACATACATGGATTACAGTGTGTCCAATGTGCTTAGTTGTGTAGAAAAAGTGCTTGGGGTAGCTTCTTCCCAAAGACCACCCAATATTTCTGCAAATACAGGTATTGCAGGTTGTGGCAGAAGCTTTCCAACATTGATCAAGTTGTTCTCCACACACATAGCCAAATCATATGCATCAGGTAAGATATCCCCTCCCATGGAGGTTATCATCAACTCTATGTCCAAATTGAAAGCCTTCAAGTAGAACATGAATACCATCATAGCTGGAGGTTGTGGAGTCATAGGGATTCTTTACCAAGTTTTGTGGAACTTGGTGTTTAAATTTCTTGTGGCTCTTGAGAGGCTCTTTTGATGGTGATTAGTTGATGAAATAATGAGGAGAAATCTCCCTTTTCCAAGAAGCATTTGAAAAACCTCTCTCAAATTTCATCCCAAGAACAGACATAACCAAAGGCCAAAGATCAATAGCAATCTTGGGCCTTTCCTTTGAAAGAGGTGGCCAATAGCCTAAGAGCAATATTTTCCTCCATAATGTTATGTAATCTACATACCTCTACTATATCTTGGAGATGTTCAGAGGGGGTGTAGGGGGTTCTAGCAGACTACCACTATCCTAGGTTATGAAATTTCTAGGAGTAGGGGCAACTATGTGAGCCATTTAGAACAAATTCCTATGAATTAGGTACACTGGTATTCTAATTTAAAAAATCTTGCCTCTAGGTGGGGTAGATAACACATTAAAAAATGGGCTCTCAATCCTTGCTCTATCACTCCTCATAGGTGATATAGAACCTCTAATTCTTCTTCTTCTAGATACTGAGGTAGGTAATTGGGAGTACTAGAAATGGCCTCTTAAGGATGCTCTAATTTGGATTCTAGGCATGAAATTTCTAGCTTCTTTCCTTGGCTTGATTTAAGAAATATTTTGTACTTCTAATCGGACGTTCGGAAAACTTTTTGTCCCACCGAGCATGCCAGAAAGAAAACTATTGATCATCAAAGCCTGTGCCTCTCTGACAGGCTTATGGGAAATTCAATGAGTCAGGGGCTGATTTCTGCCTCACTTAATAACTTAGGTGTTTTTATAGAAACTTGACTCTTCTCTGAGTTTTGGAGAAAAGGGTAAAAGGAAATGTAAACATAAAACATAGAAAATATGACATGCCATAGCTTTTACAATATTTCAAACCCAATATTTCCTATGAATGATATATTAGACATAGAATACTACAACCCTTCATTGTTAGGAAGAGAATGAACAACAAAGGCTAAATATAAGCACAATGTAGTCTTTCAAATCTCCCCACTAGTAGTGTTCATTAAGGTTTGATCAAGCATAAAGATTTCTAAGGTTAATAGAAACACATTTAGAAATTGCATAAACTCTCACTCTTCTTACAACATAATTGTTATGCTTTGCATAACCACCCCATTTTATTTTGGAACTAAATGGGTCCCCATTTTGTTTTGTTTGTCTTTGGTTGCTTGTTTGGGTCTTAGGAGTTGTTTTTTTTTTCTCTTAAGTCTTCCTTTATTTTTTTTTCTCAGAAGTGGAGCCGAAACTGAAACTATACTGTAGACTTTTCTTCAAAGTTCCTAGTTCTAGTTTCGTTCCACCTCTGGTTCCGCTTTCCTTTTTTTTTTTTTTTGTCAGGTTGTTTTGTGCTTGCGGGTTTGTTTTTGTTCAGTCATTGCTTATTGTTTTCATTGTGTTTCATTTGGACCGAGTGGAAGAAGAACCAGAGTTGGAACTGGAGTTGAAACTTTCTCAAAATTCTAAATCCTTTTCCCATTTTGGTTCCGACTCCGCTTGTTTTCCTTTTTTTGTTGTTGGTTGTTTGTTTGGGTTGGGTCCATTTTTCTTTTTGGTCCTACTTCCCTTTGTGCTTATCCTCATTGTTTCTTGGTCATTTGTCAGGACCAGAGTCAGAATTGGAACTACACCCAAAACTCTGTAAAAGGTTTACAGTTCAGTCTTTGCCCCGTCTCCACTTCTGATGTCCATGTTGGTTATCCTTTCCCGGGGACCAAAATTAGAAGGAACTTTTAGAGTGAATGATTTTTGAGGTTGTCTTGTTCTAATTTTATTCTCGAATTCACATCTGCCCTGGATTTCATTGTTCTCTGGTGTTAACTGTCTGTTCTTGTTGCTTGCTCTGCCTCTGACCAACTGCATTAATGGCATTAATTGTAGCATCTTTGCACACATGATTTCATTTTAAATCTTTAATTATGTTTAACGAGCTCATTATCTTTTTTATTCAAGACATATTAAGTGTATTAGAACCAAGAAGACCTCATGATGAGTGATTTGATTGCAGAAGTAGTTGCGGAGCAAACCTTGGTCAGATTTTTGTCTTTCCTTGAGTACATTGAGGTAGGAGTTATTTTTTCGGTTTTCTTGTTTTTGTGTTGCTTTTTTGTTTTTTCTTTGTGTTTTGGCACATTCAAAGAAGGTTTTCTTCTAAGAATTCTCCATCTGTCATTTTTTTTTTTGTTTCTTTGTCTCATCTTTGTTTCCCATTCTGTTTTGTTTGTTTTCCGTTCTATTTGTTTTTCGTTTCATTATTTTTCTGTCTGTTGTGGCTTTTGTGACAGGTGGGTTTGTCATGCCATAGTTTCTAATTAGGGATTCTATTTGTGAGGGTTTTTCCATACTATAAATTTCTACATTTGTTTGGAAACCCTTTCTCATTTCATCTCGTGTCGACTCTACATTTTCTAGGTTGGATTTTTGTGATTCCCTAAATTTTCAGAGTTGGCGCATCGAGCAAACTAGGGTTTGCTCGACAACCTTTACAATATGGTCTTTCCTAGGGTTTAAATTGACTTTAGTATGGTTGAGCTATTTTGGGGTTTAGGCCCTTCTATTTTTTATTCCCTCATTCGCCCATATGACCTAGGTGTTAAAATCCATGTGACTCTACTTTTGGAAAGTGTCTTCTATGTTATTTATGGAATTGGTAGGAGCATACTCGAGACCATGCTTGTCCCAAGGTTGTTTTCTTTTAGGATTAGATCCTAAAATGATTCTATTTTTGGCCATTATGGGATGGAGTCTTTATGCTTGTTCTTGAGCAGAATCAGAGCCGGGGTGGAAACCGAACTTGGAACTAGCGATTAGTTCCTCATTAGGTTCCCATTTCAATCTTGGTTCCAGTGTTGTCTTAATTTTGACCCTAATCCCGCAAGTGATGAAAACTATTTTATATCTTTGGTGCTTCTATGGTTTCGCTTCCGACAAAGGTGAGTATTGATTGAAGTATTAACTTATGTGTGTTGATCATCTAATATAGGAGTTTATTACATAATTAGAAGATGTCAAGAGCATCAAATGAGGCTTCCCAAAGGAGCCAACCTGCAGAAACTTGAAGACAGGGGGCTAGGCCAAAAAATATTAAAGTGGAGCAGCTCCCCTACACTTTGAGGTGTAAAAATAAAGAAGCTATTGTCACCGCAAGCAGGATCAATTCTGACTGGGAAGACATTACTGATACTAATCTAGGCCCTTTTAACTATGGGGAGCTGAAGGATGAAACCTTTAGTGAGGATATTATACCTAGAGCCCAGATGATTGCTCAATCAAGACTAGCACATGTAGCCCTATTCCTTTTTTCTGCTCAATGTCCAAAATTGGTATTAGTAGTTGTCGGCACTTATAAATCTTCTACTAGGCAGTGTATGGATTTACAAGGGAATGTTAGTATTGACCTAATATTCCAAATGTTTAGGTTCATGTTTGAATCACCCATTCCTCAGGATCATAAGCAGTTGAATGAAGTAGAGGCTTTGAAGCTTTACATTTGCAACAAATATACCAATAGATCCTACATGAATAAGCATTGGATGAGGATAGAGAAAAAGTCCCTAACAAGGCTTCCTGGTCAGCCAAAAAGGGCAGATTTTGGTATAGAAATTAGGGACATAATCATGTTGCTTTCTTGGTGTTTGGAAAAAGACATGCTTCACAGTTCAAGGAATGGATGTTCCCATTCATCCATCCTATATTAGAAGGTAAAAAAAAATTTGACTAGCCAATGGTGGTGTTAGAGAGTATTCATAATTAGATGCTCAGAGTGAAAGTAACTAAGAGTTTATTTATGACCTCTTATGTAGTCTATGCAGCAGCTCGGATGGAGATCTTTCCTGGACTCAATATAGTTGGCATATTGGGAGAAGTAGATGGAAAAAAGAAGGTGTGGGATCACTATAGTCAACTCACATTGCAAGCATCAAAATCACATTATAGGAGGGTTAATGATGCCTTCCTTTATGCAGTCATCAATAGAATCACTGGTGATGTTGGATATAAACTAAGTAGGGAGGAAATGGTGTTTATAAATGAATGGGGACACTAGTACATCCAATACCCCACATACAGTTATTTTAAATTATCTAGTTTTGATGGCCATCCTCACCAACTTCATAGATGTTGCAGCAACAAAATTATACTCATGGAATTCATATATCAAGCTTTGAGGGTTAACTTCAAAATTGGAAATAAACACAAAATTGGTTGTCATAAGTTTCCTATAAAATTAGGGGAATATAGTTTTCCACATGTTGTCCCAACCAAGGTGGTTTTGATGAATTATTTTATTTAAAATTAGGTTTATGCACTTCCAGTTTGAATTTTGATCCTAAGCATAAGATGCAGGCCCTGCTTCCTAGTTTCTTTGATACGCATTTTAATCGGTTGGACTTTTAGATGGATCTCTAGGATGAATATGATCTTAGGAAGAGGAATTATGAGAGGTTTCCTATTCCACTCATGGTGGAGTTTGGAATAAAGGAAGACATTCAAGTTACATTGTCTGATGATGGGTTAAATTTGGATTTACAGTATGAAATGGATAATATAGGCACCAAGGATCATGACCCAGTGGATAGGAATGCTGAAGAATCTATTGATATAAAATAGGTTGTGAGACCGGTTTTGGATAGAAGTGTACATTGGGTTAGCTTTAGGATTAATCAGTTGGAAGCACAACCATCTATGAAAAGAAATATTGTTGGAACCACCTAGTACAAGAGAACAAAGAGGAGGATGCCCCCTAAGGAACCCTTAGAATTAATTCCTTCTAATACAGAGGAGGACGTGGTTGATCAAGACCTCCCACATGGAAATGAAGGGGAAACTATTGCAGAGGTTGATGCTTCTACATCTACTATAAAGGAAGCATCCACTCCACCCCTTGTTCTAGATCAACTAATTCAGGAATCCCCAAAGGGAACTATCCATAAGGAGGCTGAGCTACTAAAGGAAATTGAGTTGAGAATTGAGATACATGATATTGCTATCGATTCTGAAAAGACTCCATATGATAGAGAAGCCCATGTAGTTGCATCTCTTGATGTAAAAAATGATGTAGGGACTAAGCATATATTGAAAGAGGAGGACCAGTGGAAGCTCTTTGAGGATGGAAAGAGAGAAGCTAGTGCCAAGGCACAAGCTAAGGAATTAGATAACCAAGAAGAAGAGGATGTAAGAGTGCAATCTAACTCGGAAATCAAGCAACAAGAATTGGAGGCCAAGGTTAAGGCTAATGAGTTGGCTCAACAACAACAACGAGAGAAATAGGAACTCAAGATGAAGGAAGAAATGGACAAGTTGGTCTTGGAATAACATATTCATGAATTGGAAGAGGAAAAGGCTAATCACATAAGAGAAAAGGAAGCTCTTGAGGCCAAATTCCAAGCACAAGAAGAGGCTCATAAGAAAAGGGAAGAGCAGGAATGATTGGAAAGGGAGAAAGAGGTTATTGAGATTGCTTTGCATGAGAAAAGGTCTAAAGAAGCCTAGGATTATGTTGAAGAGTTGACAAAGAAAAGGGAAAAAGTGTTGGAGGTGAGGAAATTACATGAAGAACATTTTAAGCAGGACTTGGAAGCAAAGAAATTACAAGAGCAAAAGGATAAGGAAGAGGTCGAGAAGCTTGCACAAGAGAAGGCACAAAGTGAGAAAAAAAATGTGCAAGAGGTTGATTCTCAGCCTAGAAATACAATATTACAAACTTTGTCTTCTACTATACTCACCTCTTCTTTAGCTCAAGTCCCTACTACCCCACTTGCTCCTAGATTGTTGAAGCTGGATTTGGAAAGAAAATAGGTAGTTCAACCACAACCATTGAACTGGGATGAAATGATGAAAGAGATTCCAAAGGAGAAACCAAAGAAGAGGGCTAGAGTTGTTCACTCCACCAAGTTCACTAATTCTTTAGAGATCATTGTTGAATGTGCCATACCAATGGTGGGCAAGAGTTGTGATGATATGCATATCACTGATTATGAGTTGGGAACAGTAAACTTGGGAAGGCCTACAAGAAACCAACGAATGAATTTGCTTGATATTGTGGCTTCCTCTACCAAGTCTTGGATTATCAAGGAAAAATAGAAGAAGGATGAGCTTAAAGCTCAATAAGATAAACTTCACAAGTTTCTAAAAGATGTTTCAACTCCGATCTCTTAAAATAATACTGCCCCTAAATCACCAATCCTATTAACAAAAAAGGAGGCAGATGATTTGGTTCAGATGAAGAGCAAGGTGGGAATGCTAGAGAAATCATTGGACAAGCTTAATCAAGAAGTTGATGATGTTCTTGTTGATGGTTTTAGGAGTCACAAGGAAACTCTTGAGTTGACAGGGGATCTAGATCAATGTACTAAAGATCTAGATAAGTAGTCTAAGGAGTATACGGAATATATTAAAAAGCTTGAGGACATTGATTAAATACCTAAGTCAGATTTGTTTGAACATTCAATTCTTGAGGAGGATAGTGCAGATTTTGTTGAGAAATCTTTGAATATAATAAGGTATAAATCCAAGGCTATTCGTGTGTATCAAGAAGAATATCAAGAGATAAGTAGGGATTTGAACCAACAAATTGATGAATGGGAGGAAATTTTGACCATTCTAATCAATCTAGATACTTTAGTTGATGAAATCATTTCTTTAGATAAGATGAAGGAGAGATGGAGGAGTAGATTTGAAGACATAATGAAAAAAGGAGATGATGGGGAAGATCTATTATTGGACCGATTTATGGATGTCAAGGAAGAAATAAAGGCTAGTAAAAGAGAATTGATTAAGTTGAAGGAAGTACAAAAGTTGGTTTCAATCGAATTAAGGAGGATCAGATTTGAAGATGATTGGTTGGATGGACTTGATTCGAGTACTCTTCAACAAGTGTTTGACAACTATGACAAATATGTTCTTGAACACATAACGTAGGGATAAGTTGGTAGCATAACACCTTCTCTTGACTGGAAACAATGTCCACTTTCTCCCCTTTTGTAGGGTTTTGATGTGGTTTCGACTCTGATTCTCTTTTTCATTTCCACTTTTTGTTCTGAATGTCAAAATTTATGCAACATTTTGCTCCAGTCTTCTAACTCAAAGTTTAACAGTTGAGTTCTTCATTCAACTTTGATTCCTTGATTTGTGGATCTATCTATTCTAAATTGGGAGGAACTTGTGCATACTTGACCTATATGTATTATTTGATTCCATTTTGTAAAGGTTAGCTAATTGAAGCAAGTTTATCCACCTGATGATAGTAAATAGGAATAGTCTTAGGTTTTGATGATTGTTAAGCAGATACTCTTAAATTTTAAGTTTATTCTAGATACAGTTTTTACAGCTTTATATAAGTTTTTAGGTTGTGAATTTGGACCTATTTTTTTATCATTAATGATATATAATTGATCCATATGCCAGTGATTTTACTATGCCTAAATGTTTCTTATTTGATTAAATTCAATAGAAGGAATTGGATTTAAGATTGTTTCATTAAGTTATCTGTGAATGAATTGTTGTTATGTCTATTTGATATGTGTTTTTAATGATGAGTGAATGGTTTGTTTCAAATTTTCATGAAGTAAAGTTTAATGAATGGTATGGTATTGAATTATCACTATGGATGTATGTAGTAGCATAGTTTATTATGTGGATTGCATCTTGTTGTGGTTGTGGTTAGGTGAATAAACACTCATTGTTGGTAGACATGTCTAGATATTAGGAATTCTCATTGATACTCTTCTGATTTTAAAGATCTATTCTATATTTTTTATGTTTCTTTAAAACCCCCAAAACGTAGATTAGTTGATTTTATGCAGTTATGTTGCTTGTTACTAGCAAAGGCCCCTTGCACATCATAGTTACATTGACCTCTAAGTGATATAAACATAGTTGAGAACCAACTACCAGGACCTTGGGAGTTAAGTGGCTACATGTTATCTATCTCTTTCAGGAGAAACAAAGTAGTAATATTTTGTTTAATGTTGTTGTGTTGTTTTGACCCTCAATAGATCAGGTGCTAGAAGGAGGGCCTAAGGAACAAGTTGGATCGTATTGGGTCATTTTCACCAAATATGTACGAGAGAGTTCTTAGATCTTCTTAGAACCCTGAACCACTCATTGAACTCCAAACCTCTATCAAGTATAGGCCCCAGGCTCGTAGAGTCTTGATTCCAACATTACCACCACCGCTAGGGACTATTTCTTGGGGGGTACATGATTTCCTCAAGAATCCTAAAAGGTATTGTCCCAAGTATATGCATGGAGAATCTAGGAGTGCTAAGGAGCACATACAAGGATTTAAAGATCCCTGTACTCATGCTCAGGTGGCTCATCATGACATTGCGTGTAGGTTGTTTCCCTATTCTTTTGGAGACATGGCATACAATTGGTATGTAAACCTACCTCAATGGTCTATTCTAAGCTGGATGGATTAGGAAAATGCCTTTACCAATCAATTCCAGAATTATCTAGACCCTGCTATTCTCTACCACCAGTTTTCTACAATAAGGAAAGAGCATCATTCAAACCACTGCCTTTGTTTAACACCAAGTTTCAAAGAATGTATCAAAGGTTACAAGACCCCTATTTGGTTCCCGAGAACAATTCTATTTTGGCGTACTTAAGGGCTATGGATCCTTTGATTGATTTTTTCTTGAAAATGATGTACAATGCAAATGAAATTGATTTCTTCGCTAAAGTATATCATCAAGCCATCTAGTTGCAACAACAAATAAGTTTGCAATCTAGGAGTCTAGGAGGAGTTCTTCCTCCTATAGGATACCAAATGCCCAATCCACCCCCTTTATTCAATATGGTCCCAGGGATGTCCTATTCCCAATACACACCTATGTCTGAATTCCAAGCATCACCTCCCTTACCATTCTTTTCCAATGGTCCCCAAGACTCCTCCCAGCAAACTCAAAATTACCAAAATCAAGCTGGAGGATCAAATTATGTTAATCAACCCTCTAGATTGAAGACTACAGAGAGTGAAAAGACTCTCCAACCAACCAATGAGATGGAGACTCTCAAGAAGACACTATCTTAGATGTCCAATGACATGGCACAACTTAGACAAGATCCCCCTTAGAACTAGAACCAAGGTTTTCAAATCAGGGAGGGTATTCTAATCAGGGTGGTTATCTAACCAAAATTCCAACTAGAATTATAACACCAACCAGAACACCAATAGGAATTTCTAGAACCAAAAATTCTCTAATAAAAACTATCAAAATCAAAATAGAGGATACAATCAAAGGTCTAACAACAATAGGCCATGGAATATTGGACCCAATAATGAAGGAGTTTTGCACACTTATCAAGTGGGAGATGAAAAGTCACACACTGCCAATGTGGTAGACCTTAACCTCAAGACCAATTGGTGTAGGTTACATGATACTGCGGTCCATTCTGAGGTAAATTTCCCAGAGATCGAAAAGATGGTTAAGATAGCCCAAGCTAATGCTCCATTTCAAGGTGCATCCAACAAATCTTGTGGATTAATGGATATTGCCATGGCATATGACATTTTCGAGGAGGAACTTCCATTCCCAAATTAGGAAGATAATGAAATAGTGGAAGATGTATACGATTCCCAACCCTTCCAAACCAAGGGAAGCCATTTCCTTAGAAATCAGAATAAAGGGCCATTCACCACCTCTACCCCTCCCAATAACATGGTCCCACCAAATCAGAATGAGGATAACAACCCACCCCCACCAAAAGGACCATCAGATTTTTAGAACAAAGGTAATTCACCTTCTTTTCCTAAGTATTAGGTTAAGAATGATTAAGAATTTTATTTCATCATAGAGATGCAAAGGCAAAAGACTTCGATGTCATTATTTTATGTCTTGAAATGGTGCCCTGCTCAAAAGGAAACTTTGTTGAAAGCCCTGGGGGAAGTAGACAGGTCAAAAGGAAAATAAAATGTGAATCCCACTAACGAGATGAATGCAACACTCTACAAAGCTAACACTAGTAATCCACCTTTCCCGTTGAGTTTAAGAATATTTGGAAAGAATCGACACAATTGTTTATTAGATTTTGGGGCATCGAGAAATGTAATGCCATTTTCAATCTTTAGAAAGTTAGGTCTGATTCCACTCCAGAAAAATAAAAAGGTTATCCAATTGGATAAAACCGAAGTCAATGTAGTTTGAGAGCTTAAAAATATCCATGTACAAATTGGATCTGATCCAAGGATCCAAAATTAGGTGGATATCCAAGTCGTTGATATCCTAGAAACCTATGGCATGCTCTTAAGCAGAGACCTAATGAAAAGTCTTGGTGGATATTTTTCTTTGGATTTCTCACACATGTGGTTGCACTAGAAAAGGATAGCAAGAAAGATTAGAATTGAAAGTGAGCCTAGGCTCAAACACATGATCACTTAGTATGATTCCTCTAATGAGGTTTCCTATTTCAAAACTAAGATAGGAGTTTACAAGCAAGAGGAAATCATGATTGTTTTTGTACTCCATTTTGATGACCCACCCCTTCCAGAACAAAATGACCCAATGATTACAGTAAATCAGCAAGTCCTAATAAAAAAGTTGCAACATGATAGGCTAGTACTGGGAGAGGAGGTGGATATGTGGAGTCTGTTGCTACCCAATTAGTGTACGGTCCATTATCAAAGTCATTCTGAGTTAACTTTTTAGCCTTGTGTAGACATCTTGAACCATGTTTCCCAGGTTGAAGAAACTTGCAAATGCCAATCTCAAACCTCCACCAACAAATTTCCATTTGAAGCATAGGATGCAACTATCCTTACAAGAGCCAGTCTTGCTCAAAAATAATCATCTTCTTAACTTGAGCAAACTCAGGTTCTATTCTCTGAACTACAAGGAGAGACTGAGGAATCTTAGTCTTTTCTAATTACACCTACCCTAGATATCCTTCCAATGCCTTAGGTATTGGTCAACAACATGTTAAATCATTATCTAACCCAAAAGGAGGTTCAAGAATTAGTTCCTGAACAAATTCTGAATCCAGGAGAAACTTTTGGTTAACCATGCCCCCAATTACCTTCAAAAATTAATGAGCAACACAAGTCTGAGCCACCACATGCTTCTAGCAAGAAAATATTAGTGGCCCTAAAGAGGAAAGAAATCCCTACTCTAGATCAATTACGGATTCTAAATTTTGATGGTTCTAAGTCCAAGTCAGGAAGTGGAGTACGGATATAATTAACTAACCCAAAGGGGAAGACTTACTTTGCTTCTTATAGGTTATAGTTCAGTTACACAAACAATGTGGCCGAGTATGAAGCACTTGCTCGGGGTTTAATGTTTTCCCATCAGAAAAGGGTCACATATCTCATGGTTATGGGAGATTTTGAAGTAATTATTAAACATGCTCGCAGCCAATATACTTGCCATAACAAAAGATTGGCTGCTAACAGAAATAGAGTTTGGAATTTGATTGAGGACTTTGATGCTTTTGGAATCACTTTGATTCCTAGGGAACAAAATCATATTGCAGATGCTTTGGAAGTAACGAATAGTACTCTAGAGCCCATGCAAGACTCCAAATTGAAAATATTTTTAGTGGAACTAGTATCAATCCTAGCAGTCCTAGATAATGTCTAGAATTTTTAGGTCTTCGATGATGACCAACATATACTTTCCTTCTTGGAAAATTATGATGTATTTGAAGGATAGATCATAGATGAATCAGATAGAGATTAGGGAGATTGGGATCCTGAGACTTGTGACCCTGAAGGAATAATGAATTTGAAAAGCAAAAACATTCCCAAGGGAATGGTAGCTTTAGAAAGAATTCTTGACATTGATCCTAGAGCTCGTGAGAGAGTGCCAACTCAAAGTGATGGAGGGAAGTACACATCAATTAATTTTGCTTATTTGGGTCCTTAAAGGAATGTTTTTATAGGAAAGACTTGCCCTAAGGAGATCATAAATGAAATATTTAAGGTGTTAAAGGAGGATATTGTAGCAATTTCCTAGAGTTATGAAGACTTAAAGACCTTTGACACCTTTGTGATCACACACACAATACCTCTAAAGCTAGAAGCAAAGCCTTTCTATCAAAAGAAGTGCCCGGTCAGTGTGTTGATCAAACCATTAATATAGAAGGAAGTGGAAAAGCTTCTGTCAGCAAGAATCATCTTCCCAGTATGACACTCCACATGGGTTGCCAATTTAGTCCCAGCACACAAAAAGAGTGGGGAGATCAAATTGTGTGTTGACTTCAGAAATTTAAACAAAGCCTCCGAGAAGGATAACTATCAACTTCCTTCTCTTGATTAGGTATTAAAAATGTTCAACAGATCTCAGATGATGTCATTCTTAGATGGCTATTCTGGGTATAACCAAGTGTTGGTTAGCCATGAGGACAGAATGAATATTTCCTTCACTACTAAGTGGGGGACATTTTCATATCATAGAATTCCATTTGGACTCATCAACGTTGGAGCTACAATCCAGTGTGCAATGAATGTAGCATTTAGGGATCTGATAGGTAAGTGTATCATAATTTATGTAGATGAGTTAACAATTTTATCTAAAAATAAAAAGGACCATGCTGTTGATTTAGCAAAAGTCCTTAAGAGATGTATCGGTTATGGAGTCAGCTTAAATCCCAAGAAATTTGTGTTTAGAGTTTCCATAGGAAAACTTTTAGGACATGTGATATCAAAAAGGGGAATATCCATAGACCCTGATAGAGTTGAGGCTATCTTGAAGTTGACCATGCTAGGCAGCAAAAAGGAGATGAGATCCTTCTTTGGAAGGATTAATTTTCTAAGAAATTTTAATATAAGATTTGTGAAAATGGTGAAGCCACTTAATGAGATGATGAAGAAAGATGCAAAAATAGAATGGAGCAATGAGGAAAAATCTTCTTTCTCGCATATTAGGGTATGTACATGATCATCATGGAAAAAACAGGCCCTTAAGTGGCAACAAATTCAAAAAAATTAGAGTTAGGAAACTTGACGTAAGAATTTGAATAAGTTATCTATATTATTTCAAAATTATGTAAGAATAGAATCTGTAGAAAATTGAATGTATTTTCTAAACTACTAGGTTTATTTATTTTAAAAAATCTATTTGGTGAAAATTTGAAATTTCAATGTAGTACTTAAATTTTAGGAAAAAATAAGTAGGTTTTGTTTGACCACCTAACCATAATAAAATGATAATATTTTTTTATAAGATTTTATATATAAGTAGATGACTCATTTCGGATGTGATGCATATTTTTGTAATTTTTTTCCAAGTACATAATTAATTATGAATTTTTTATTACAACTTTTAAAAGTTATAAAAACCTTGTATGTCTAACCACCTTCACTTGGTCAAAACTTCATGAAATTCATTTTTTCTTTTCTTAATCCCATATTATGTGAAGCATAGAATGTGATGCATCTTTTGGATTCAAAAAATGTGATACCGTTTGAAAGCTATAGAATTTTTTCAATCAGCCTATCAATTAGGACTTTAATCGCAATTCAAATAGAAAATTAATAATAATTATTATTAAATTCAAAGTATAGCATAATTTATATTGGTGGAAAGCTGAGAATATCCTCTAAAAACCCTTTTCATTTCATCAAATTTGGGTTAAAAAAAAGTCGTCAGCCACATACCCATCATATTGCCACTTTTTGGCCCATCATGATCCTAAACATACCCATTAAGCAATCAATATCTGAGGTTCCAGTCCTAACTAGCCTAGATTATCTAAATCCTTTCTATATCTATTCCTTTGCATCTGACCATTCATGTGTAGCAATCTTGACTCAAAGAAGAGGAGAGGGAGATGAAAGGTCGATTGACTTCATGAGTTCCCCATTCAAAAATGGAGAAATTTGGTACCCATCCCTAGAGAAGAAGGCCTTTTTATTAGATCGAGTAGTAAAGAAATTTAGAAATTACATTCTTAGGAGCCAGGTTGTTGCCATAGTTCCTAACCCAGCTGTTAAATCCTTACTTATGTAGAGTGAATTATGGAAAAGGAGAGGAAAATGGATGGCTATTTTACAAGAATTTGACTTAGAAATCCATCCAATAAAGCTCTTCTAAGGGTAGGGCTTATCAAAGGCTATGGCAGATGTTCACAAAAATATCACTTGCCAACAGTATACAGTGCAGTCATTCACTAGTGATCCATGGTATACAGATTTAATCTTCTTCCTTCTCAATAACAAGTGCCCAAAAGGGATGAATGCTACTGAGAGGAGAACATTAAGGATGAAGAGTTCCCATTACATGCTTAAAGGAGGATCCTTGTATAGGAGAAATTATGAGGGAGTATACCTGCAATGTCTAGATCAGCAAGAAGCCAAGCATGCTATTGTTGAATTTCCTGGAAAACATGGCATTGGGCATGGATCAGCGGATTCATTGGCTCACCAAATCCTCAGGTCAGGATATTATTGGCCTCACATGTTCAGGTATGTGCATCAACATATCAAAATATGCCACACCTTCCAAACCTTTGCACCCAAGGAGTGTAACCTTGCAATGCCCTTGCAACCAGTTTATGAGGTAAGACCATTCACCCAATGGGCTATGGATTTTGTAGGGATAATTAGTCCTAACTCCTCTGTAGGACATAAGTTTATCTTAATAGCTACAAACTACTGTACATGCTGGAATGAGGCCCAACCATCCAGGAATAGCAACAAAAAGGTGGTGATCATATTTCTTAACGATAACATTATCACCAGGTTTGTAGTACACTTTACCCTGGTGTGTGATAATGGCCCCGCTTTTTCATCTGCTAAATTTATACAATGGGCCTATGAGCATAAAATCATTTTGAAATATTCATCCAACTATTACCCACAAGCAAATGGGGTAGCAAAATCAACCAATAAGAACCTCTTGGAGGTAATAAAAAAATTGCTTGAGAATAATCCTAGAGACTGGCATATGTAGTTGAGATTTTCCCTATGGGAAGATCAAACTCATATTATGGTGGCTCTAGGAAATTCCCTTTTTAAATTAGTCTATGGCCAAGACCTAGTTTTCCCCATACACTTGTAGATATCTGTGGTCAATTTTATGCAGGAGTTTTATACGAAGGATGATCAGATTGAGGTGAGATTAAATAACCTTTTGAACATGCAAGAATAGAGGGACACTTCTCTACAACAGTTCTTCAAGCATAAGGCTATTGTTAAATTTTGGTTTGACAATAGAGCTAAGATTAAGGCATTCAAAATCTTAGATCTGGTGTTAATGTGGGATAAGGCTAGGGAGAAAAGGGGTGAACACCAGAAATTTGATAGACTTTGGCTAGGTCTGTATCAAGTAGGTGAAATCTTGGGTGAGAATGCTTTTCTTTTGACCACCTTGATGGGAGAACCTGTTCCATTGCCAGTCAATGAACAATTTATCAAGCATTACTTCGGATCATAAAGGTTTGAGTTCTAAATTACTTGTATATATGTATTTTGTGTAATTATTTGTTCTTTGTTTCTGTCATTTGCTTATTTCTTTGTTTGTTCCTTCTGTCTTTTTGTTTCCTTTTGTTGTTCTTTGTCTATTCTATTTTCTTCTTCTGGGGACCCTCTTTTCTTTTCATTTTGAAAAATAGGGGATGTTATTCAAAGTATGCTATAGGCACTAGGAGAGAAATTGATTTGGGCATATTTGTTGAGAGATTTTGTTCTAAAACTTATGTCTTATGGTAATTTTAGCATGAGTTTGAAAGCTATTATGAGTAAGGTATACTATAGATAACCTCATGAACTATGATTAAAATTTGTCACAAAATAGATAAACATCCGACTATAAAGTTCCTATTCATCTCAAGGTTATTATATCTTCAATCCAAGTGAAAACTCTTTTTCCCAAAAATTGTCATAGGATCCACTATAGTTCTTAACCCATATTTCAGACTATTAATGTTTGAGTATTGACAAGGTTTTTAAAATAATTTTCACAAGTGAATCCTATAAAAGAAGGAGAAAAGAGAACTACTAAAATAAAGGAAAATTCAATACTAAATGGGTAATTCAAGTATCTCTATCGGGGCTATGGATGCCTAAATGGTTGTACAACAATGCTTTGAGAGAACTAGAGGTATCTCTGTTGGAGGTATGGATGCTTGACTAGTAGTGAAGCAATACCTAGGATTCCCTTACACGATAGTTGAAGGAATCAACCTATGTAGCTTGGGTCTTAGATATAGTTTTTTAGGTGTGCAGAAAGCTCAAATAAGGAAGGATGCACCATAAACATGCACACACTCGAATTCAAGAGTAGTTTATGTTGGTTTTGCATTTGAGATTCAACCTCACTAGTTTTGGATTTTATATTCCAACTCAACTTTACTTAAATATTTTGGTCATACTTAAGTTAACATGTTTCATAAATCACATGTTTTTGGGTGGCTGAATTCTTCAGTATTTTAAAAATGGGTAAACCATTTTCCCGGTCGAGTCACCATTTGTTATGCCTTGCATAACCACCCCATTTTATTTTTGAACTAAATGGGTCCCCCTTTTGTTTTGTTTGTATTTTGTTGCTTGTTTGGGTCTTAGGAGTTGTTCATTTTTTCTCTTAAGTCTTCCTTTCTTTTGTTATGTCTAAAGCGGAGCCAGAACTGAAACTGTACTATGGACTTTTCTTCAAAGTTCCTAGTGCTGGTTTCGTTGCGCCTTAGGTTTCACTTTCTTTCCTTGTTTTTGTTTTGTTCTGTCGGGTTGTTTTGTGCTTGTGGCTCTATTTTTGTTCTTTTTTTTTTTCATTTTCGTTGTGTTTTGTTTGGCCCGAACGGAAGCGGAACTAGAGTTGGAACAGGACTTGGAACTTTCTCAAAATTCTAAATCATTTTCCCATTTTGGTTTCGGCTCCACTTGTTTTCCTTTTCTTTGTTGTTGGCTATTTTTTTGGGATAGGTACATTTTTCTTTATGGTCTCTCTTACCTTCATGCTTGTCCTCATTATTTCTTGGTCTTTTATCGAGAGTAGAGCTAGAATTGGAACTGCACCCAAAAAATTGTAAAAGGTTTACAGTTTAGTCTTTGCCCCATCTTCACTTCCAATGACTGTGTTGTTTGTCCTTTCTCAAGGACCAGAATCGGAATGAAATTTTGGAGTGAAGGCTTTTTGAAGTTGTCTTGTTCCAAGTTCATTCCCGACTCCCCATCATCCCTAGATTTCATTTTTCTGTGGTGTTAACTATCTGTTCCCATTGTTTCCTCTGCCTCCTACCAACCACATTAATGGTATTAATTGTGGCATCGTCGCACACATGATTTCATTTTAAATCTCTAATTATGTGTAACTGGATCATTATCTTTATTATTCGAGATGTATTAAGTGCATCACATCCAGGAGGACCTTGTGATGAGTGATTTGGTTGTGAAAGTAGTTGCAGAGCAAGACTTGGTTGGATTTCCATCTTTCCTTGAGTACATTGAGGTAGGAGTTCTTCTCTTTTCTATTTTCTTGTTTTTGCATTGTTTCATTGTTTTGTCTTCATGTTTTGGTACGTTTGCAGAAGGTTTCCTTCTGAGAATTATTTTCCTCTTATGTTTTGTTTATTTTCCATTCTGTTTGTTTTTTGTTTTGTCATTTTCATCATTTTTCTGTGTGTTGTCACTTTTGTGACAGGTGGGTTTTTCATGCCCTAGTTTCTAATTAGGGCTTCCATTTGCAAGGGTTTTTCCATACTATAAATGTCTAAATTTGTTTGGAAACCCTTTCTCATTTCATCTCATGTCAACTCTACATTTTCTAGGTTGGGTTTTTGTGATGCCCTAAATTTTTAGAGTTGACACATCGAGCAAACTAGGGTTTGCTCGACAACCTTTACAATATGGTCTTTCCTAGGGTTTAAATGACTTTAGTACGGTTGAGCTATTTGGGGGTTTAGGCAGTTCTATTTTTTATTCCCTCGTTGGCATATATGAACAAGGTGTTCAAATCCATGTGACTCTGCTTTTGGAAAGTGTCTTCTATGTTATTTATGGAATTGGCAGGACCGGACTCGAGACCATGCTTGTCCCAAGGTTGTTTTCTTTTAGGATTAGATCCTAAAATGATTCTATTTTTGGCCATTATGGGATGGAGTCTTTATGCTTGTTCTTGAGTGGAATCAGAGCCGGGGTGGAAACTGAACTTGGAACTAGCGATTAGTTCCTCGTTCGGTTCCCGTTTCAATCCTGGTTCCAGTGTTGTCTTAATTCTGACCCTGACCTCGCCAGTGTTGAAAACTATTTTATGTCTTTGGTGCTTCTATGGTTCCACTTCCAACAAAGGTGAGTATTGATTGATGTATTAATTTTTGTGTGTTGATCATCTAATACAAGAGTTTATTGTAGAATTAGAAGATGTCGGGAGCATCAGATGAGGCTTCCAAAAGGAGCCAACCTACAAAAACTTCAAGATAGGGGGCTAGGCTAAAAAATATTAAAGTGGAGTAGCTCCCATACACTTTGAGGTGTAAACATAACGAAGCTATCCTCATCGCAAGCAGGATTGATTCTGAGTAGGAAAACATTACAGATACTCATTTGGGCCCTTTTAACTATGAGGAGCTAAAGGATGAAACCTTTAGTGAGGATATTACACCTAGATCCCATAGGATTGCTCAATGAAGATTAGCACATGTACTATTCCCTTTGTCTGCTTAATGTCTAGAATTGGTATTAGCAGTTGCTCACGCAGTTGTTCAGGTTCATGTTTGATGCACCTGTTCCTCAGGATCATAAGCAGTTGAATGAAGTAGAGGCTTTGAAGCTTTACAGTTGCAACAAAGATACCTATAGATCCTACATGAATAAGCATTGGATGAGGATAGAGAAAAATTCCCTAAACAAGCTTCTTGATCAGCCAAAAAGGGAAGATTTTGGTACAGAGATTAGGGACATAATCATGCTACTTTCTAGGGTGTTTGGGAAAAGAGATGCTTCACAATTCTAGGAATGGATGTTGCCATTCATCCATGCTATCTTGGAAGGTAAACAAAATTTTGACTGGCCAATTCTAGTGTTAGAGAGTATTCATAATCAGATGCTCAGAGTGAAAGAAACTAAGAGTTTCTTTATCACCTCTTATGTGGTCTATACGACAGCTCAGATGGGGATCTTTCCTGGACTCAGTACAATTGGCATATTAAGAGAAGCATATGGAAAAAAGAAGGTGTGGGAGCACTATAGTCAACTCACATTCCAACCATTAGAATCAAATTATAGGAGGGTTAATGACACCTTCCTTTATGCAGTCATCAATAGAATCACTAGTGATGCTAGATATAGACTAAGTAGGAGGTAATGATGTTTATCAATGAATGGGACAATGGTACATCCAATACCCCACATAGACTTATTTCAAATTGTCTGGTTTTTGGTGGCCATCCTCACCAACTACCTAGATGTTGTAGCAAGAAAATTATATTGATGGAATTCATATATCAAGCTTTGAGGGTTAACTTCAAAATTGGCACTAAACACAAAATTGGTTGTCATAAGTTTCCTATGAAATTAGGGGAATATAGTTGTCCACACATTGTGTCATCCAAGGTGGTTTGTGATGAATTAGTTTATTTAAAAATGGGTTTATACACTTCCAAGTTGCATTTTGATCTTGAGCATAAGATGCACGTCCTACTTCCTAGTGTCTTTGATAAGAATTTTAATCTGTTGGACGAATTTTGGATGGATCTCTAGGATGCATATGATCTTAGGAAGAGGAATTATGAGAGGTTTCCTATGCCACTCATGGTGGAGTTTGGAATAAAGGAGGACATTCCAAATACATTCTCCAATGATAGGGTAACTTTGGATCCTAAGTATGAAACATATAATAGAGGCACCAAGAATATTGATCTAGTGGATTGGAATGTTGAAGAATCTATTGATATAAAACAAGTTGTGAGACCAATTTTGGATAGAAGTGTACATTGGGTCAGCTTGAGGATTAATCTACCAGAAGCACAACAATCTAAGAAAATAAAGATTGTTGGAACCACCTAGTTCAAGAGAACAAAGAGGAGGATGACCCCTAAGGAACCCTTAGAATTCATGCCTTCTAATACAGAGAAGGAGGTTGTTTGTCAAGACCTCTCACAGGGACATGAAAGGAAAACTGTTGTAGAGGATAATGCTTCTACATCTATTGCAAAGGAGGCATCCACTCCACCCCTTGTTGCAGATCAACTAGCTCAGAAATCCCAAAAGGGAACCCTTAATAAGGAGGATGAGCTACTAAAGGAAATGGAGTTGAGAATTGAGATACATGATATTGCTGTTGATTCTGAAAATACTCCATTTGATAGAGAATCCCATGTAGTTGCATCTCTTGATGTAACAAATGATGCAGGGACTGAGCATATATTGACAGAGGAGGACGAGTGGAAGCTCTTTGAGGATGCGAAGAGAGAAGCTGATGCCAAGGAACAAGTTGAATCATTAGCTAAACAACGACAAGAGGATGCAAGAGCACAATCTGACTTGGCAATCAAGCAACAAGAATTGGAGGCCAAGCTTAAGGCTGATGAGTTGTCTCAACAACAATAACAACGAGAGGAGTAGGTACTCAAGATGAAGGAAGAAAGGGACAAGTTGTTCTTGCAGTAGCGGATTCATGAATTGGAAGAGGAAAAGGCTGCTCACATAAGAGAAAAGGAAGCTCTTGAGGCCAAATTCCAGGAACAAGAAGAGGCTCATAAGAAAAGGGAAGAGTAGGAATGATTGGAAAGGGAGAGAGAGGCTACTAAGATTGGTCTACATGAGAAAAGGTGTAAAGAAGCATGGGATTATGTTGAAGAGTTGACAAAGAAAAGGGAAAAAGTTTTGGAGGAAAGAAAATTAGATGAAGAACATTTGAAGAAGGAGTTGGAAGCCAAGAAATCACAAGAGCAAAAGGATAAGGAAGAGGCTGAGAAGCTTACACAAGAGAAGGCACATAGTGAGCAACAAAATGTGCAAGAGGTTGATTCTCAGCCTATAAATATAATATTACAACCTCTATCTTCTACTATTGTCACCTCTTCTTCAGCTCAGGTCACTACTACCCCACTTGCTCTTACATGGTTGAAGTTGGATATGGAAAGAAAACAAGTAGTTCAACAACAACCATTGAACTAGGCTAAAATGATGAAAGAGATTGAGAAGAAGAAACCAAAGAAGAGGGAAAGAGTTCTTCAGTCCACCAAGCTCACTAATGCTAGAGAGATCATTGTTGAATGTACCATACCAATGGTGGACAAGAGTCATGATGATATGTAGATCATTGATTATCTATTGGGAATAGTAAATTTGGGAAGGCCAACAAGAAACCAACAAATGAATTTGATTGATATTGTGGCTTACTCTACCAAATCCCCGATGATCAAGGACAAATAGAACAAGGATGAGCTTAAAGCTCAATTAGATAACCTGCACAAGTTTCTAAAAGATGTTTCAACTCCAATGTCTCAACGTGTTGCTACCCCTGAATCACAAATCCTATTAACAAAAAGGGAGGCATATGATTTGGTTCAAATGAAGAGCAAGGTGGGCATGCTAGAGAAATGGTTGGATAAGCTTAATCAAGAAGTTGAAGATGTTCTTGTTGATGGTTTTAGGAGTCACAAGGAAGCTCTTGAGTTGGTAGAGGATCTAGATAAAATTTACTAAAGATCTAGATATGCAAGATAAGGAGTATAAGGAATATGTTAAAAATATTGAGGAGATTGATAAAATACCTAAGTTAACTTTGATTGAACATTCAATTCTTGAGGAGGATAGTGCAGATTTTGTTGAGAAATATATGAATATAATAAGGTATAAATCCAAGGCTATTCATGTGCACCAAGAAGAAGTTCAAGAGATAAGTAGGGATTTGAACCAAAAAATTAATGAATGGGAGGCAATTGTGGCCATTCTAATCAATCTAGATACTTCAGTTGATGAAAGCGTTTCTTTAGATAAGATGAAGGAGAGATGGAGAGGTAGATTTGAAGACATAATGCAAAAAGAAGATGATGGGGAAGATCTATTATTGGACCGGTTTATGGATGTCAAGGAAGAAGTTAAGGCTGCTAAAAGAGAATTGATTAAGTTGAAGTAAGTACAAAAATTGGTTTCAGCCAAATTAGGGAGGATTAGATTTGAAGATGATTGGTTGGATGAACCTCATTCAGGTACTCTTCAACAAGTGTTTGACAGCTATGATGAATATGTTCTTGAGCACGTAACGCAAGGATAAGTTGGCATCATAACACCTTCTCTTGATTGGAAACAACGTCCCCTTTCACCCCTTTTGTAGGGTTTTGATGTGGTTTCGACTCCAGTTCTCTTTTTCATTTCCACTTTTTTTTTGAATTTCAGAATTTGCGCAAAACTTTGCTTCAATCTTCTAACTCAAATTTCAATAGTGCAGTTCTTCATTCAGTTCTGATTTGTTGATTTGTGGATCTAGATTCTAAATTGGGAGGAACTCATGCATACTTGACCTATATGTATTATTTGATTCCATTTTTTAAAGGTTGGCTAATTGAAGCAATTTTAGCCACCTGGTGATAGTAAATAGGAATAGTCTTAGGTTTTGATGATTGTTAAGCATATACTCTTAAATTTCAATTTTATTCTAGATACAATTTTTACAAGTTTATATAAGTTTTTAGGTTGTCAATTTGGACCTATTTTTGATGATTAATGATATATAATCGATCCATATGGTAGTGATTTTACTGTGCCTAAATGTTTCTTATTTGATTAAAGTCAATAGAAGGAACTGGATTTAAGATTATTTCATTAAGTTATCTGTTTATGAATTTTTGTTATGTCTATTTGATTTGTGTTTTCAATGATGAGTGAATGGTTTGTTTCAAAGTTTCATGAAGTAAATTTTAATGAATGGTATGGTATTGAATTAGCACTATGGATGTATGTAGTAGCATAGTTTATTCTATGGATTGCATCTTGTTGTGGTTGTGGTTAGGTGAATAGACACTCATTGTTGGTATACATGTCTGGATATTAGGAATTCTCATTCACACGCTTCTGATTTTAAAGCTCTGTTCTATCTTTTTTATGTTTCTTTAAAACCCTTAAAATGTAGATTAGTTGATTTCATGCAGTTATGTTCCTTTTTACTAGCAAAGGCCCCTTGCAGATTACAATTGCATTGACCTCTGAGTGATATCAACACAATTGAGAACCAACTACCAGGACCTTGGGTGTTAGGTGGCTCCATGTTATCTTTCTCTTTCAGGAGAAACATAGTAGTAATATTCTATTTAATGTTATTGTGTTGTTTTAACCCTCAACAATAATATGAAAACATAACAACCCTTTAGGAAAATAGAGAAGTTAAATAGACATAATCTAATTTCCATATGTTATTATCATACCACAGAAGCCTACAACATGGAAATCAGCTACTCAAACTACTTGAATTTAGCTTAACACAAAATTTCATTCTAAACGAAAGCATAAAGAAGGAACTTGATAAAGGCCTTAACATGCACAGTCTCAAATATTTATTCTAAATAGTTCATGCTTGAATATCAAATGAACTTAGAAAAAAAGGGTCAGATGCCAATCCAATAATAGTCTTAGTTAAAACAATATAACATTCCAGAGAAAAGTAGTGTTCCACCAATTACTTCTAAAAATACTTCTATGCCTAAAGAAAACCAAAGAAAAAATTTCTTTAGAAAAAGAAACTGGAACTTACAACTTGGGAAAACACATCTTCTTTCCAATAGCCACCTCCCATTTATAGCTGAGAAAAGAGAGAACTACTGACACATCCTAGAAGTAAATGCTACCAGATGTTGGAATTTAATAGCTCATGATCTAATTGTAGATCTTTAATTAGGTCATGACAATATTTTCTTATTAATTCCCAACTACCACATTAATTCCCTTTAGATATTTAGCAAATATTGTTATCTGAAAACAAGGAGATCCTAGAAAATAGCCTAGTAGAAGCGTTGTTGTCCAATCACGTGGCTTGACAACATTGACTCAAAGTTTTCATCCTAAAAACAAAAAGAAACTAGCATTCTCTAACAAACTCCTAAAAAAGATTACTTCTTAAAAAGCACAAACTTTGTGTAGCAAAGAGATGACGTGTCGAGCAGGCAAAGATTCTCAAATTTGTGCAAATCGTCCTTGAAAAATATCCTCCAAGCTAACACATGTACCGACCATCTCCTAGGAAGAAAAAAAAAGAAAGAATCCATTCAATCATCATGTCATGCATTGTGCACCTTCTTCAAACAAGTTTTGCATTGAACACAAACACATCCAAAGCCAAAAAAATATAAAGTCAAAAATAAAAAATAGTTAATGAAAAAATGCTTCACAATAAACAAGATGAGAGCCATTGTTCAGGCTAGCCAGTCAGTGAGGACACTATCTTCAATCATCATGTCGTGCATTGTGCACCTTCTTCGAACAAGTTTTGCATTGAACACAAACACATCCAAAGCCAAAAAAATATAAAGTCAAAAATCAAAAATAGTTAACAAAAAAATGCTTCACAATAAACAAGATGAGAGCCATTGTTCAAGCCAGCCAGTCAGTTAGGACACTATCTTTGCCATTTTTTTCTCCTTTAGACTTTTCTACATAGCACAGGGGGACGTTGTTGGTGTTTTATAGCTTAGGGAGCTACTTTTTAGAGGGAGGTCGAACTTCTTGTATTAAATAATATTTATATTCCTTCTAAAAGCTAACCTAGAAGGGAGTTCTCTTGGTTTTGTATTTAAGGAGGATCAAGTCCTCTCATTTGGAAATCAATTCTTTCATTCAATTCACATCTTCCATAAGTAGCAATTCAAACCTCTAGCAGAAGTTCCTTCATCTAAAACTTGAATCTTGTAGTAGTAGGAGTTTTCCATTAAGTAGTAATTTACATTCTCCCAAGCAGGTCGAGTTTCTTTTGTTAGATTCTACGAGAAGCAAGAACCAAGCCAAGATCTGATGTCGGTCGTAGATCACATGCAACTTCACTCAACAAATCATTGAAGATCAAAATAGTAGAATGAAGAGAAATTTTAAATGAGAGAAAAAATAGAGACAAGGAAAGAGAAATTGCAGAATACTCTCAATACTCCCACAAAACAATCACCGAACTAGCTGAGCTAGTGAAGGTGAGAGGAGAATGCTCAATATATAGAAAAATAAGGGAAAATACATCCAAGAGGTGCATTAACTCCTATACCCATAAAAGGTGGGAGGTTATCACCTACTTGGTAAATGACAAAACATGTGGCATAACCTCCTTAGGTGAAGACAAAGAGGAGGTGGCACATAAAGCCAAAATAAGGTGAGAAACCCAACTACCCCATAACCTACCTAGGTAGAAACAAAATAGTGGTTATGAGAGGTGGCACAACAAGCCAAAAAAGGATGTGTAACTCATCTACCCATGTGTGGGGAGAGAGTGACACATGTAGTTGATGTATTTCACCACATGTCCTCATATTAGCCACACCTAATAAACCTAAGCAAGCCTAAATAATATGTGTAGGAAAAAAGAAATACCCCTAACATAAGGAAAATAGAAAACCTACACTAACACCCCCCTTAAGCATAGCTTAGGTGGGTGAAAATATGGGTCCTAGCAAATGAAGCCATGTTAGGTACCCATGTACATAGAGAATATCCCCCATAAGAAGAAGCCCCCCCCCAAAAAAAAGTGGAATAGCCCCACTAAATAGAGACAGTAGAATGAAGAAATAAGAAGCCCTTCTTGAAGTAGAAACCTATCACACCCCAAGAAAAGCTTGCAGATGAAGGAACTTGCTCTCTATGAAGGGTTTGGTGAAGATGTCTACAGTCTACTCTAATGTAGAACAATACTTAAGATCAATGATGCCTTCCTGAATCAACTCCCGAATGTAGTGCATATGAATCTCAATGTGTTTCATCCTCTGATGACGAACTGGATTCCTTGAGATCTATATTGCACTTTTATTATCACAAAAGATGATTCTAGGCTTTCTGAATGGAATGCCAAATTCAGTGAGAATATTTTGAAGCCAAATAGCCTTAGTGGTGGCATTAACCACCCCTCGATACTCAACCTCTGTAGATGAAAGAGCAATTGCAGACTACTTCTTACTCGACCAACAAACTGGACTAGAACCAAGTGAGAAGCAATACCCTAAAGTAGACTTATGATCTTGATAATTTCTTTCCCAATCTAAATCTGTGTATCCCAGCAAGTCAATATCCATGCCTGCTACATACTGTATCCCATAATTGTGAGTACCTTGAATATAGTGAAGGATCCGCTTAGCTACTTTCCAATGCAACTCATGTGGCTCCTACATGAATCGAGAGACCATGCCCACAACATATGAAATGTTGGGTCTTGTATAAGTCAAGTAGATGAGACTCCCAAGAAGATGTCGATATAAAGTGCCATCAATAAAAGGTGAGGAACACTTAGCCTCAAGTTTGACCCCTAACAAAAATGGAGTCGGTGCAGGCTTATAGTCAGCCATGCGAAATATGGAGAGCATATCAAGTGCATACTTGGGTTGTCCAAGGAAGATTCTTGAAGATGATTAAGTGATCTCAATCCCTAAGAAGTAATGCAAAAAACCCAAGTCAGACATCTAAAATCTATCATGTAGAGCAGTTTTCACTACCTTGATGGTGGATGAGTGACTCCCTGTTATCAATAGGTCATCAACATAGAGAACCAAGAATGTGAGTGTCATCCTACTGCAAAATGTATACATTCAAATTAGAATGGAATCATTTGAACCCAACTATGAGAAGGAACGATTCCATCTTGGCATACCAAGCTCGAGTAGCTTGTTTGAGGCCATAGAGAGACTTCTAAAGTCTACACACAAGTGAAGAATCCTGTATGAACCCCTGTGGCTACTCCATGTAGATTTCCTCCTGAAGGTCACCATGAAGAAAGACACTCTTTACATCCATCTGATGAACTTCCCAATGATGTGCTATAGCTATATCAAGGACAAGTCGAATAGAATGCATCTTAGCAACTGGAGCAAAAGTTTCAGAGTAGTCAATCCTGGGAACCTGGGAGAATCCTTTTGCTACCAACCGAGCCTTATGCTTATCAACTAACCCATCTACTAAAAATTTAGTCTGATAGATCCACTTGCATCGAACAATTTTTCTTCCCTTAGGAAGAGGGACTAAATCCCATGTGTGATTCCTCTCTAAGGAATTGAACTCTTCTTGCATTGCAGCATCCCACTTGGGAACACCAGAAGCTTCTCGAAAAGACTGTGGATCAGAAGTTGAAGCAATGAAGAGATGTGGAGCCTGCTAAAACTGTGACCATGTTCTTCTTGTGTCTAATGGATCACCAACCCAATCTCTTGCTGACTCAAATGTTTGTTGAGCCCAAAGAGGTGTTGAGGCTGGAGAAGCTGGAGGAGAATCATCAACCCCTAAATGATGACTAGAAGAAGAATGCGAATCCTCATCATCATTATCACCATTTGAAGTGGACGAAGAAGACTCCTCATCAATATTAGGAGGATTAAGATCTTCTGAAGAACTGTCATCATGATGCAAAGTCTCCAAAGTGATAGTGGATGGAGAAGTGGTAGGAAAAGAACTAGAAGAGCTCTCCTCAAAATGAACACTCCTTTCAAGGAACAACTCATGAGTGGTGGGATGGAGAATTCTATAACCTTTGAAATCATCTCGATGTCCAACAAATATGCAAGGCTTGCTTTGTGGATCCATAGCCTTACATTTCTCTATTGGAATGTGGGCCCATGCAAGAGAGCCAAACACTTGAAAGTGTTTAACTATGGGTTTCTGACCAGTCCAAACATGAAAATGAGTTACCCCCTTAATAGCTTTGTGAAGAACTCAGTTTTGGATGTAACACACACAGTTGATGGCCTCTACCCAGTACTGAGGTTCCAAAGACATGGAGTGTATCATACAATTTTCCATCTCCTTCAAGAATCTATTCTTGCGTTCTGCGACACCATTTTGTTGAGGACTATATGGAACTGTGTGCTGCATGTTGATTCCTTCTGAAGGACACAATTGTTAAAATTGATTGTTAACATATTCTTCCCCATTATCTATATGCAAAATCTTGATGAAATTCCCAAATTGTTTCTCTACAAAAGCTTTGAAATCCAGAAAATGATCAAAGACCTCATACTTTTGTTTGAGAAAATAGACCCAAGTGTATCTAGAAAAGTCATCAATAAATGTCAAGACATATCTAACCCTGCTGAAAGATGGTTGTGGAAATGGTCTTGCCAAGTCACTATGTACCAACTCCAATAGATCTGTAGCTCTCCATGCTTTTCCTTTACCATATTTCTCCTTAGGATGCTTACCAAGAATGCATCCTTGGAAAACTCCATTAGAAAATTGAATAGAAGGCAACCCTAAAACCATATCTTGTTGACTGAGTCGTTTCAAGTAACGGTAGTTCAAGTGGCCAAACCGTTGATGTCAAAAAACACTCACCTCATCTGCATGAGTGAGTAAGACTGTCGAAGGTGAGTCAAGAACAAACTGAGAAAATTCATATAGTCTGGACTGATGATCTACTTTTGTTGATGTGTTTTTTATGCACTTCTCAACACAGGAAGTGCATAGGTGCACTACCTCCCTTGAAAGACAATCTTCTACAATCAGATTGCAAAACACTATCCCAAGGTCTCAAATATCTAGTCTTGATAGTGCTTGGAATATATCAGTTGTTTGATGTGATTTTTTGGAATCACGAGGCAGACTTACGGATGAGTTACAAAGCATGGGAGGTTGGGTCTTGAAATGGAGTTCCTAAGATGTAGAAGTTGTTGTGCGTTTGCTGTAGGTTCAAACATCAGTCTTGAACTTCATTTTATCATTGGATTTAGCTTTACAATGCACAATGAAACTTTCCTAAGGTACTTTATAAAAAAAATGAAAAGGGGCAGGGAAGAGAGAAGGTTCCTGGGCCTATGACTAACTGTGAACAGTGATAATGGAGTTCCTGCAATGGACAGCTTCCTGGAAACAATATTCCACTTAACCAGAAATCTCATAGTCTCATGGAATTTGTGCAATCTTCTAAGGTCTACGAATATTTCATCTTTCATTCACCATGTGCATGCATGAACAAATATGAAAGCATGGAGTAGCTTTGAATTTAAGCCCAGACTAACTTTACACAGCTATCTACCATCAAAAAACAACAAAAAAGTATGGACTAAGAAGGCATCTACACTGCAGGAATTTTCACAACCACAAAACAACATTTCTAAAATCTATCAAAGCAATAATATAACTAACTAGAACAACAATACGAATCTAAGTCAAGCATCTAACAATGGAGGTTCAATCAAGTAACATGTGAAAAACTCAGAAAATGCACCAAGCCAATGTATTTTCATTATAAATTTCTGCAGCATGTTTTTAAAACAACTCAACTCCCTTTGCAAATGAGAGGAGAGCCCTATTTATAGTGCCCCAAAAGTCAAATGAATGGCCAAGATTAATTCTCATTGTGTGGCCAAGATTCATTACAAAATAGGGTTTCACCAACCCTCAATAATTTACAATTTAAAAATACATTTTGTCCTCTCCCTATTTCGTCATCTAGTGACGACACTATAGCTTTTTTCCCTTTTGCCGATTGTTGTCTTACTGTAGCTACTCCTTGGGGACCTCTTCACTGCCAAGAGGGTTGTCTTCTTGTTTCTTCGATGCTATATATTCCATGAACTTCATGATGACTAGCTAGAGTTTGTCTACCTCGATGATCTCATATCGCAGCATTTGTAGCTCCACTCTTTCACATTATCTTCTAGTTGTTTCCAGTCTTCATCATACTTTGTGCCCTAATACTTGAATAGCTCTAATTAGTTAAAGGCACAGGCAGAAAAACTCATGAACTCCACCATTATTTCACTAGACATCCCGTCCTCTATCTTCTTATGGAAGTAAGGTTTTACCTTCTCTGGATCCATTTGTACTGCGGGCATGTCATACTCCATCATCAGCTTGAGGTATTGAGCACATTCCACTCTGATTTCTTTGACCCATTCAATATCCAGATCCACCTTACTCATTATCTACTCCAGCCTTTCGTTCTGGTTGTCAAAATCTCACCGCCACACATCCATCACCCAGAGATCATCCTTGTTGAACGCAAGCTCCTTTTCCCATGTGGATTTTGGAAACTGAAGGATAGCCTCGATCTTTGGAAAGGTGCAGTCGTATGTTGCAGGGAAGTCAGTGCAGAGCTTCCTCGTTCCTTCCAAAGATCGTAGCAAATTCAAGAACTTGTTGGCTGTTCGCACAGCCCGGCTAATTCCCATGTTCCCGACATACAAGACCTGGCAGAACTAGCTATCTGCAGTCTTTTCCAAGTTCTTTCTCCTCTCCATCTTATCAATTTGTTCTTTAGATAGTAGCTAGGGTGGAGTCGTGGATGCGGTAGGCTGGTCATCCACCAAAGACCATTACTGGATGTAATCCATCAAAGCAACTACCTACACTTTAAGCTCATCTTTTGAGATCTTGTCCTCCTTTATATAGTGCACCACCATAGCCACTGATTCTTCAAGGTGCCCTACCTTCTATTCTCTGGTGGCAGTCCCCAAGTTGATGGTGGAGATGTTGTAACTCACACCAGCCTGGCCCACCATAGCTGTTGCTATTTGTATGACCCAAGACCCAGAAGCATCCATTATTACCTTGGATCTAATCTTAGGTTTCTTCTCCTTCTTTGTTGTGATCTAAGATCAGGCTAAGATAGCCTCTAGTCTCGCCCTCAGGTCCTTTAGTACAATATTTTTTCTTTCAAGTTGTTTCTCTAACCATTCAGGCACGTAAGACTTTCCCTTAGGTGACTCATGATCACCCTCGCCCTTCTCGGCCAAGGCTTCCATTTTCTTTTCTTTTGGGGTCCTTTCTTCCTCCTTGGTAGTATCTCCTTCTTCTTCATCAGAGTCTTGGATGAACACAAGGCGCTTAATAGGAGGCTTGGTAGATAATTGTTGTGGGGGATCTTCTTTCTCTTCTATTTCCTCCCCTTTCTTTCCCTCATTTTTCTCAACCTCATGCACATGTTCCTTGAACTGCTTGATTTTGAGGCTCTTGATAGCTTGAGCCTCTCCCTCAGGTTTATCTTCCTGCTGCTGTCCTTCTTCTTTAAGGGGTGACCTTTTTTCCTTCTCCTCAGTATCTTTTAGCTGCCCGGCCATTTCCTCCTCAAGGTCATCATCGAAGGTCTGCACAATGACCCTACCACTAGCGTCATCTTCCTCATCTCTGCTCTTTGAGGATCCAGTTCATTCTTCCTTGTAGGCTACCCTGTCAATAGTATGATGCTCATACTCTAGGTGCTCGTGGTATTCAATGACCTACTCCTCAAAGGGTTTTGAGGCCTCTTGTTCTTGCCTCTCCCACTCCTTAGAGATTAGCATGGTGGCTTCCATAGCCGGTGGCCCTGTTGGCAGTTGTGAAGGCTTAGCAGTGGTGGGGACTTGTGCAAGGGCCACCTAAAGAGTGGGATCCATAAGGATCTGGGAGAGCTCAGGGGGGGGATTCTGCATATGTCTTGAGAGGGCCTCAGGCATGGTGGGAGTGGGTATTGGTGCAACCACTATAGGTAATGGGAGTGATGTGGTGGGTGACATGGGAGCAGAGGAAGGAGTAGTCATGGCAGAGGAGGAGTCAATTACAATCATAGGCTCGGTTGGGGGCGAAGGGGAAAGATGGACAGAGATGTCCACTGCCGGCGAGGATGTGGCGACCATAGCCAGGGAGGTAGATAATGGGGTAGCCAAAGCAGGGAGAGCCAAAATAGGTTTTATTTGATAAGTACCTTTTGCTTCTTCTTCTTCAGCTAAGAGCTGCTACACCATGCCCCCTGTTTGCTTAAGTCTTTTGGAGGGTGAGCCCCCCAGATCCTTGTATAAACCTTGGGGTCAAGAGACTGCTCCATTTCTGTCTCTTTTCTCTTCTTGGATCTGGTGACTGGAGGGGACTTTGATGTCCCGCCCATTGAGCTGGTGGCAGCTATGTCCTTTGTGGCACTTGGTTCACTCTTGAGTCCTTATGTCAGGACCACCCCTCACTTTTTTAATCAGGCTACTTGCCCATCAACCCACTCTTTGGTATGAGCCAAGATTGGCTTGGTTACAATATTGAGGTCATCGACCTCTTGCTCGTCCCAGTCAGTTGTTGGTATTATAAAATTGGTGACTGCGGGGTACCTGAGGTCCATTATGGTACTCTCATCTTCTTCGACTTGGTCTGGTATGGGAAATGGATGCACCTTTCTTATAAAATACATAGTCATCCACATATACTATCTTTCCCAGACCTCTTTATCATCTTAAAAATCCCCCCAAAAGTCCTTAATGTGGTGCAGATGAGTGAACCCCGGTCCTAGTGCCTTTCTTACATGCCCATATGGGTCCATTCGCGGGAGAGCAGTGTGTAGATGAAAATGGTAATCTTCCAGTTCTTTCTCGGAGTTACCAGCACACTAGGAAGTTTGTAGTTTATACATGCCCTGGCCAAGAGTCATGGGACAAGAGATCCCTACTACGTGTTTGCTGCTGAAGATCACCTGTATGTGTTGGAGTTGTCGAGAAAGATCCAATAGGATGATTTGGTCATTGGGGTATCAAGGCAACTTGTTTGGCCTTTTGGTTAAGCCTTGGGCATGGATGTACGTAAACTTTGGGTATTGAATGAAGAGGAAGGCGTACTACTTAAAGAATTCCCTGGCACTATGGGAAACCCTCCTTTCAAAATCCTCAAAAATCATTATGATGATATGGCCGATGAAGGCGTCATTTACTCTGTAGTATTCCTTCTTGAAGTTTTGATACTAGAGCTGGGGGTATATATCATAGGCCTTGAGTCTTCGACCTTGCTCCTCATGAGGTGCCACAAACAATCCATTGTACTGTCTCTGGTCTACTAAGGAGTATACGAGATATGAAGTCATGTAGAACTTTGAACTCTTCTTCACATTGACAAACTACTCATGGAAGCAGTCGCTTATTATACCTCCCCAGTAAAACAAGGTCTATGTGGTAACATATTCATTCCCACGAAGGATCTGCTTCATAAAGTAAACCATCCATTCCTAAAAGAAGGCAGCTGTAGGAAGACCCATAACCTAGCTTAGCATTGTGACCAAGTCGTGGTAATCCTCGTGGAAGTCACTACGAAAGAGTTCATGAGGAACCTTCGCAGCACTGCCTCGCTTTTCTTTAAGCCAATTCTAATTTATTAACTGTTTGCATCCTGCTGGGTTGTCATCCCATGCTGCTTGGCATTCCTCTATAGTAGGTGTTTCCATTTCTTGAAAAGTGGGAATATGGAAGGTCTTTGTAATTCCTTCAGCCAACATGTCGGTGAGAATGTTACCATCCCTATCAACAATTTTCCTTGTGTCAAGTTGATATGCCTGCCAATAGGCCATGACCAATTTAGGGTCCACGAGGGATGGAGTGAATCCTGTAGCTTTTGCAATTCCACTTTGTCTTATCAACCTTGCAATCTTGGTCGTTGGATTGACCCTGACCCTTTCTGTAAACTCGTCAATATTGACATGGCCTATATTGTTGTCGATGATTTCTTTACAATCCGTGGTAACCTTTGAGTGTAGAGGCTCATCCTAGAATTGGTATTTCATTTGGTCCTTATCCTCTTTTCCTTGAGGAGTCTTGCTCGACTTCTTTCCTTTGTCCTTTTCCACAATGGTTCCCGAAGGTCCTGCACCCGATTCCATATATTCTACAAGCAAAGGTGCAGTCAGTGCGATTGATCACGAAAGGATTCATGTTAGTCGAAATACCATGAAATCAACTTAGAATAACTTATCATTAATAAAATGATACTTTATCTCTTGATGACATTGGTCATTTGATTAAGGGCTTTGGGACAGTCTGAGCCCGGACTTCCTTGGCAGGAATGCTATTTGGAAAGGAAAATGGGGCAAAACAATCTGGGAGATTCCTTCTGACCGAATTTTGATGATTCAAAAGGTTCATAATGAAGAGGGTCAAAATTAAGCACGTGGGTCGAGATCAGATTTCAATTTTAACGTCATTTGGGTTGATTTGGGAGCAACCGGAGCCACAAGGCCAGAAAGTCATCTAGAGTTAGCTATTTGGAATGGCCAAGTAGAAACGGAGTTCCGAGAGAGGAACCCCGGGGTCCGGGACCCGGTGGGTCTAAGGGCGGCCAATAGTTTTACAATTTTCAAGTGATCGGGTCCAAGGGGCTGGGATGCCGTGACACTTTTCTTGTCCAAGATGGTGATCAGGAAGGTGGAGCCCGAAGCTTGGAAGGGTGGGCAAGATTTTCCATTTTTCAACAGCGGAGATGGGACAAAGTCTCAAATGGCGGAGCCCGACACGGTCAAGGACGTTCATAGTTCAATGCAGGGTTCCTAGCATCAAATGGAAGCCCAAGGCCTGGGAGGCGGAAGGATGCCAGGCATTCATCATTCGCCATGCCAAAGACCAAGCGGAATCCTAGGGATGAAACTCTACAGACCGGGGCCTGGGGAGCTGGAGGGCGGTCGGTAAATGCCAAAAGAGAATGGCGGGAGCGGGGCGGATCTCTAGAAACAGAAGCCTAGGCCCATGAGGTCAAAATGGAGGTCGCTGTCAAAACTTAAGCTTGTGATGCCAGATGGCGAGCCGTCGACGGATGCCCGATGTTCTGGGCCTGAGGGATGGAGGAGCAGTTTGAATTTTTTTTGGTTATTTCATTAAGTCCTGGCTGGTGAAGGGAGTGTCCGGGCCCGAAAGAGGTGAATGCCCCTGCACGAAGAATGCACGCATGGGGGAGAAATTCTGAATTGAGTGTAGGGGCGTTTTCAAAGGTTTCTCAAGTTTTGAGGATGTGGGTTTTTGTTCGTTGTGTCATATTTCACCATTCACATGTCCTTTTAATCATTATTGTTCATTTTAAGCTTTAAAAATCATGAAAACATTGCCTGGGAGGGTGGACGAAAACCTACCTCGAACATGTGATGCAGCAAGGTGTGAAAACGACTAATGGTTAGCAAGTGACGTCAATGGGTGTGAGCGCGAAGGTCTCGAAGACGGTGGACTCTTCTTTGGCAAGATTTTGACCTCTTTTTGTGACACTGGCAAGTGAGAATGACAAATTTGGGCAAGATATTTATACCCCTACCACCATTAATGGCCGCATTAAATGCATGTACGACAGACATATGGGTTAGTGGATTTGAATTCGCGGATGGCGGCGGGGGACATGGGGTCTGGTGACCGGGAGGACGTAGGGCAGCGGCCATTTGAAAATTTTTTAGCTCAAAAAAAATCGGCGGCAAAGGGGAGGTCGAGGCCTGGAGGGTGCAGTTCCACTAGAGGTCCGCCGTCGGGGACGGCAAGACCCCCATGGAACTCCGAAAACAAAAGTCCAGGGTCTCGGGCCCGACAGGTCCGGAAGCAGCCGAAACTTCATAAATTTCCATCAGACGAAGAACAAGGGTTTGAGAAGATGCAATCCATTCACCATCAGGAATGGCGGACACAACAGGGAAACTCGGCCAGGGAAACTCAAAGGGGCAGGCTCGACTAGGTCCAAGCCTGCTAGCAGAGGCCAACTGCCACAGAGACCCCGCAAGGTGCCAAATCTTGACAAAATTAAAAGGGAGAAGTATGGTCGACTCATGATGAGACTTCAAATGTACGCTGACCACTTGGGCCACCAAAACGAGGCATGCAAAATGAGGCGATGACAAAAACAACCTGACAAGGCGAAAGAAAAAGAGGGTCCTCATTCCGAACATGGCATGTGTGTTGAGGGCACAACAAATGGTGATTCCACTAGGAAACACTCTCGAGCGTTCTAAAGATAAATATTCATCCAGGACCTAGAATCTCTAGTTTCGCTGATCAGGAGTTGCTTCCAAAGGTGAACTAGGAGAACAGGATCCTTAATTGGGTTAGTTTACAGGACATCTGAGAAGTGTGTGTAGTGAATTCATTCCTTTCCATGGGATGGTGACCAAGGGCTGCTAATCCAACTGAGCAAGCTACTTAAATCATCTAACACCAAAAGTAACTTGGACAATGCTCCACTGCTAGTCAGGCATCCATAGCCCCGACGAAGTTGTCGCTGCAATCCCACAGATATTGCTCTACTTCTGGCCGGGCATCCATAGCCCTGGTAGAGTTACTTGCACACCCATATGGTCACTTATTTTTTAGAATTCCTTTTCTCTTTCGTTTTAATATTTCTTTCAATGCACATTTTCTCATTTATCTTTTGGCCCGAACGGGTAAGCGATGAAACCTTCCATGGGTTTGGGACCGCAGTGGTCACTAGAGCAGACTTAAGATTTTTTAACTCACTAGAGTGTCATAGCAACCATGCTACATTCCTTTAGAAATGAATATTATATCTTTTATGCGAGATCCAACATGTGTGTAAAGAGATCCAACCAAGGGTCGAGTTCTAAGGTAGAGTTCAAACAAAGAGATCATTCATGGGCAGGCTTCAAAGAATGATGGTCGAGAGTGAATTTTTAGCTGAAGAACACCAAGGACGGAAAACAAAGTGAACCGTTCATCAAGCGAGCATGACCATCGCTAGGGGGTGGGGAACATCCTTTCGAAATAAAACTGTCGGGAGGGAAAAAAAAGAAAAAAGAGCGACACAAAACAGGAAGACACAAGCAAACCAAGAGGGAAATCTACTCTAACCTATATACAAAAATTTACAAAGAAGAGCTCGAACGAGCTCAAGCCTGGAAGTAATGCTTCAAGTGCTGCCCGTTGACAGGAAATGGAATGTCTTCACCAGTTAAGGTCCTTAGGCGGAAGGCATTGTCTCCCAAAATCTCAGCTATTTGAAAGGGGCCAAGCCAAAGCCTGTCGAATTTGTTGTGTCCCCCTTTCCTTTCATGGGCCTTGTCCCAATACATGACCAAATTTACAATTCTAAAGGCTTTGATTTTGGCTCAGTGGTTGAAACACCTCTTAACCACGCCCTGATGTTTGGAAAAATTTTCTATTACATAGTCTCAGACTTCCTCTAAATGCAAGAGCTCAGCTAACCGAGCTTCCCTATGATCTCCCCCTTCATAAAAGTTGTTGATAAATTGCAAAGTGGGAATCTTTAGATGGATAGGAAATATGGGCTCTAGGCCATAAATAAGGTGGAATGGGGAATTGCCAAGGGTAGCCTTATGGTGAGTGCGGTCTGCCCAAAGGGCAAAACAGAGTTGGGTGTGCCAGTCCTTGGGATTCCTATTTAGCAATTTCTTGATCACGGTAATCAGGTTCTTATTGGTGGACTCAGCGAGGCTATTGCCTTGGGGGTAGTAATTAGATGAAAACTTAAGGGTGATCCCATAGTCGAATGCCCAACTAGAAAATTTCAATGACGCAAAAGCAGGTCCATTGTCACACACCAAAGCATAAGGACAACCAAAGCGATTTAAAATGAAACTTTCCAAAAAATTAGTATTTACTTCAGTTGTGCATTGCCTACATATGATTGCTTCTATCCATGTAGTGCAGTAATCAGTTGCGGTAAGAATGTACCTGTGTCCCATGGATGATGGAGGGCTTATCAGACCAATGAAATCAAGGCCCCATTGTGGGAAAAACCTTACCTCCAGCACAGGCTATAGTGGGACAGCAACATTCTTTTCCTTGGTGGCGGCTGTCTAACATGTGTGACATGAACAAACATGACAATGAGCATCTTTGAAGACAGTTGGCCAATAATATCCCACTCTCAATATCTAATGTGCCATGGAAGGGCTAGATCCATGGTCGGTGTCAAATTTATCATGAAACTCTTTCAAGACTCGGCCTACTTCCTCTTTACTAAGGCATCTTAAGTAGATTCCTTCATGATTCTTCTTGTAGAGAATGGACCCTTGTAGCATGTAGCCATTTCTTTTCAATCTAAGGGCACGCTTTTGGACTCCCTGCAAGTGCGATGGACACTTGTGGTTCAGCAAATAGTAGACGACATTCTCGTACCATTCTCCTAGGAAAACATGCTCAAGCTGGTACTACTGCACAGTGAGTTCGGGTCTAGCCTCTGTTGCTGCTTCAACAATTGTGTAGGTAAGTGCTTGTCCTCTCACCAGCTTCATTGGTTGGATCTCCATGTCATATTCCTAGAGCAGGGTGACCCATTTAGCTCTTCGTTCTCCCAATTCATTTTGCATGAGTAGCGTTTTCACTACTAGGTCTGGGACAATGGCAGACACTTTATTGCGCAAGATATAATGCCAAAATTTCTTTACCCCTCTGACGAGAGCATACGCCTGCTTTTCTACATTGTGGTATCACAACTCCGCATCCTTCAAGGGAGCACTCATGAAGGTGATCGGGTGTTCATTTCCTTCATCATTTTTCTGAGTCAAGATGCTAGCACAAAAATGTTCTGAAGTGAACAAGTAGATGTAGAAAGGCTTCAGATAATCTGGGCTCACTAAGATAGGTATCTCAACAATGGCCCATTTAATTTCTTCGAAGGCTTGTTTGGCTTCGGGAGTCCATTCAACTTTGGCATTCTGTTTCAACATAGCATTGAGGGGTTTAACAATCTCCACGAAACCTGTGATGAATTTCCTAACGAAGTTGATCTTCCCAAAGAAGGATTTTAATTCTTTCTTACTGCTTGGTGGTGGGATTTTCAACAAGGACTGAATACATTCAGGATCTATAGAGATTTCCCATTCTAAAATAATGTGCCCGAGCAATCTACCCTCAGTCACTCCGAAGATGCACTTCTTGGGGTTAAGGGAAACTCCAAACTCCCTGCACATCTAAAACACCTTGCATAGGTCAAAAATGTGATCACCTCGCTTTTTAGAAAACACGGTTAAACCATCCGTGTAGATGATTATGCATTTACCAATCAAATCTTTGAAGGCAATATCCATGGTGCGTTGGAAGGTGGCGCCAGCGTTGATTAGCCCAAAAGGAATTCTCTTGTAAGAAAACATCCCCCACTTAGTGGTGAATGCCATTTTATGATGGTCTTCATACTGTACCATTACCTGGTTGTACCCGGAGTACCCATTGAGCAAAGGCATCATTTGGGATCCATTGACGATCTGCAACACCTCGTCCAATGAAGGCACTAGATAGTTGTCCTTCTGAGAAGCTCGGTTCAAATTGCAGAAGTCTACACACAATCTAATTTCCCCATTCTTTTTCCTAACCAAAACCAAGTTGGCCACCCATATGGAATGCCTAATTGAGAAAATAATCCTTGTCGAAAGCAACTTCTACACTTCTTTGTAAATGATGGGTTCTAACAAGGCATTCATAGGATGCTGCCGCTGTCGAAATGGCGTCACTTTTGTCTTTAGAGGTATGGTGTGTGTGATGATGGATGTGTCATATGTTTTTAAATCCTCGTAGCTCCATGCCACCACTTCATGCTACTTCTGCAATGCATCAGTAATTCCCTTCTTTTCCTCAGGCATGCACACTTTGCCAATAAAAACATTCTTGATCTTCTCGGTTGTCCCGAGGTTGTGAGAATCGCACTGGTTGCTTATGACCTTCTTTATTTGCTGGTTCTGGTCTCTGATCTAATCCAAATCAAATATATGTTCCAACTGAACCATGCCCCTAGGAATCATGTTGGTTTTGAGGTTAATAACCCCCATATATCCAATTCGGCCTCCTGCGGGTTTGCTTCATCAATTATTTGGGCTGCAAAGACATCAGAACTCATAATGAATTCGAGAATATTCTTGTCATCATTGAAGACCTGAAAATGAGTGACATTATCAGAGATAGATGGCATAGATGTCAACTCAATGGTAAATTTCTTAAGCCCAGACAAAGAGAGGAGTTGCAAAGTGTTGGCTGCTTGAGCCAAGGCATTAGCTGTACGATTCTGAGCACGAGGGATCAATTGTATATTGAATGCATCTAAACCCTCTAAGAGATCCCAAACTCTGTGCCTATAGTTTGCTAGCCTTCTATCATGGCAATAATATAATTTCCTAACTTGTTTAACTATGAGTTCTGAATCCCTAAAAACTTGTAGCATTTTGACATTTTTTTTCAAGGCCATAAGAAAGCCATGGACCAAAGCCTCATATTCCGCTACATTATTGGTGCAATAAAATTGCAATCTATGGGCGATAAGAAAGGTCTTACCCATTGGGCTGATGAGTTCGAACCCAGCACCAGCTGCTTGTTTTTATTTGGACCCATCAAATAGGAGCGTCCAACATGTGGAAAGTTCTTTGACTTTGGGTCCGACTAAGTTTTTGCTCCCTTTTAGCTAGGTGGCTACCTCTGTGATCTTAGGGGAGTTTTCTAGCTTGGTGTACTGATCGATGGGTCATTCTACTGGTGCCTCCTTTGGTGTTTCTGTATGAGGAGTAGCTAGTTTTTTAACATGTTCGACTGTTGTTTGACATAAGCAATAGTCAAACTCAGAGTGGGCAACATTGTGAATCCTACACCAATTCAGCAACAAGAGATCCTAGAAATTCATTTGAGTGCCCAAGTTGAGTTGGTCCCTGGTGCACTTTTCTATGACCTCTTGGAAACCACTTAGTAATCCCCAGTTGTCGCCTTCATCGGGTTTGTCGTTTGCTGCTATCGACATTTCTGTACTCAGAGGTATTTGAGTAAAATCAGTCAGAGGATTGCACAACACTAGGAGTACTTCAGTAGTGCATTCTTCCTGAGGCTCAAATTCGCTTTAGCAGGTGAAAGGGAAATAATTTCCCAGTTCCATCTCAACAAACAACACTTCATTGAGATTATTGTATTCTGTGATCATATATTTCATACGTGGCTCGCGATCAATACAGATTTGATTTGGCAGCCCCTTCCATGGCAGCCACATGTGAGAAAGGTTTGTGGCAGTATATCCATTCAGTGCCTTGGTGAATTTCCTTCCCAAGATGATCCCATATGCATCATGAATGTCCGCTACTTGAATATCAATGACTTGTGTCCTTGGGTCTGTACCAATTTGCATCGGGATCTGATTTATTTCTCCCACAATGTTAATCTTTGTTTTGTCCAGCTGGGTCACTTTTCTTCTTGAAGGCGTGGGAGTGATGCCTAGAGCCTTACATACTGCCAAAGGCATAATATTGGTAGATGCCCCTGAATCAAGAAGGCAGTTATGCAATTTCTTCCCAAATATCTTAATAGTGGTAAGGAAAGGAGGAGTTTCCAACCTTCCTTGGAAAATACCTGTGGGCGTGTCCATGTGAGCTACCTGGCCCCCATTCTTATCACCAATTTTATCCTTGGTCTACTTAGATGGCTTATCTTTAGAACCCCGCCTAGTGTTCTAATCTGGTTCCTTTTCCATTTCCCTACAAGTAGATTGATTTATGGGGACATCCTTCCTTTTCTCGGTATTATCCTATATCACTGGTTCTCACCTAGGCTCTTCAAAGGTAACTCTCTTAGCTGATGTTTCCTACGTTGCACTGGAGGATGGAGTCCCATTGAGAATCCTAAAGAAGGTGTGTCTTACGACAGGGACTCTAAGTAGTTCAAAGGCAAACAAACTAATTTTTACCTCCTTGAACTCTTCTGCCACATATTCACCCATTTGCTCAATTTTTGAACTAAAGGCCTGACCTATTGCAGAGCTAGGAGGTTGGACTTTCATTTGACTAGAATGATTTTGGGATTGGCCTTGAGGTTGATTCTGCACCTGATTTAGAGGCCTATTATTGTTAAGATATTGGACAGGTATATGGGGAAGTCCAAGGTTGTTGCTGGCATTGGAGTCAGGCGGGGTAGTGAAATTGTTTGGTGGAGTAGAGGTCGAAAAGGGTCCACGTGCCTACCTATTCCTAAAGAGGTAGGGAGTTGATCTCTGATGGAACATGTGGACCTCATCTATGAATGAATCTTCTTCATTTATTTGACCATTATCTACTGAATCGAAAAGTTGAGCCAAAGTTTGTTCGTTACTTACCTATTGCACTTCTTCACTCCTAACGGGAGCAGGTTCGACTTCCGGTTCGTTACAGTCGCCCTACGGAAATGGTGCTTGGTTGACCACAAGGAAGGAGGAGTCATAAGCCTCGGATGAAACTATTTCCATACAACCGACATTATCGATCACATTCTATACTTCTACTTGAAATATTTCGGCAGCTGTCTAGAATTCGGGGCAATCCAACTCAGAGTGTTTGTTTGTTTTGTGAATCCGGCACCATCCGGACAAAGCTGCCTTGACAAGGTACACTCCACTAGTTGTCTTTTCGTTGCTTGTCAGTTGGTCAAAAGGTGTAGGGACACCTCCGTTATTAGGCCTTGTATTCGACACATGATTCTTCTTCTGAGAAGGTCTCCTTTCTGAACTTTGATTAGTGTTTTGTCCCCTATCATAATTCTGCCCAGAGGAAGTGCTTGCTTCTCGGTTATCTTGATTAAGATTGGCCTGGAGCTTACACTGGGATGCCTGTAACTAAGTATTCTGATTCCTCAAATGCATCATCTATGTGGACATTTTCTTTATCATCTCGGTCAACTCCTTGAGTTTTTCCTTCTCCGTAGTGCTGCTTGACTGCCGCGCCATATTTTGGAGAAAGACGGGTGAGGTCGCCGGTTGATTCTGATGAGTTGGAGGAAATTCGGGCCCCGGTAGATACAATGGTGCCTGGGGCTACTGGGAATACACCTACTATTTTTGGGCAGCTTGAGAATAGTTATGTTGTGGTTGAGGCTGCAAAATAGGAAGGCGCGGGAGGTGCATAATTTAGTGGTTGTCCCAGATGTGGGACGATGGGAAACTAAGGTACCTGGTTAATAAGAGGGGTCTGATGAGCGAATGCCTAATTAAGCCCCTAAATCTGCATCGGGTGAGCTACTGGCCCCAAAGAAGGTAGTGGGCCAGAGATATTCTGCCCCAAATCTGCACTGGCCACAACAACCTTTGTATAGGACATCACCAATGAGGCGGGTGGCAGATGCATCCTTTTCACCAGAGCCGATGTGAGGTTTTCCAATACCGCATAGTAAACTAGGAGAGTTGCGACATCATTATGAAGGTATGGGTCCTGAAGCCTTGTAAAGGCACGATGAAAGTGGTCATTGAAGGACCAAACGGGTTCGTTGACTTCCCTCCTGATAGACATAAACTGCCTATATAACTCTGAAAGGCTGATCGGGATCTTATACTTTTGTAGAAATGTGTTCTTCATTAGATTCCATGAGGTAATGGATCCCCTAGGTAGATTGATGTACTAGTAGAAGGCTTCTTCTCCCAATGAATGCGGAAAAAGGTGGCATGCAACATCCTCATGGTCGACTTGCATTTCAATGATTGATGTCTCAAATATTTTAATATGTTCTTCAGCTGTTCTTTGTGGGTCACAGGGATTAAATTTTGAAAAGAAGCCCTCTAGACTCTTGGGCATATCATGATAAGCGACAAAGTGTATCGATGAAGGGTTCTGCGCGAACCAAGCCATGGCGGGAGGCGGAGGTGGTATTTGCTATTGAAAAATAACAAGTTGGGCCTATGCCTGTATTAGAATAGCAGTCTAGGACTGTACCTGAGCTGCAACATTTTGGACTATACCTTAGGTTGGAAGGGTTGGGGGAGAAGCAATCTCCTGGCTGCTGGAGATGGGAGGTGAAAATGCAGTTTTAGATGGTCAGATGGAAGACGAAATCCAACTGAATGAGGGTGAAGGTGGAATGGAAGTGGGTGGAATGGAGGAAGAGCAAGAAGCAGCGCTACTTCCCTTAACTCATTTTAACCTTGTAGGAGGCTGCAACTCTTAAAATTCTCCCTTATTTGGTGTAGACCATAGACTTCTTTGAAATCTTTCCAGGGAGAATGATCTGATTCAATCCAGCTTCACTTTAAACCTTTAGCTTTGTATTCCCAATGTGTGGCCCTCCTTCTAGTGCCAATTCTGTTGATGTGTTTTTTATGCACTTTTCAACATAGGCAGTGCGTAAGTGCACTGCCTCTCTTGAAAGACAATCTTCCACAATCAAATTGTAGAACACTATCCCAAGGTCTTTAATGTCATGTCTTGACAGTGCTTGGAATATATCAGTTGTTTGATGTGATTTTCTAGAATCATGAGGCGGACTTACGGATGAGTTACAAAGCATGGGAGGTTGGGTCTTGAAATGGAGTTCCTAAGATGGAGAATTTATTGTGCGTTTGCTGTAGGTTCAAATAGCAGTCTTGAACTCCATTTTATCATTGGATTTAGCTTTACAATGGGTAATGAACCTTTCCTAATTTACTTTATAAAAAAAAAGGAAAAGGGGCAAGGAAGAGAGAAGGTTCCTGGGTCTACGACTAACTATGAACATTGATAATGGAGTTCCTGCAATGGACAACTTCCTGGAAACAATATTCCACTTAACCAGAAATCTCACAGTCTCATGGAATTTGTGCAATCTTCTAAGGTTTGCGAATATTTTGTCTTTCATTCACCATGTGAATCCATGAACAAAGATGAAAGTGTGGAGCAGCTTTGAATTTAAGCCCAGACTAACTTTACACAGCTATCTACCATCAGCAAACAACCAAAAGTATGGACTAAGAAGGCATCTACACTGCAGGAATTTTCACAACCACATAACAACATCTCAAAAATCTATCATAGCAAGAATACAACTAACTAGAACAACAATACAAATCTAAGTCAAGCATCTACAATGGAGTTTGAATCAAGTAACATGTGAAAAACTTAGAAAATACACCAAGTTAATGTATTTTCATTATAAATTTCTGCAGCATGTCTTTACAACAACTCAACTCCCTTTGAAAATGAGAGGAGAGCCCTACTTATAGTGCCCCAAAATTCAAATGAATGGCCAAGATTCATTACAAAATAGGGTTTCACCAACCCTCAATAAATTACAATTTAAAAATACATTTTGTCCTCTCCCTATTTCGTCATCTAGTGACGGCACTGTAGCTTTTTGTCCTTTTGCTGATTGCTGTTTTACTGTAGCTACTCGTTGGGGACCTCTTCATTGCCAAGAGGGATATCTTCTTTCTTCTTCAACACTGTATATTCCATGAGCTTCATGATGACTGGCTAGAGTTTGTCTACCTTGATGATCTCATATAGCAACATTTGGTAGCTCCACTCTTTCACATTATTTTCTAGCTGTTTCCAGTCTTCATCATACTTCGTGCCCTGATTCCTAAATAGCTTTGTTTCGTTGAAGGCACGGGCAACAAAACTCATGAACTCCACTATTAATTGACTAGACATCCCGTCCTCCATCTTCTTATGGAAGTAAGGTTTTACCTTCTTTGGATCCATTTGTACTGTGGGCATGTCATACTCTGTCATCAACTTGAGGTATTGAGCACATTCCGCTCTGATTTCTTTGACCCACTCAATATCCAGATCCACCTTATCCATTATCTGCTCTAGCCTTTCTTTCCGGTTGTCAAAATCTCGCTGCACACATCCATGAACCAAAGATCGTCCTTGTTGAATGCAATCTCCTTTTCCCATGTGGCTTTTGGCAACTGAATGATAGCCTCAATCTTTGGAAAGGTGGAGTCGTATGTTGCAGGGAAGTCGGTGTAGAGCTTCCTCGTTCCTTCCAAAGATTGTAGCAAATCCAAGAACTTGTTGGCTGTTAGCATAGCCCAACTAATTCCCATGTTCCCCACATACAAGACCTATCGAAACCAGCTCTATGTAGTATTTTCCAAGTTCTTTCTCCTATTCATCTTATCTTTTTTTTCTTTGGATAGTAGTTGGGGTGGAGCCATGGATGTGGTAGGGAGGTCATCCACTGAATACCATTGCTAGATGTAATTCATCAAAGTAGCTACCTGCGCTTTAAGCTCATCTTTTGAGATCTTGTCCTGCTTTATCAAGTGCACCACCATAGCCACTGATTCTTCAAGGTGCCCTACCTTCTGTTCTCTAGTGCCAGTCCCCAAGTCAATGGTGGAGATGATGTAACTCACACCAGCCTGGCCCACCAGAGGTGTTGCTATTTGTATGGCCTGAGATCCAGAAGCATCCATTGTTACCTTGGATCTAATCTTAGGCTTCTTCTCCTTCTTTGTTGTGATATGAGCTCGGGCTCAGATAGCCTCTAGTCTCACCCTCGGGTCCTTTAGTATAGGAGTTTTTCTTTCGAGCTATTTCTCTAACCATTCAGGCACGACAGACTCTCCCTTAGGTGACTCATGATCACCCTCACCCTTCTTGGCCAAGGCTTCTATTTTCTTTTCTTATGGGGTCCTTTCTTCCTACTTGGTGGTATCTCCTTCTTCATCAGAGTCTTGGATGAACACAAGGCGCTTAATAGGAGGCTTGGTAGATAATTGTTGTAGGGGACCTTCTTTCTCTTCTATTTCCTCCCCTTTCTTTCCCTTAGTTTGCTCAACCTCGTGCACATGTTCCTTGAACTGCTCGATTTCGAGGCTCTTCATAGCTTGAGCCTCTCCCTCAGGTTTATCTTCCTACTTTTGTCCTTCTTCTTTAAGGGGTGACCTTTCTACCTTCTCCTTAGTATCTTTCAGTTGCCAAGCCATTTCCTCAAGGTCATTATCGAAGGTCTGCATAATGACCCTACCACCGGTGTCATCTTCCTCTTCTCCACTCTTTGAGGAGCCATTTCCTTCTTCCGCGTAGGCCACTCTGTCAATAGTGTGGTGCTCATGCTCTGGGTGCTCGTGGTATTCATCGACCTCCTCCTCAAAGGGATTTATGGCCTCTTGTTCTCACCTCTCCCACTCATCGGAGATTAATATGGTGGCTTCCATAGCCGGTGGCCTTGTTGGTGGTTGCGAAGGCTTAGCAATGGTGAGGACTTACGCAAGGGCCTCCTGAAGAGTGGGATCCATAAGGATCTAGAAGAGCTCAGGGGGAGATTTTGCATATGTCTTGAGAGGGCCTCAGGCACGGTGGGAGCGGGTATTGGTGTAGCCTCTGTAGGTAATGGGAGTGATGTGGTGGGTGACATGGCAGTAGAGGAAGGAAGAGTAGTCATGGCAGAGGAGGAGTCAATTACAATCACATGCTCGGTCAGGGGTGAAGGGGCAAGATGGATAGAGATGTCCACTACCGGCGGGGATGTGGCGACCATAGCCAGGGAGGTAGATAATGGGGTAGCCAAAGCAGGGAGAGCCAAAACAGGTTTTATTTGATCAGTACCTTTTGCTTCTTCTTCTTAGGCTAAGAGCTGCTCCATCTAGCCCCTTTTTTGCTTAAGTCTTTTGGAGGGTGAGCCCCCCGAATCCTTCCTTGTATAATCCTTGGGGTGAGGAGACTGCTCCATTTCTATCTCTTTCCTCTTCTTGGATCTGGTGACTGGAGGGGACTTGGATGTCCCACCCATTGAAGTGGCGGCAGCTGCATCCTCTGTGGCACTTGGTTCACTCTTGAGTCCTTCGTATGTCAAGACCACCCCTCGCTATTTTAATCAAGCTACCTGACCATCAACCCATTCCTTGGTATGAGTCAAGATTGGCTTGGTTACAATATTGAGGTCATTGACCTCCTACTTGTCCTAGTCAATTGTTGGTATTGTAAAATTGGTGACTGCGGGGAACATGGGGTCCATTATTGTACTCTTGTCTTCTTCGACTTGGTCTGGTATGGGAAATGGCTGCACCTTTCTTATAAAATATGCAAAAATCCGCATATAGTGTCTTGCCCGCACCTCTTTATCATCTTGACAATCCCCCCAAAAGTCCTCAATGTGATGTAGATGAGCGAACCCTAGTCCTAGTGCCTTCCTTACATGCCCATATGGGTCCATTCGAGGGAAAGCAGTGTGTAGATGAAAATGGTAATATTTCAGTTCTTTCTCGTAGTTACCAGCACACTAGGAAGTTTCTAGTTTATACATGCCCTGGCCAAGAGTCATGGGATAAGAGATCCCTTCTACGTGTTTGCCACTAAAGATCGCTTGTATGTGTTGGAGTTGTCAAGAAAGCTCCAATAGGATGATTTGGTCATTGGGGTATCGAGGCAACTTGTTTGGCCTTTCGGTGAAGCCTTGGGCACAGATGTACGTGAACTTTGGGTATTGAATGAAGAGGAAGGCATACTGCTTCAAGAATGCCTTGGCACTGTGGGAGACCCACCTTTCAAAATCCCTGGCAATCGTTCTAGTGATATGGCCGATGAAGGCGTCATTTACTCTATAGTATTCCTTCTTGAAGTTTCGGTACTAGAGTTGGGGCTATCTGTCATAGGCCTTGAGTCTTCGACCCTGCTCCTCATGAGGTGCCACAAACAATTCGTTGTACTATCTCTGGTCTGCCAAGGAGTATATGAGATATGAAGTTATGTAGAACTTTGAAATCTTCTTCACATTGATGAACTGCTTATGGAAGCAGTTGCTTATTATACCTCCCTAGTAAAACAAGGTCTTTGTGGTAACATCTTCATTCCCACGAAGGATCTGCTCGATAAAGTACACCATCTATTCCTGAAAGAAGGTAGCCATAGGAAAACCCATAACCCTACTTAGCATTGTGACTAGGTCGTGGTAATCCTCATGGAAGTCACTACAGAAGAGTTCATGAGGAACCTTCACAGCACTACCCCAGTTTTCTTTAAGCCAATGCTGATTTATTAACTGTTTGCATCCTATCGGGTTGTCATCCCATGTTGGTTGGTATTCCTCTATAGTAGGTGTTTCCATTTCTTGAAAAGTGGGAATATGGAAGGTCTTTGTAATTCCTTCAGTCGACATGTCAACAAAAATGTTACCATCCCTGTCAACAATTGTCCTTGTGTCGAGTTGATACGCCTACCAACAGGCCATGACCAATTCAGGGGCCACAAGGGATGGAGGGAATCCTGCAACTTTTGCAATTCCACTTTTTCTTATCAGCCTCGCATTCTTGGTCGTTGGATTGACCCTGACCCTTTATGTAAACTTGTCAATATTGACATGGCCTATATTAGTGTTGATGATTCCTTTCCAATCCGTGGTAACCTTTGAGTGCAGAGGCTCACCCTGGAACTGGTATTTCATTTGGTCCTTATCCTATTTTCCTCAAGGAGTCTTTCTCGACTTGTTTCCTTTGTCCTTTTCCACACTGGCTCCTGAAGGTCCTACATCGGATTCCATATATTTTGCAAGCAATGGCACAGTTAGTGCGATTGATCATGAAATTGTTCATGTTAGTCAAAATCCCATGAAATCAACTTAGTATAACTTATCGTTAATAAAATGATACTTTATCTCCCGATGACATTGGTCTTTTGATTGAGGGCTTTGGGATAGTCCGGGCCCAGAGGCCCAGACTTCCCTAGCAAGAATGCTATTTGGAAAGGAAAACAAGGTAGAACGATCTGGGAGATTCCTCCTAACAGAATTTCGATGATTCAAAAGGTTCATAATGAAGAGGGCTGAAATTAAGCACATGAGTTGAGATCAGATTTCAATTTTGAGGTCATTAGGGTAGATTTGGGAGCAACCGGAGCCACCGGAAAGCTGTCTAGAGTTAGCTATTTGGAATGGCCGAGTAGAAATAGAGTTCCAGGAGATGAACCCCAGGGTCCGAGACCCGGCGGGTCCAAGGGCGGCTAGCAGTTTTACAATTTTCAAGTGATCGGGCCCAAGGGGCCGGGATGCCGTGGTGCTTTCACCGTCTGAGACGGCGATCGTTAGATGGAAGTCCAGAGGGGGCGGCCCGGCGGACCGGATCCAGCTCCTCAGTTGGACGCTAGATTTTCATTGCAAGTTTCACTGCGAATGGGAAGGTGGAGCCCGGAGTTCGGAAGGGCGGGTAAGATTTTCCATTTTTCAACGGCGGAGACAGGACAGAGTCCCAGATGGTGGAGCCCGGCGTGATCAAGGACGTTCAGAGTTCAATGCAGGGTTCCTATCGGTGAATGGAAGCCCGTGGCCTAGGAGGTGGAAGGATGCTAAGCATTCGTCATTCGCCATGTCGAAGACCAAGCAGAATCCCAAGGACAGAAGTCCGCGGACTAGGGCTCGGGGAGCTGGAGGGCGGTCGGTAAATGCTAACAGAGAATAGTGGGAGCAGGGCGGACCCCCAAATGTGGAAGCCCGAAGGCCTGGACCCGCGAGGTGAAAATGGAGGTCGCCGTCAAAACTCAAGCTCGTGACGCCAAACGGCGAGCCGCTGGCAAATGCCCAATGTTCCAGGCTCGAGGGATGGAGGAGTTGTTTGAATTTTTTTTGGTTATTTCATTTTGTGCTGGCTGGTGAAGGGAGTGTCCAAGCCCAAGAGGTGAATGCCCCTATGCAAAGAATGCCTGCGCGGGGGACAAAATCTGAATCGAGTGTAGGGGAGTTTTCAAAGTTTTCTCAAGTTTTGAGGACGTGGGTTTTTGTTCATTGTGTCATGTTTCACCATTCACAATTCCTTTTAATCGTTATTGTTCATTTTAAGCTTTAAAAATCATGAAAACATTGCTCGAGAGGGTGGACGAAAACCTACATCGAACACGCAATGCGACAAGGTGTGAAATCGACTAATGGTCAGCAAGTGACGTCAACTGGTGTGAGCACGAAGGTTTCGAAGATGGTGGACTCCTCTCTAGAAAGCTTTTGACCTCTCTCTGTGACACTAACAAATGAGAATGATAGGTTTGGGCAAGATATTCATACCTCTACCCTCATTGAAGGATGCATTAAATGCATGTACAACAAACATATGGGTTGGTGGATTTGAATTTGCAGACGACGACAGGGGACACGGGGTCTGGCGACTGGGAGGATGCAGGGCGACGATCGTTTGAAAATTTTTTAGCTTGAAAAACACCAGTGGCAAAGGGGATTTTGGGGCTCAAAGGGCGGAGTTCCGCCAGAGGTCCGCCGTCAGGGATGGCAAGACCCCCATGGAACTCCGAAAGCATAAGTTTGGGGTCTCGAGCCTGACAGGTCCGGAAGCAGCCAAAACTTCGTAAATTTCCATCGGATGGAGAACAGGGGTCTAGGTTCTGAGGTTCGGGAAGACACAACCCATTCGTCATTAGGAACGACAGACACAATAGGGAAACCAAGCTAGGGAAACTTGAAGGGGTGGGCCCAGCTAGGTCCAAGGCCACTGGTAGAGGCCAACTACTACAGAGACCCTGCAAGGTGCCAAATCTTGACAAAATTAAAAGGGAGAAGTATGGTAAACTCATGATGAGACTTTGAATTTTCCAAATGGGGCGTGTGTGCTGAGGGCACAACACTTTTCCCACAGCAACTGAAGACCCATTATGCATTTCACTGATTACCACTATATCTCGAGTGAACTCAACTTGCTTGCCAGAACCAGTGTGAGTGATCTAATAAATAGATAGGAGATTAGTTGACAAAGAAGGGACACAAAGAACATCCTCAAATGTCCCTTCACCCACATCAACAAACCCTCTCCCATGCACTTCAACAAGAGTATCATCACCCATAAGTATGGTAGGCATTAAACATGGCTCCAAAGAGGTAAAATAGTCCTCTGATGAGGCCATGTGGTGCGATGCACCCGAGTCAATGATCCAAGACTCTGGTTGTGAAGCAACAACAACTAGGGCCCTGCCCTTTCCTTTCCCCTTACTTTTTTCTATGTCCTTAGAAGAACCTTCTGATGAACTTTGTTTGAATGAGTCAGACACCTTGATATTGTTCTCTTCTAGAAGATGTGAAAGGTGGTCAATTTTTTTCTTTAAACATTTATGTTCATCATGGCCAGGCCTCTTATAGTAAGAACACTTGACCTTCTCCTTTTTAGGTTGTTCACCTTTTGATGAAGAGGTTTGATTAACTGGTTTTGAAGTTGTAAATTTCTGATCTTTCTTCTTCTCTCGTTGGTTCTTTTATTTCTTATCTTGCTTATTAGACCCTTTCTATTCTTTTGTGCCCTGATTAATAGCCAAGGTATGTGACTTAGAGGGTTTAATTGTACCCATTAGAACTAATTTGTCCTACTCCCTAGTGATTTTTGCAGCAAACTCATCTAAAGAAGGAATTTTATATGTGGAACCTAGGGCACATTTTGTAGCATAGAATGTAGAAACAAATACAGAATAGTTAGGACCAAGCTTACAAAGAATACTTGAGATCAATTGCTTATCATCCTTCTTGATTCCACATTGTTCCAATTGCAATCTAACAGTTTTGAATTTTGTGAAGAAGTCCTGTATGGTGTCAAAATTTGAAGGACTTAACCCTATAAGTTCATTCTCCAATTGATGACCTCTTAACTCATCCCGCTTACCAAAGAGGCTTTCCAATTTAGTCCACACATAATTTGGTGTTGTAGCAGACTCAATATGAAAAATTAGGTCTGGAGATACTGACATACATAAAGTACTAAAAGCTTCATCACATTTGTTAAACCATTTAATCTTTTCTGCATCATCTTGTGGTTCAGTTTCAAGTCCCATTGTTACACGATGATATCCATGTCTTTTCAGATATATTACCATATTAGATTTCCATTCAAAATAATTATATGGAGTTAAAACTAGAATTGTAGATGCATCCATGAGAGCAGAAAAGAAGATTGCAAGGAAGAAGGAAAAGTGCAAAGAAAGAAGACACACAAGACACACCCCCTTTCCACTAATCTCAAAAATCACCCCCTGCCAGATATTACAATGTTGGCACTTTATGATTAGTGCTTTTACAAGGATTTTCCAGATTACAAAACTTTAAAGGCTCTTAAAAGCCAAAATTACAATATTTGATACAAATTAATCTTCAAATAAAATATGGAAAAATAACCTTCCAGCTGTGTTTTACTCTTCAATATATTTCCAACACTTTTTTGTTTTTGAAAAATGGATTACAAAAGTGAAAGAAATGACTTATTGAAGATTAAAAAAAATAGCACATTCAACCTACAATATATGATTACAAAAAGAAAAAAAATTACTCAAAACTTTGTGGATGGAAAGTTCTTGGTTCTGGCTTTCCGTCAAGTACTCGTTTGTGAAAAATTGACACCCGAGGCAAAAGTTATGCAATTTTGAAAAAAGTTACAAAATTTTCCTATGAAAAATGACACTCCTTTTTCTGACATAATTTACGACTACCCAAATGGTTTTTCAATGCTGGGAACAAAACCCAGAAATCGTTTTTCCTGAAAATGAGTGGAAGCTAGATTTTTGAAGCCAAAATGAAAACAGCTCTAGTAAAAAATTCAAGTTTTTAATCTCTGATTTTTTTACTATATCCTCTAATCTCTGATTTTGGTGAAATAAAAGTCAATTTTGACTTTATTAAACCTTTTGGACTCTCTAGAAATGCTGAAAAAGCCTCCAATATTACCAAAAAGCTACAAATCACCCAGATCTCACAAGAACAAATATATGTAAACTAGATTGAATATATGCTTATTTTCTTTTTAAACTATTTTGATTCTCCAAATCATTCAAAGATGCAAGAGAAAATCATACTAGGTTTTTGAGAAAAATATTAGCTCTATATTAGTCTCAAATCTCTAAAAAAAAGATTAGATAATAAAATGAACTATACCAGACAACACGACTCTGATACCATGTTAGATTCTGCGAGAAGCAAGAACCGAACCAAGATCTGATGTCAGTCGTAGATCACATGCAACTTCACTCAACAGATGATCAAAGATCAAAATAATAGAATGAAGAGAAATCTGAAATGAGAGAAAAAATAGAGACAAGGCAAGAGAAATTGCAGAATACTCTTCATACTCCCACGAAACAATCACCGAACTAGCTGAACTAGTGAAGGTGAGAGGAGAGTGCTCAATATATGGAAAAATAAGGGAAAATACATCCAAGAGGTGCATTAACTCCTATACCCATAAAAGGTGGGAGGTTATCACCTACTTGGTAAATGACAAAACATGTGGCATAACCTCCTTAGGTGAAGACAAAGAGGAGGTGGCACATAAAGCCAAAATAAGGTGAGAAACCCAACTACCCCATAACCTACCTAGGTAGAAACAAAATAGTGGTTATGAGAGGTGGCACAACAAGCCAAAATGGGATGTGTAACTCAACTACCCATGTGTGGGGAGAGAGTGACACATGTAGCTGATGTAGTTCACCACATGTCCTCATATTAACCACACTAATAAACCTAAGCAAGATTAAATAATATGTGTAGGGAAAAAGAAATACCCCTAACATAAGGAAAGTAAAAAACCTACACTAACATCTTCAACATCAGATTCATTTTAAGAAGTTTTTTCAGTCATCTTAAGGAGAATTAATATATCTATTTGTATGAGAATTGTCTATGCTTAGGGCCTGATTATTTTGTATACAAAATGTTGCTATTATTCATTTTATATATATATAAGAGAGATCATTTCCTGTTGGGTTTTTCTCCCTCAAGTAGGAGGGTTTTCCTAGGGTATCTTGTTGTTTTCATTGTCTCATGTGTTGCATTTTCTGCTTATTACATTTCTGATCTAAAAAATTAACATGGTATTAGAGTGGGTTCAAGAAATGCGATTAGATTTGTCTAAGCTAACATTGCATATTACTAAGGATTGAAGCCATGGACACCTTGGTCTGAATTTTACATAAACTGGGCAAAGGAATTAATGAGACTTTTTAGAATTCATCCTTCTTCGATAATTTTATAGAAGTTATATGATATGAGTGACTCTACAGGAGAAGCTATCAAATTATTTGTGGTGATTTGAGCTTGATGAAGTTTTTGAAGGAGTCATTTTATAGTGGAGGCTGATAGCATTACATATTTCATGCTTTTGTGATTGCATGACCTTTAGGTTAATCTGTGTGCCTCTTATGTGCCTTTGGCGAGGATTTGAATGTATAGTTTGTTGTTGTAGCCTCGTGTTTAGGATATTCAATCATGGTTGTGTGTGAAAATAATACATCAGATCTGAAGAAGATTGTAGTTGCCTTCAATCTAGTGTGAATATAGAGAAAATTGAAGGAGATATAATGCTACATATGAGAAAATCCTAAGGAAAGATAAAAGAAGACCTAAAAAAAGGTTTAAGTGCAGCACTTAAGGAGATTTTGATTTCAACAAGATAAGTTTTGTTATTCCTTTAATTGATCTATCTAATGATATTTTCTATATGACTACATGTTGCATTTGTCGTTTGATTTTATGAGATACTATTAATCTCTCTAAATGCAGGATGGATTGAGGAGAAAAAGGATGATGAGAGATTTCATAATGAATTCAAAGGGAGGAAGAGCTTGAGGAATTCTATGAGGAAGTCATGCTAGCTAGAGAAATGAACAAACATGGAGACATAGCTTGCAGCCATGAGACTAAGTTGGTGGCACATAACTTCACTGAAGACATCTCTCAAAGGCACAAGGTTGGGTTAACCTTGGATGGAGAGTTTGCATTAAGGAATATTAAGAAAGATGAAGAAACTAAACAACAAATAACCTATTCATATTTTCATTGCGATCAGTTTCTTCGAAGAGGGGGAAATGAGATTTGGAGGGAGTTAAATTCTAATAATTCAAGACACAAGTTGAGAGCATGTTTGGGAAAAGGATTAATATTATGAGATTAGTCAATGGAGGTGAGTTCACTTCCAAAGGATTTCTTTGCAAACTCTGAGGAAGGGATCAAGAGGTATTTTTGTGACTCACTGAGAAGAAGTGAAGGTGTCAGCTAAATGGGTTTTTGTGTTGCAAGGCTAGGTGCTAAAATCCTTTGAAGACCTCTTTAGTTGTAGAGAACGAAATTACACAAGATATTCAATTTGGATTTAACATTGGTATCTCCAAAAAACTATTTAGAATAGGGTGATATGGGATGAGGTTGAGGAGGACAATCCTAAACTCTCACAAGTCAGTAGTGTTGGAGGTGTGTATTGGAAACCGTTCCTCTATGACAAGCATTGCAGGAAATCTTGGACAAGGAGGTCAGGAGGTTGATGCAAGCACTTGGAGCTTTAGAGGGAGTCACATCATAATGAATATTTGTTGTAATGTATATTTCTTTGAGACAGAGAAATATGAGGTGAAAGCCCTTATAATGTATATTTCTCTGAGACGAAGAAATATGAGGTGAAAGCCCTTGTAGTGTATATTTCTCTGAGATAGAGAAATATGAAGTGAAATCCCTTATAGTGTATATTTCTCTGAGACAGAAAAATATAAGGTGTAAGCCCTTGTTCATCTCTGAGACTAAGATGAGGTGTCATGTTGAGAGACTGCATGATGACATCACATTGAGAGACTCTATGATGAACCCTTGTACTTGTGTTTCTTTCCACCCATGGGAGTATCCATTGTGGATGTCATGTTTAGAGACTCCATGATGAAAATGTGTACATGTATTTCTTTCCACACATGGGAGTAGCCATTTTGGACATCATGTTGAGAGACTCCATGATGACATCACATTGAGAGACTCCGTGATGAACTCTTTTACATCTCTAAGACTTAGATGTGAATTTTCCATAAATGGGTGTAGCCATTGCGGGCATCATGTTGAGAGACTCCATGATGAAGTTATCTAGAAAATACCTCCCTAGCTAAGAGGGAGTGTTGGTGTTTTATAGCTTAGGGATCTATTTTTTAGAGGAAGGTCAGCCTTCATGTATTAAGTAGTATTTATATTTCTTCCTAAAGTTGACCTAGAGGGAGTTTTTTATTTTATTTAAGGAGGATCGAGTCCTCTCATTTGGAAATCAATTCATTAATTCAATTCACATCTTCCATAAGCAGAAATTTGGACCTCTAGAAGAATTTCATTCATCTAAAACTTGAATCTTGCAAAAGCAGGAGTTCTCCATTAAGTAGTAGTTTAATTTCTCCCTCGCAGGTCAAGTTTCTTCAACAACATATTCATTTTAAGAAGTGTTTTCAGTCATCTTAAGGAGAATTAATATATCTCTTTGTATGAGAATTGACCATGCTGAGGACCTGATTATTTTCTATGCAGAATGCTTCTCTTATTCATTTGATATATATATAAGAGACATCATTTCTTGTTGGGTTTTTCTCCCTTGAGTAGGAGGGTTTTCCCAAGGTATCTTGTTGTGTTCACTATCTCCTGTGTTGCATTTTTTGCTTATTACATTTTTTTATCTAAAAAATTAATAGACCTTGGCCTTGAGAATGAATGATTTGAATAATCAGTTAAAGAGAGAAAAGGAAAATGTCAAGAAGGATAAATTTGAGACTGTTAAGGTGGAAAATCATATTTTTGAGGATGTATGAAAACATAGGGTGACCAAGTTGGTCAACAAAGCTGATGATGTATGGGATACCTATAAGAACATTCATGAAGCAAACATAAAACATTTGCAGGTCCAAGAAGCCTTTAGGAATAAATGGAGCAAATGGAATATTATGGTAGGTGCTTTAAAAGAAATTATACCTAAAATGAAGGAAGATCCTGAGGCACCTACTAATATCCCTGAAATATTACAATCTATCGACATGGTAAATGAGATAACAAATTTTCATGGCAAACTAGGGACTCGGCTCCAAAGTAAGCTGGAAGTAATATAAAAAAGATGGAGGAATATGGTATGCCTTAGATATTGAATCATAAAGGTGAGTTAAAATTTTTTGATACATGGAAGAGTGATCTTGGAGAAATGCTCAAATCATCTAAGATAGCATTAACTATGATTGATTAAATCCTATTGAATTCAAATGTTGACATGTTGGTGGAGATTGAAATACAAATGGATAGTTTGTCAAAGAGACCCAAGTTTTAATTGATGCAAGATATATCCGACATAGTGCAAAGGTGAAAAGTTTATTGGATGTCAAGTAACCTACTAAAGAGGAGTACATCACCTAGTTAGAGAAGTATACTGAGTAAGTTTATATAGGGATGATCATAATTATGGTGAATAATAGATAGGAGGGAAACAATGCATAGCCTAAAAATAATAGAGTTTAGGATTTTGTTAAAATATTGCAAAGATATTGTTCCCTCAACATGAAAAAGGTGGCACAAGTGTTGATGTGTATATATCAGCTTAGTTTCTTTATTTTCTTTTCATGCTTTTTAAATTTTGTTGACCGAGTTTTCCCACGGGGGACACTTTTTAGTTCATGGAGGATATTTTGAAGTTGTTGTAACAAAAAAATGATAGCTTTTAAAGGTGGGACCAGATCTTAGCAATGAATGAACGTTATTTGTGCCTCATGTTTATTCCCACCATCTGAGAGATCGAGCATAATTGAAAAGGGAATATTTGTTCCAATGGTCCAATAGGGTTTTGACATGTGTACTTTTTGGCCTAAGGCTTGTTTTTCTCTTTTGTTTCTATAGCAAAGAATTCAGGGCCAAAAGTACAAGTTCATTGAAATGCAATTAACACAGTGAATTATAAAGGGAATACAAAGCATATTTTAAGTTTTTTATTAATTTCTAAATTTGTAGCTATGTATGTAATTTTGATAATAGGATAGCAAATACAATACAAAATGATGCTAATTTCATGGCCATTGTATCTCCACTATAATCAGTCTACGAGATATGAATGAATATAATCGAGTATTATGTTTTTCATCTCCATTGCTTTCCAGTGGATGTGTAATTTCATTCTTGCTTATTAATTCAATGAATTAGTGTAAGTTCTTGAATGAGATTATTGACTCGTAAGAATTATGTGCTAGGATATCTTCAAGAAGTAGTGGTCAAGAATGTTATGAGGAAGTGGTGTAATGTAGTATTTCTTAAGCTATATGTTGTTGAATTGTTATCAAGTTGCATTAGTTAAGATTGACTTTGTGTTTAGGATGAGGCACTGGTTTTAGTAAATTACTCACAATTCAATTCCTAGGTAAGTTTATGAGAAAATCACTCTTTCTTTTTACAAATATTTCAGATGGGGTACCATTGTAGTCATTCTATGATGAATTTCACTTTTCTCATGCTCCAACTATAAGATATTATTTAAGAGAATTTCCAATTCTTTTGATATACTATATTGTTGAGTAAATATATGAGAATTATCTATTGTTTACAATGTATATAAATATAAATCATACAAGTTATTAAATATACATTTTGGGATCACTCTCGCAGGTTTCATAGAGCCCAAAGTGCAAGAGTGAAAGTTTTGCAGCTTTTACTCATTTGTTGGCCAATCCCTTTAGATTGCTAATTATTGGAAATGGAAAATTCCATAGGTAATTCTGAAGATAAACTTGGTTCTTAAAAAAAAACCAACACTTACATTGTATTTTTTCCTCTTTCTTCAATGCCTCTTGGAGGAACGTCTTCTATTCTAGAATCAATATAATGTCCCACATAGATACATTAACAAGTGCCTTCTATAATTTTTTGACCACGCTGGAGGCTTTGAAATCATAGGAATCCTTTGCCAAGTTTTGTGAAACTTGTTTTTGAAGTCACTCATGGCCTCTTGTGGGGCCCTCTTGATGGTGATTAATTTTTCTAGCAAAGAGGAGCAATCTCCCTTTTTTTAGAAGCATTTTAATATCTTCTCTCTTAGTTGATCCCAAGAGAAAACAAAACCAGAAGCAAAAGACCTATACGAGTCTTGGGATTTTCCTAAGATGTGGCCATTAACATAAGGGCTACATTCTCTTTCATGATGTTGTGTGCTCTACATTCCTCCACTATATCTTGGAGATGTTCAAAAGGGGTCTTAAAATCCTCCCTAGATAACTTCAGGATTGGTTTGAGAGCATTGGAAGGTATGGAATTCCATACATCTGGCAGTGTAGGTGATTGTAGCGAGCTACTGCTATCTGAGGTTACAAAATTTATAGGAGCGGGGGAAACTATATAATCCATTGTAAAAATATTCCTATGGATAGGGTAGATGGGTATTCTGGTTTGGAAGGTTCTGCATCCTAGTGGAGTAGATAAGGTTGTTGGAAAAATAATGATAGGCAACTGAGAGGGGGGGTGAATCAGTTGTCACAAATTATTTAAACTTTTCAACTCAACTCAAACTTAACCCAATTTGAGATCTAATGCATGAAAAATAGACCATAAACAATCAACACAACAGAAACACAGAGAACACCAATATTTTTTTTACATGGAAACCTTGTTAGGGGAAAAACCATGGTGGATGTTAGTCCACAAGATTATAACCTATTAAAAGTATAAGAATAGTAATGGGAATGCACATTCATTCAGGCACACTGCCTAGAGCTCACTACTCAAATACAAGAGGGTTCACTTCCCAAGAAAGAGAAATACAAAATAGATCCACATGGTATGAACTAAGAAAATATCTTCTTCAAAATCCTGATTATAGTTTCAATTAAGCAAAAAAACACTCCATCACACTTCGCTCAAACTTCTTCACACTTCTCTAAAATCAAATGATATTCACACATACAAATACAAGAGTACACTGAGCACCTTTCAATTTGAACAAACAACCCCTCTTGTATATCTACAACATAAATTTCATCAACAACTTCGCTAGGGAAAAAACATATGAACATATAAAACATATATGCAATGTCAGCCCAAATTTACAAATAAATTTTCAATGTGAATCAAGCACCATCGACCAATATTATATTATGGCCCTAAACAACATCCTCGAGTGTTCCAAACATTCAAATTTTATTCTCCAAGGATCCACAACATGTTACAACCACCATGTATGCAAATAACATGAAAACCTGAACATATATGAGAAAAATTTGTGACCACAAACAAACTAATCAATGAGGACATGTGACGAGGATAGATAATGATCTAGAAACATCCACAAGCAACAAGATCCAACATAGAAACATATGTAGCAACTGAAATTACTAGAATCATATGAACTTCACTCAGGAATAATAACTTAAACCATAGAAAAACTGTCAGAACACAACTGTTCATAACACAATCAAAACTTCACATAGACCTCTAAAACTTTTGGTGGATAATCTAGATACTCTCATAAATAAACCGTTTAGTCCATAATAGTTTATCATTGACGTATGGATCAAGACACCTTCATGACCTTCATTTTTCCTTTGGAAACCTGCAACATTTTCTTTAACAATTTTCTCAATATCCTCAACATATATAGCCTTCAATACATCAATGCTAATAGTGTTGACATCAATGACAAATACATAAAAAACACAACCACAACATCCAACAAACTTCCACTCTAGCATTGATGGCAACACATGATGTGAAAAACACCATTAACACAATTCATAATCAACACTTACTCCCCCTTAGATTCTGAATCTTCTTCCTTAACCTCTTATGTAAGTTCTTCACCCCACAAGGCTCTTCTCCCAAGATAAGCAACAATTTTTCACATGAATCTTCTCCTCCTTTGACATCAATGGAAAAGATAAACATTATCTTCCCACATAGAAGCTCTAAACCACATATCTACACATCTGACTACTCCCCCTAAGTAGCAGCCACAAAAACATCAATAAGGATCAAAATATAGCTTTGAAGCATATGGATTGATACAAGTAAAATGCATCTCTAGTTCATAACAGGAGGTGTAATCACCCCTAGCATTCCTCTGAAATACTCAAAATTATCCATTTGTAATGCCTTAGTGAAAATGTTTTCAATATGTTCTTTGGTAGGCGCATACTCCAATCTGACTTCTTTCTCATTCACTTTTTCCCTTAGGAAATGAAACTTGATTGATATATGCTTGGTATTAGAGTGTTGCACTGGATTCTTTGATATGTTTATTACACTTGAGTTGTCACAGTATATGGTAATAGGTTCATTATATACAACTCTGATATCTTTCAGCACCTATTTCATCCACATCACTTGAGTACAATTATTTGCAGCATCAATATACTTTTCCTCAGCAGTAGATAGGGAAATGGAATTCTACTTTTTACTCAACCAAACCACTAGATTCTTCCCTAGGAAGAAAGAACCACCACTAGTACTTTTCTTGTCATCTACATCTCTTGCCCAATTCACATCAGTATATGCACTCAGAGTAAGATCATCATCTTAGGATACCAAAGACCAAAATCAATTGTTCCTTTCAGATATATGAAAATTTTCTTTACATCAGTCACATGAGATTCTTTTGGATCAGCTTGAAATCTAGCAACCATACATATAGCATTCATGATTTCTGGTTTGGTCTGAGTTAAGTAGAGCAATCCACCAATCATTGACATATATCTTGTTTTATTTTCCTTAGCAGAATCATCATTTTGTGGTAGCTTGCATCCAGTTACCATGGGTGTACCAATAGGCTTTGAGTCTTCCATTCCAAACTTCTTCAGTAGCTCTCTCACATATTTGGATTGAGATATGAAAATCCCATTGTTTTTTTGAGTGACTTGCAATCCTAGAAAGAACTTCATCTCACCAATCATACTCATTTAAAATTCAATTTTCATTTCATTAGCAAACTTCATACATAAATCATCTCCTCTAAAAATAATGTCACCAACAAAGACTTCAATAATCAACTCTTTATCATGACCCAACTTAAAATACAAGTTGTTGTCAACAATACCTTTATTGAATCCAATCTTCAATAATTATTTATCCAGTCAAGCATACCAAGCTTTGGGAGCTTGCTTGAGTCCATATAGAGCTTTCTTTAATCGAAAAACCATGTCTTCATTATCAGTCAGTTGAAATCCATCTGGTTGTTCAACATATACTTCTTCTTCTAACTCACCATTTAGAAAAGTTGACTTCACATCAATTTGATAGACTTTATAGTTCTCATATGTAGCCTAAGCAAGAAATAATCTTACAACTTCAATTTTGGAAACAAGGGAAAAGGTTTCTTCAAAATCAATACCTTCCAATTGTGAATACCATTTACATACTAGTCTTTCTTTATTCCAGATCACTTCACCTTGTTCATTTAGCTTATTCCAAATGACCCATTTAGTACCAATCTCATTTTTATCTTTAGGTCTAGGAACAAGAATCCATGTATCATTCCTTTCAATTTGCATCAGTTCTTCCTTCATTTCTTCCATCTAGTATTCATCATTGCAAGCTTTATTGACATTTTTGGGCTCAATCTTGGAAATCAAGCAATACCCTTCTGCAATCCTTCTTTTGCTTTGCACACCTTTATTCTTCTCTCCTATAACTTTATTTTCAGAATGATTCAATATCACATACCTTGGAGTTTTATAATTCACTCGCACTTCTAGTTCTTTTGTTCTTTCTTATTCACTTCCATTTTTCTATCCTTCTTGACTTTCTTGATTTACTAAAATGATTTGAGCTTAATTCTCTATCTAAGAATTCTTCCCTTTGTTTGTACTATCTTTCTGGTCATCTGAATCATATCCATAGTATCTAGATGATCTAGCAAAATCCTCATCAACTCTGACATTTTCACTTTCAACCATTTTTCTTAATCTTCTATTATAGCATCAGTAATCCTTGCTCTTGGTAGAGTAACCTAGAAATATTTCTTCATTTGTCCTTGCATCATACTTTCCTATGTCCTCATCTCTCTTAATGTAGTGCATTTGTTTCCAAAAATATTAAAATATTTAATAGTAGGCTTATAACCAAACCATAGCTAAAAAGGAGTCTTACCGGAAATACCATTAACATTTACCCTATTTAAAGTGTACATAGCAGTGTTTACAACTTCTCTCCAATATATGTGAGGAAAATTTCCTTCAATCATCATTGCTCTAGTAGCATCCAAAATTGTTTTGTTCTTTCTCTCTACAACTCCATTTCGTTGAGGGGTTTAGGGAGCAGAAAACTGCCTCTTGATTCCATGATCTTCACAAAAGGAACCAAACTCCCTAGAGGTGAAATCATCACCTTTGTCTAACCTTGGGCACTTAGTCTTTAGACCTTTCTCATTCTCTTCTATAGATTTGAAACTTTTAAAATTTTCTAATGCTTCACATTTTTCTCTTAAGAAAGAAATGCATATCCTCTTGGAGTAATAATCAATAAACAACATAAAATACCTTTCTCCTTGTAGACTTCTAATTCTGTAGGGACCACATAGATCAGTATGCATCAGATCTAGTACTCCATAAGAATGATGCTTTTTACTATGAAAAGAGACTCTAGTCTGTTTACCCATCTGACATTCCTTGCATATTGTGTTAGCATGTTTTACTAGCTTAGGTAGATCTCTTACTGTTTGAATGGAACTTACCTTGACAATGTTATCAAAATTCACATGACACAGCCTCCTGTGCCATAACCATCTTTCATCTACTTGAGAAATTAAAAAAATTACATTACCAACACTAAGGTGAAAAATATTACCTCTTATCTTTCTACCTAAAGCAATCATATTTCTATAGCTTCCAAGTATCCTGCATCTTCCATCTTTGAACTAAAGATCATAACCCTTGTCCACCATTTGTTCGACACTCAACAAGTTATGCTTTAATCCTTCAACATAAAGGACATCATCAGTGTTATGTTTACCACCAAGACAAATAAATCCTCTGCCATGAATCACACTAGCATTGTTATCTTTGAATCTTACAACCCCACCATCATATTTCTCTAGACCTACAAATTTTCTTTTATCACCAGTCATATGATGTGATCATCTGCTGTTAATAACCCACTCATCCTTCTCTTCAATTTGAGCCACAAGAGCTTTCTCAACTTTAGCAGATTCAGTAGTCACTGGACCATTTTCCTTGATAGCAATGAAAACCCATTCATCTTCATTTCCATTTTCTTTATCAGATTCTTCATTAGTCACACCTTCTTTAGCAAAATAGCACTTCTTTTGAAATCTAGGTTTGTAGGGATTAGACCTAGGAACTCTTTTAGGACACCTTGAAGAAAAATGACCTATTTTAATGCAAGAGAAACATTTAATAGGAAACTTTCCTTTATACTTACCTTTTTCTCTACCTTCTTTATTCACAATCAATTCTTCTAGCTCTTCAACGTCTCTTTCTTCTTCTTCAAGTTGTTTCATCTCTTCCTCATATTTGAATGCCTTTCTTGAACTTTCTCCTAGATCATATCTTTGCATGTTTCTTCCAGATACAAAAGCCTTAAATGTAGATTCATTCTTAGGTGCAAAATAACCAAACTCACTCCATTCAAAGGTATCGAGTTTACCAATTAGCATATCCCTTGTCACATTTTTTACTGATCTAAATTCTTCAATAGCATGAGCTTTTGATTTGTAGGAAGGAGGAAATGATCTGAGAACTTTAGCTAAAATTTCTTGTTCATCCAAGGTACCACCAGCACATATAATACCCATCACAATTTCATTTACTCTTTGCATAAAAGGAGAAATATTTTCATCTTCACCCATATTCAAATTTTCATACTTTCCTTTCAAACTTTGCAGCTTAGCAACCTTCACATGTACATCTCCTTCATAAAAATTCTCCAACTTCATCCATATCTCATGAGTTATCTTCAGTCCTATCACATTTGTCATTTCTGAATCTATCAGAGCACTCAACAAAGCTTCCATAGCCTTGATATTATTCTCAACATCTTTAATCTCATTAGGAGTGGAAGGACCATTGTAAGGAATAGTATATTTGTTCTTTGTAATCTTCTAGAAGTGTTCTCCTAAACATCCCAAATGACATTCCATTATGGTTTTCCACATCGATTAGTTTGTTCCATCAAATCTAGGGTTGTCCTTATATGATGCCATCATGGGTCACCTCAAGCTTTTAAACTTATTTAGAGGAAAATTATCCAATATGAATTGTTGGAAAAACAAGGACAAACAACTAAGAGGGTGGGTGAATCATTTGTCATAGATTATTTAAACTTTTCAACTCAACTCAAACTTAACTTATCCCAAATTTTAGATTTGATGCATGAACAATAGACCATAAAAAATCAACACATAAAAAAAAAGAGAACACCAAGATTTTTTTTACATGGAAACCCTGTTAGAGGAAAAAGCATGGTGGATGTTAGTCCACAAGATTATACCCTGTTAAAAGTATAAGAAAAAGAATGTGAATACACATGCAATCAGGCATACTACGAGAGCTCATTGCTCAAATACAAGAGGGATCACTGCCCAACAAAGAGAAATACAAATTAGATCTGCATGGTATGAACTGAGAAAATAGCTTCTTCAAAAGCCTGATTACAATTCTAATTAAGCACAAAAATACTCCTTCACACTTCGCTCAAACTTCATTAGACTCTTCTATGCAATCAAATGATATTCAAAATACAAATACAAGATCACATCGAGCACTTTTCAATTTGAACAAACAACCACTCTTATATATCCGTAACATGAATTTCATCAACAACTTCGTCAGCCAAAAAACATATGAAAATATAAAACATAAATGCAATGTCGGCCCAAATTTACAAATAATTTTTCAATGTGAATCAAGCACCATCAGCTAATATTATATTGTGGCCCAAAACAACATTCTCGAGTGCTACAAACATTCAAATTTTAATCTCCAAGGATCTACAACACGTTACAACCACTATGTTGGCTAAGAACATGAAAACTCAAACATATATGAGAAAAATCATCGACCACGAACACACCAATCAACGTGGACATGCAACGAAGATAGAGAATGATATAGAGACATCCACAACCAAAAAGAAAAAACATAGAAACATCCGCAACAACTGAAATTACTAAAATAATATGAACTTCACTCAAGAATACTAACTAAAACCACATAAAAATTGTCAGAACACAACTGTTCATAACACAATCTAAACTTCACACGGACCTCTAAAAATTTTGATGGATAAACTAGATACTCTCAACAATAAACCCTTTAGTCCACAATAGTTGATCATTGAAGTACGGATCAAGAAACCTTGATGACCTTCATTGTTGCTTTAGCAACCTGCAACATTTTCTTTCACAATTTTCTCAATATCCTCGACATATACAACCTTCAATACATCAATGCTAATAGTGTTGAAATCAATGACAACCACATATTAGTAACATAACCACAACATCCAAAAAATTATTTAGATTGTGGGCTAACACTTCTTACCCTATTGGTTCTTATAGGTGATACAAAACCTATAAGTCTTCTCCTTCTAGGTGCCAAGGACAACAACTGATAATATTGGAAATGGCCTTTGGAAGATGCTCTTGTTTGAACTTTGGGCATGAATTTCCCTATCTCTTTTCTTTGTCTGATTTAAGAAATATTTTTCACTTCTAATTAGGTGTTTGAAAAAATTTCGGTCCCATTGGGTGTGCCATAAAAATAACTGTTGATGGGTATGTGCAGGATCATCATGGAAAAAACATGCCCTTAAGTGGTAATTTTTTTAAAAAAATCAGAGTTAGAAAACTTGACGTAAAAATTTGAATAAGTTATCGATATTATTTTAAAAATATATAAGAATAGAATTTGTAGGAAATTAAATGTAGTTTCTAAACTACTAGGTTTATTTTAAAAACAAAAAAATCTATTTGGTGAGAATTTGAAATTTCAATGTAGTAGTATCTAAATTTCAGGGAAAAAATAAGTATGTGTCTATTTGACCACCCTAACCACAATAAAATGATAATATTTTTTTATAATATTTTAGATATAAGTAGAGGACTCATGTCTCAATGTGATGCATATATTTTTGTAAAAATTTCCAAGTAAATAATTAATTAGGATTTTTTTATTACAACTTTTAAAAATATAAAACTTCGTATGTCGCCTTAACTTGGCCAAAACTTCATGAAATTCAATATATATTTTTAATCCTATAGTATGCAAAGTATAGAATGTGCATGTTTTGATTCAAAAAGTGATATGTTTGAAAGCTATAGATGTTTTTCAATCAACCTATCAATTAGGACTTTAGTCATAATTCAAATAGAAAATGAATAAAAATTATTTATTAAATTCAAAGTAAAGCATAATTTATATTGGTGGAAAGTTGAGAATCTCCTTTAAAAACCCTTTTTGTTTCATCAATTTTGGGTGTAGCCACATACCCATCATATTGCCACTTTTTGGCCCATCATGATCCTGCACATACGATCATTTAATCTTGTGCCTCTTTGAACAACCTTATTGGAAATTTAGTGAGTGGGAGACCAATTTGCACCTCACTAAATAACCTTTGAGATTTTTATAGAAAGTCGGTTGTCCTTTGTATTTGGGGGGAAAGGGTAAAAGGAAATTCAAAATAAAACATGAATATGGTGATGCACCAATGCTTTTACAATATTTCAAACCTTAACTATTTCTTACTACTGATATGATAGACACAAAATATCACAAACCCTTCATTGTTGGAAAGAGACCGAGTAGCAAAGGCTAGAAAAAGCACAATGTAGTCTTTCAAGCCTCCCCATGGGAAGCACCCATTAAGTTCCAATCACCTATAAGAAAACTCCAAAGATTAACAAGAATATTTAGATAATTATAGAATCCTTATTCCTTGACAACATAATATGAAAAGTGATGTACCTTTTATAGGAAATGAAAAAGTATGATAGGACATAATCCAATTTTTGAAAGATAGCATAAAACATAGAAGCTAATAGCATGTAGAATAGTTAATAGGAATATCAATGAAAAGCTTTAACACAATGTTCTCAATATGAATGAAATATGAAAAAAGAAACTTGACAAAGGCCATGAAAATGCAGAATCTCAAAGATATCTTCATAATAGATCAAATTTTAATAATATATTGACTAAAAATAGAGTCGGATGCCAATCTGATGATAGTCTAAATTAATCATAACAAGCCAATGAGTATAGTCAATATTATGTAAAAACCCTTCTACTTCTGAGAAAATAGAACTCCCTAGAACAATGTCTATATTCTTCAAAAACAAATTTGAGGAAAACTTTAAAACTCCTTTTCTCACCACTGTCAGCCTTATTTATAGCCAGAAGAAGAAATTTCTAGATGCAAAAATATGATAGCTCACAATCTGACCCTAGATCTTGATTAGATTGCAACAATCCTCACTCTTTAAGTCTCAACTACTTCATTAATGGTTTTAAATTTCTTAGTGAAGATATTGTCAAAAGACAATCATATTTTAACACATCCTGGAAAAATTTGATTGATCCACTATTGAGATTGATGACGCTGACTCAAAGGTTCCACGACAAAATGAAGACTTCCACTGGACTTCCCAACAAACTCTATTGAAAAAGATCTTTGCATGGAAGATACAGACTGCCTCACAAAAATGATGACATATCAAATGAGCGAGTGATTTCATACTTTGTGAGAATTATTTTGAAGAAAATCCTTGCCAAGCTGATATGTGTCCTAGTTCAAGCCCAAAAGGAAAATGATATGTATAAAGTCGCATAGCCACCATGTGGTGTGTTGCACACCTTCATACGAAAGAAGTCCTAGTCCTAAGGGGTGCGGATTCATCCTGAAGTGGAAAGGAAACAAAGGATGAAAACCAAAAATTTTCATAGGAAAAAAGAATGATTTATAGTATTGACATTGCAAGAATGGCATATGAAGTCATATGAGTTACAGTGATAGACGATCAATGATGATCAACAGTGCAAATTTGAAGGATGGATTATATAATGGTTATGACCGAAGTTACATGCATCACATTATTTAATGTGTGGTGACTAAAGTGTTGGAGCAATATGTGATGGAAAAGATCAACGATGGAGATTTAAAGAATGTTTTTCAAATAGTTCGAGGGTTTTAAAGATGAATGATTGTATTGGATTCCAAAGATTCTGGTGCAAAGATTGGTGATCAAATGCTCAGATTTAAATATGAATAACTACAACGATCAGGTCAGTGTGAATAGGGTTTCAAGTGAGAAACCCACTCTACTCAAAGTTAATTGGCTCAACTACACAAACAACCAATATGATTGTAGATTTGATTTAGAAATTGGTGGCACAGATTGTGATGGAGATTGAGGTCAAAATCAGATCAAGTAAACATAGAAAAAATAAAATGCATATCTGATGCTAGGGTTTGATAAAGAGCTAATGAGGTAAAATTATTTGTAACAAAATTAAATGTTGCACAACTCAATGCAAGAGTATGGTAGTGTAGAAGATATCCTAAAACCCTAACAGAAGATCTACATGTAGTAGAGAATTATGAGCTTATCACCATTGGGCAACAACTACACAATTTAACAGATTATCACAATATTGAGATGTGGGATGGGAACTGTTTGAATAGAGAGAAGAAAAAGTGCATAGTGCAGAAGGTATTCTGGGCTCCAAAGGTAGAAAGAGATTACACTAAAAAGAAAATTGAGAGCTACAAAAGGTGTATGAGTGTGAATTAAGCCAGATAGAGAATGTACTAAAAATAATAGGAAAAGAACAAAGCATAATAGAGTGGTGCAAAGCTGAGAAGAGATTTGTTGTGGCAGCAACAAAAAGTTAATCAATTGCATAGTAAGTTATAACATTGAGTTTTGATCTATATGAACAAATTGTAATAATCCTATATCTTGTAAATCTGATTGGTTGGTGCAATTACGTAACTAAGTTGGTTCTTGGAATAGGGGATTAATTTCTCCTTAGGGTTGGTGACCTTAACATTTGTAACATAAGTTTTCTTTGTGAGGTCGGATTAGGAAAGTAGCTCCTAGCAACATTTTATCACCATGGTTTTCCCCATCTTGGGTATTCCATGTGTGAACACCAAACCTATAACAAGCTAACACAAGATCAACAAACACTTGTTAAACATGTTAGAAAGCCAAATCTAGTATTCCCTATGAAATTCTTATCTAATTCAAAGAGAAAACATGAAAATTAGAGAAAATTAACTATATATAACATGAAATCTAATTGACATAGATAAACCTTCATCCCATAGGGGGAGTGGTGCTCTTTTGATGTGGAAATAAGCCCTTTCCCAATCCCTTTAATAATCTTTGATGATTTTGATGATCCAAAGTGTGATATTGGCTCCAAATAGTGATAAAACTTAGCTAAAATGATGAAAATGGTAATTGCTGAAATTCCTATGGTAAGAATGCATGAAGTTGTGGATCCATGTTGTGAAGAGAATCCCTCTATTTATAAAACTCAAGGGTTGACTAATGAGAGAAATTGGTGAATGTAGGATAAAATGGGAGCCAATGAGAATGTGACACTTGCCACAATTCTATTGGAGGAAGGCGAAGCACATTTTGGGAAGTGTGTTGAGGAAAGGGGGATGTACGAGGAATAAATGAGAGTGGTTGAGGATTTGAAACCCTGTAATAAGAATTTATTGAACGCGGTTGGAGATGTGAGAGGATGTAAGAGGAGTTATTGAAAATGTAAGAGAAGTTATTGAGGATGTGATAGGTTTTTGAAACCTTTGGAGGGAAATTAATTGAGGTGGTTGGGAGGAATATTCCTTGGAATATTCCTTTGTGAGGATAAATAGAGGAATTAGTTAATTAAAAGAAATGAATTTCATGTGCAAATTGGTTAGTTGACCATGGGTTTATTTAACTCTTCAGGAGTTAAAAGCTGGAGGATTTATTAATGATGATTTAGAAAGTCAATTAGAGTTAATTAATTCATAATTAATTAACTTGGATAGGTTAGGGGATTCTAACATTTGATTTGATTTCTTTAATCAAATGAGAGGATTTTTGGGGGATTTAATTAAATGATTTGATTTAACTAAATATGATGAACATTAGTCAAAAGAAAGATGAATTGATCTAATAAAATTAATTATTTGATTAATAGTTGAATTTGATGAATTTAATTAAATAATATTGATTATTTAATTAAATGGTTATTTCAGGGTGATTTAGGAATAAATGGTGTTTAGTTAATCAGAATTAGATACATTGTATCAATTAGGAATTTTTAAGTGTCTACATTTCCCCCCTCTTTGAAGCGTGGTACCTAATGTGTTGGTTCAAAGAATAACACTATTGATATCAAAATCTAAAATTTTCCTAATTTTTTCTTATACCCCAATGTTGCCCCAGTGGAAGAAATTACGCTGCTACGCTGCTCCCTTGAGAGATTGAGCAAAAAATGTAAATTTTGGGTTGAGGTTGTGAAAAGGTTCAACAAGGATTTAAGCACATAAAATAGCCCACGAGATGCAAAAATAGGCCTACAATGATGAAAATGGGTAAAAACAAGATCTCATTGGAAAAAAATGGATTAACGGGCTCAAAAACTCTAAAAATACCACAAAAAATCCTAAAAAAAAATTCATAAATAGGGTTGAAGGGATAATTTTCAAATCATTTGCACTCCTAACCTTCTATAATTTTGGTGATTTTTCTCTGAGATGCTGATGGAATGGCAGATCATAGGCTTCCCAAATATTGGATGGAGTGGGTTTGAGAGTTCTCAAGGCCTTAGGATGTAGGACCCCTAGTACGCCTTTCAAAAAAATTTGTGTTTTTTTCATTTTTGATGCATTTATTAGGGTTCAAGCAGGTCGGCCAAAAGTGGTTGTGTAGGGTGTCAAATTTGCTATGGTCAACGTCACTTTTGTCCATGTCGACCCACATTTGTAGTTACCATCGTGTGGCACTGGAGGGTCCTAGGGTCACTCAAAAAATTCCAACCCACCTTTGGAAGATTGCTTTCCATGAACCCAAAAGGGTCTAGAATCACCCAAAAATATCCACTCGCCTTTGAGATATAGCATTGCTTTTGTGAAATCACAAAGCGTCGCTCCTGAAAATACCTGCTCGCCTTTGATTTTGAAGGATTTTGAAATTTTTGAAAACATTGCAAGTTGATTAAATTTGATGTCATGGGAATTTTTGTTGCAGGAGGTCCTTCAAGTGCTCAACTCGAAGGAGCACAGAGGGTAGATACTATAGGGGGAAAGGAATTTGACATATGAGGTGTTATTTTTCCTTGGTTCAATTGGATTTGGACATGTAGCATAGATGCCCAAGGTTAGGATGCATCTAGTGATGATGACTACACTGGTGGAGAGATGGCAGAGTGAAACTTCATCATTCCATCTACCAACCGACGAGGCCACTATGACCCTAGAGGATGTATGACGGACCCTGCAGATCTTCATACATGGTGAGCACATTATTTGCAATGTCAAGGTTAATGGTGATGCGATATTTCAATTGTTCAATGTGAATGAGTATGAGACTTACAATGGTCAGATAGACCTTGCTCGATATGTGGGGATTACCCTAGATTTGACCCTTTTTGTTGGTGCACTGATCTCAAGAGTTGTCATTCTCGATAGGAAAGCTAGAGGCTACAACATTGGATGGGGGATCATTTGTTCGCTTATGATGGAGGAGATGACTATCTACGCCTCGGAGCTAGTTTTCCTAGCTTTGTTATATCATGATATACACGAAGCTGCGTAGTATGGGGCCTGAAGCATTGGAGAAAGAGTGACACTACTCCACATTTGGGCATATGAGCACATAGTCATTTTGGGGCCCATGATCACATATGTGCACATAGTTCATGATGATATAGTGGTCTATCGATATGGAGGGATGAGTACCCTCCACTACACAGGTATTACAGGCATCCCACACTAGAGGCAAGTTATAGATGAGATGATTATTTTTTAGATGGAGACCTTGGATCTATTACCATAGGTGGCATGACGATGATGAACAGTTGTTCTACTACTGCTAGACCAGATATGTGCAGGGGCACGAGCACCATATGATAGAGTGATATCATCTAGATAGGGTTTCTCATTAGTTTGGGGAGGTTCTAGATGCATATGATGATGCACATAGAGCTATTTTCATGTGTAGATCACAAGAGACAACATGGGGGCAGTAGATACATCTCCACTAGACTATTGATGATTTCAAGTAGTTGGTGATGCAACCGCAGGTGTATTTTGATGGTCCCGTAGATGCGTGCACCACACAGGCCTACAATGCATACTTTCAAGTGCATTCTCCCATCAAATTGGAATTACAAGTTGTGCCAGGGGTAGGCAGAGTATGGGTTAGAGGACTTCAGATAGAACAGGTACCACAATAGCCACTTCAACAACCTCAAGATGGATAAGACAAAGGGGGAAGGGATGGTAGAGAGGATATGAACAATAAACAGGTGCCACCTCTAGTACCACTAGTGTGATAGAGGGCACCACAAAAACCCCCATCAAATTTTGATGCTAGAGATAGATAGATAGTAGTGTTGGAGGTGCAAGAGCAGAAATTGACAGGGTAGTTGCAATTAGCACAAGCCCAAATTTGAACCCTGATCTAGGTGAGAGATTAGACGAGATAAGAGGCAATGCAGAAGTGCCAACAAAGATAAGATGTCAACCTTAGTATATCTCAAGAGATAGGATGGAGGTAGCAACCAGAGGGATAGGCTACAATACCAACAAAGATGCACAGACAAGCTATGTAGGAAGTGTCATACTATAGATTTCTTTACTATTGAGCCTACCTACAGGACCACCGCGAGCCATATTTCTCCCATATTAGCCAAGTTTCTTTGAGTATGTCTCAACTAGGGACTTCAAGTAGACCATCAGGATCTCACCATCAGAGCCAAGGTAGCCACCATAGTGATCGCCAGAGTGAGGGGAGCTCAGGGCCCCATTAGTTTGTTAGACACTTTTTTGATTTGCAACCTAATTTATGATGTGTGTACATTCATTGGTTGAGTTTTGATTAGCCTCTTGTATATTTCAATGATGGAATTATATATTTGATTCTGATTGTATCTGAACATTTAGCTTTTTTGATATATATACATGAGATGACTTCGATGTGATTTATGATTTGATGCTATTTTATTTTACTTGTTATGGATGGATGCATTTAATGATTATGCTATGTTGCTTCATGTTTCATGATGTGATGCAATAATATCTATGCATGTGAATGAATGTATATGTAGTGTATGATGGATCGATGTGGATGCAATTTTTTATGTGATGGATGTAAACCTATACTATGTTCTGATGGATTATGGATGCAATGCAATGATATGTTCACTTTCCTTTTCAGTATTATTTTTATGCATGATATGATGATGCAATATATGATGATTTTAATAATGCTTATGTGGTCATGTGATGAATGATAATGCAAATGTGATGTTTCTGAGATCCTTAGAATAACCAATCTATATTATGCTAAACTTTTAATGATAATGAAATGATGGATGATGCTTTCTATTATGATGATATTTATGACATGAAATATGCTGATGGTTTGTGGATGTAGGATGGATGCAAATAATTTTTTATTTTTCATGTAATGATACCATGTTACTGTGTGGAGAAGATAGAAGAAAGAGGGATCAACCCTTGAGTTTAAGACAATGTAGAAGTCCAACAAGTCCATGAGTCATTGAGACTTTATTAGGTATGATGATGAGTGATGATGATGCATTACTTATGAGGGATTGGGGACTTAAAGAGAATTACTTTCCTTATGTTTGATAATACACTGAGGCATGATGCATCAAGGTATAGAAAACCAGGATGGCGTTGTAGCTAGTAAGGACTTTTACTTGACAATAAGATAGGATTATCCTTGTTCACAATTGGAATACGAAACCTTGTTATAGTGTACTTCAGATATTTCACAAATCTCAAACGAAAACACAAAGAGGCAAAACCTCCCAATGTAATAGCCAACAAGATATCCAAAACACCCTCCCTACTCACCAAACAAGATTAGCATGACCAAGGTTATATTACAAGAATATGCAACAAGAACAATAGACAAAAGATAATGATCAATGCCCCCATTCCTTTCTCTCTAAATCATTTTGATTAGAAATTATTGAGAGATCATTGGAATGAGCAAAATAAGATAAATCAAAAGAAAAGATCAAGTAAAAAAAAAGCTAATGTTCTTCATAGCTCTATCCAAGACTAAACTACGGTGATGTATGATGTTGATGTCTATTGTAGGAAGGATGCATCCCAAGACATGGTGTTATTAGATGGTTGTGAGACCAACAAGATGATAGGCTATTCATACCAAGAGTTGACCAACCTGTTTACCTACTAACCTAGACTTCAGACCCTAATGTTTGAGTTTTCATTTTTAATTTTCTAGACTTGTCTTTGATTGATTTACCAAAGGTTGAATATAACGATTGATTTATTGTGAGTGGATGATTATTGTGCATGAAAGTGAAATGGGATGGATGATTTTGGGTTTTTTTTAAAATGTATTTTGGTATTTTGAAATATTTGATGCTATTTTTTGAGCTTTTTGAGATGTTTTACAAATTTTTTGGTTTTCCAAATTTCCAATGTTTTTGGTGTTTTCTGAGATTTTGACCAAGAACCTAACCTAAGGACCTATCTTAGGGGCCTCGGGGGCTAACCAAACATTATCCTTGCCTACGTTATACATGTAGATACCGCATAGTTCGACTGACACAAACTCATTTATTGATGAAGAATATGAACATGTATGGATTGTCAGTTTATTATGACAGACACATAAAGGATTGACCTAATTTCTCGAGAGTCAATAAATGACTAGCCTTGCCTACATTCAAGCTTAGAGATGATGTAGTTTGACATGAAATTTTTTTATTTTACTTTCTTCTATTTTTTACCAGCTTTTGGATGTTTTTTGGATTTTTTTAATTTTATGAATGTTTTTGGGTTTTCTAATTTTATGAATATTTTCGAATTTTATATTTTTAAGGAAGATTGCAAGAATATAGATGAATCCAATCTAATGTAGGTATAGGAACATGCCCCCAACATGATGTGATAGACTAGTCCAATATAGGTAGGACACTGACCTTAGGAATGTGCTAAGTAGCTCTAGGATAGGACATGATACCAACACAAGATCAAGCTATGATGTGGAAACAAATGGGTAATGAAAGGATCAATGGAATGTGACGGGTGAATGTAATAGAAAGCGATGGTAGGTGATGCAGAATAAGTTGAAGAATCCATAGTGGATGGAAAGTGCTTATTTACAAAAGGTGCATGTTTGCTAGGTTTTCACCAAGGTACTCACCCAAAGCACCATTGAAGTGGTTTTCACTAGAGGACAATTTTTTCTATAGTGTTTTCAATCCTTTTTTTTGTTTTTGGATTTTTATATTTTATACCTTGAAAGCTTGGGCATAATTTTTTTTGAGATGGGAGCTATTTTTGGGCTCCTATAGAGGTTCACCTTTGGGTGTGGATAGCTAATATGCTCCTGATTTTTAACTTGTAGTGATGACAAAGGGTCCAAACCAGTTGGGTTCAAACTTACCTTTGTTGTCTAGATTTGGTACATTCTTCTGATTTTATTTCAACATGATCTCTCCGACTTGAAATGACCAATTCTTGATCTTCTTATTATAGCTCCTTTTGAGATAGTTCTAATAGACCTACTAGTTGTTCAAAGCATCCATTCACCATTCATCTAATAGTTCTATCTCATTCAACCATGACACCTAATATTCTTCATCAATAATGAGATTTTGCAATGATATTCTTAACGATGGGAGCTCAATCTCAATGGGAGGGATGGCTTCTAATCCGTAGACTAGGGAGAAAGGTGTTGCACCTGTAGGTGTTTGGATACTTGTTCAATAGGCCAATAAGGTAGGATTTAGCTGTAGGTGCTAGTCACGACTGACTTCATTGAGTGTTTTCTTGAAGATTTTTAGGATGGTTTTATTAGAATCCTTAGTTTGGTCATTACCCTAGGGGTAGTATGGAGTGGAGAAGCAATGCTGGATATTGAATTTTTGGCATAGGTCATGAACATCCTATTTTTTGAAAGGGGTTCCATTATCTGAGATAAGGGCTTGTGGGACACCATAACGACAAATGAGGTAGCTCGGGATGAATTTGGAAATCTTCTCCCCCATGATATAGGTCATGGGGATGGCCTCTACCCACTTTGTGAAGTACATTGTGGTAGTGATAATGAACTTGTGTCCATTAGATGTGGTGGGTGTGATTTGCTAATGAGATCGAGTCCCCATTGTGAAAAGGGCCAAGGTGTTATAATCAATTGGAGCTCTTGAATTGGTGCATGGATGAGGTCCCCATGCTATTGGCGCTACAAATTTTTTTGGACATAATCATGAGGTTCCTTCTTCATTGTGGACCAGTAGTACCCATTCCTCAACAGTTTCTTGGCCAAGGTCTACCACTAGAATGTGAACCAAAAATATTGTCATGTACCTCAGTTAAAGCATTCATAGCTTCCTCGAGGTTAAGGCATAGAAAGAGGGTTCCTTTGATACTCCTATGGTAGAGGGTATCACCTAAGATGACAAAATGGGATGATTTTTTGATAAAGTTTCTCTTAATTTTTGGAGTGATGTGGGTGGGGAGGACTTCTATTTTGAAGTACGTGAAAATGTCATGGTACGAAGGATCACTAAGACCAATGATTTTACACACCAACTCAGATTCGGGTACCTTGAAAGCTAGTACGAGAAGCTGATCTACCAAGAATTCATGTTTAGGGATGTTGCATGGGATATCCAACAATGATTCCATTGTTTCCATAGTGTATGTTGCTTTGTTGTTTACCATTGATATTTTCTCAAATGTTATGTCGATGAAGAACTCTTCGAGATCCTCCACCAGTTTCTTGTATGGGGTAAGTATTTCATCCTTTGTTTGATATTCATCATTGACCTAGTTCATAATCAGTTGTAGGTCTCCATAAACCCTAAGTGCCATGATTTTCCATTGTACTAAAATATGAATCCCTATGACCAGAGCCTCATACTATGCAATGTTGTTGGTGCAAGGGAAAGATAGCCTGTTTGACTTCAGGATGTAATCCCCTTGTGGTGTGATGAAGAAATTTCCTACTCCTGACCCATGTTGAGTGTATGATCTGTCAAAATATACCTTCCAATGATCTACTACACTGAGGTCGAAAATGGACTCATCTGGAGATTCTGACACTGGTTTCTTCTTTGAATATATAGGTGCCTCTGCTAATTGATTTGCAATTACCTATCCCTTGATGGATTTTTGTTCTACATATTCAATGTCATATTTTGTTAAGATAATGACCTGCTTAGCCATTCGTCCTATGAGTTTTGCATTAGAAAGTAGATACTTGAGGGGGTTTATCTTGGTGATGAGCTTTATTTGAAGAGCCAACATGCAGTGCTTGAATTTTTGTGCATAAAACATTACTACGAGGAAAGATTTTTTAATGAATGTGTAATTTAGCTTGTGTCCCACCATGGTCGAATTGATATAGTAAATGGTTCTCTCTTTCCTTGTTTCATCATGCTGAGCTAGGAGAGCACCAAGGGTTGTTGTTGTAGCTAATATATAGAGGATGAGTAGTTTGTTCTGGATTGGTGGCATGAGGATTGGTGGTGTCAACAAGTATTCTTTGATTTGATTGAATGCATGATCACATTTCTCATCCCATTTGTATGCTACCCCCTTGTGGAGTAGATGAGAATATGGGATTCTTTTCTCTACCAACTATGCTATGAATTTGTGGATTAACTATAGCCTACCCTGTAATTCCCTCAATTTTTTTAGTGTTAGTGGTGCTTCAATCTTGAGGATTCCTTTGACTTTGGTAGGGTCTATCTCGATTCCCCTCATTGATACAATATAACCTAAGAGTTTCCCTAATTGCACACCGAAGACACATTTCTTAGGATTGAGTCTTACCTTGTATTCTTCAAGTCCATCAAAGATTGGGCCCAATGTTGCTACATGATCTTGATTCTTTCTTGATTTAGCTTGTATGTAGTCCACATAGTCCTCTACAGATTTGTGGACCTCTACAGATTTGTGGACCATGTCATGGAAAATCAAGGTCATAGCCCTTTGGTATGTAGCTCCTATATTCTTTCACATGAATGGCATCATGTTCCAACAATAAGTGCCCCATGAAAAGGTGAAGGATGTCTTATGTTGACCATCCTTTACTATCATAATATGATTGTACCCTGAAAACCTGTCCATCAGTGATAACATTTCTTCCCCTATCATTAGATCTACAATCATGTTTATGTTGGGAAAAGGAAAATTATCCTTAGGGCATGCTTTGTTCAGGTCCTTGAAGTTGATAGAGATATGGATGCCCCCAATGTGATTAGGAATAGGTACAAGGTTGGAAACCCATTTGGTATAATCAATGGATTGTATGAAGCCAACATCAAGGATTTTCTACAACTCAAGTTTGACCAGTAACATGATCTATGGATGCATCTTTCTCAATTTTTGTCTTACCGGTTTCACCCCTAGATAGATGACTAGATGATGGAATACTACCTCTGAATCAAGGCCTGACATGTCGGCATAGGTCCATGAAAAATTCACTTTCCTTTCATTCAGAAATGCAGCTAGGTTTTCTTGTTTCTCAGTCAAAATTGACTTAGCATAGAAAGTGATGTGTAATGTCTCTTTAGCTCCTAGGTTGACTAGGTTGTGTTTTTCTACCAGTACTGCTGATTTTTCTTGATGTATGGAAATAAGAGGAATATTGAATCCCTCATCCTTTGGTGACTTAGAGAGGTTTTCACCATGGGATATGTCCTTTCTTTTTACTATTTTGGGGTCAAAAAGTGCCACAGTGAGGTTTTCACTTAAATACTTAGACATTACTCTTAGATTTTCTATTTTGCAACTAAGAGATTCAATTGTTTCCTTGTAGTATGCATGTGTATCCAACTCAATATCAAAGCCCACTTTGTGGTCTCCATATGGTAGAGTACCCCTTAGTCCAATGAATTTAAAGAGAGCCTCATTGTTTTCAAATGTGTCTAAGATTGGTAGTCCTCATTGGTCACCATCACTTAGTTGGGGCTAAACAAGCTTTAGTTTAGTGGTTTGGTTACTCAACTCGAAGGATATGGTGGTGATAAAAAAAGGGAGGATTCCTCAAATAACATGCGTAGGTCAAAGAGGGGATCCTCAAAAGGATAACTAATCAATATGGGTACCGATGAGGAAGCTTTGACTATTTTAACCATAGCACCTAGGTATGTGCAAGATCATCATGGAAAAAATAGGCACTTAAGTGGCAAATAAATTAGAAAAATCAAAGTTAGGAAACTTGACATAAAAACTTGAATAATTTATCTATATTATTTCAAAAATATGTATGAATAGAATATGTAGCAAATTGAATATAGTTTCTAAACTACTAGGTTTTTTTTTTTTTTTAAATATATTTGGTGAAATTTTGAAGTTTCAATGCAGTAGTGCTTAAATTTCAAGCAAAAAATAAGAAGTAGGTGTTTGTCTAATCACCCTAACCACAATAAAATGATAATAGTTTTTTATAATATTTTGGATACAAGTATAGGACTGATGTCTCAATGTGATGCATATTTTTTGTAATTTTTTTCCAAGTAAATAATTAATTATGATTTTTTTATTACACCTTTTAAAAAATATAAAAAATTGTATGTTTGACCACCTTAACATGGTCAAAACTTCATGAAATTCAACTTTTCTTTTTTTAATCCTATAGTATGTGAAGCATAGAATGTGACACATGTTTTGGATTAAAACAGTGTGATACCATTTGAAAGCTGTAGATGTTCTTACATTAACCTATCAATCGAGACTTTATTCGTAATTCAAATAGAAAATGAATAATAATTATTTATTAAATTCAAAGTAAAGCATAATTTATATTGGTGGAAATTGAAGAATCTCCTTTAAAAACCCTTTTCATTTAATCAATTTTGGGTAAAAGAAAAATTTCAGCCACATACCCTGCACATGCCCATCATATCACCACTTTTTGCACCATCATGATCTTGTACATACCCACCTTTTCCAAGTATGGTTAGCTTTTTAGGGGTACATATAAGGCCAAGGTTATTTAGGCACTTCTCAGGAATGATAGGTTCTAATAGATCATTGTCATTTTTCCTGAGCTTTTCATTTTTGTTATAACCCCAGTTAAACATTAGTTATAGCCCTTTTTTTATCATCTTACATGGGAAGATCGGGTACGAGTCTTTCATCTTGGCATAGTAGACTGGATACATCTTTCTCATCTACAACTTCCTGGCTTAGATCCCCCCACCTTTTGAATGTGGAGGGTTTTTCTTTGAAGGTATGAGATGTCATGTCAATTGGTTGTGGTTTCCCATGAGATCTATGAGATTGAGGTAACCATCCTACCACAAAGGAACTCTTTTTCATTTTATAGTCTCCATACCCATTATCTTGGATAACAACCTTAACATCTTGAATCTTTTGAATGGAAGGTGTCTTTGTCTCATAAGTGGAGGCTAGGGTAGATGGGTCAACATAAGGGGATGTAGGTCCCTAATAATTTTTCAGGACTTAGGGGATATTATAATACTTGGCCTCCAGATTTTTATAATAGTAGAATGGTTTGGGATTGCCATGGATATGACTTCTTGATTTTGATAAGGGAATTTGACACATTGATGGAACGTGGATGTGACAACTTGCACCCCATTGATCCATGTGCGCCCTAGGAGGATATTGTATGGGAGTTCAAGATATAGGACTTGACAAGTGGTCTCCATGATTGCTGGCCCTACTTGGATAGGGAGTTGAATAGTGATTTGAGTCACCCGTTCTTGACCATCATAAGCCTTGATAGTGATACCTTTACCTTTTTCGATGACATCTTCTAAGAATCCTAGATTCATTATTAACTATAGAGTACAAATATTCAAACTTGTACCTCCATCCACCAAGACTCATTTTACCTTGTTCTTCTAGACTAGGGCTTCAAGATGGAGTGCATTGTTATGAGATGGTTGGGTTGGGAGACCATGCTCAAAGAATGTGAGGAGATGTGTTGTAGTGATATGTCCAATCATAGGTTGGAATTGGTCTGCATCAAGATCTATGGGGATGGAAGATGGAGCTAATGTATTTTCTAGGAATTCTCTATGTGCAAGTGAGATTTTTAGCAACTCCATGATGGAGGTTTGGGAGGGGGTCTTTTTTAGTTGATCTAGGAAATTGTAACCATTAGGGATTGATTTTGTATTGGCAGCGGGTGCCTTTTTTGGAGGTTAAGGTGTTGGGATGGTGATTTGGCTGCCATGTTGGTGACTCCACACTGAGCTTTAGGTCCTTTGATATCTAAAACTGATACCCATTTATCGAAGGATGCAACAACATGGTCATAGATATGGTTCAAATTTTTGTAACTCTTTCCTTTACCATTGTTGTTTCCTTTATTGTGATCTGGCATCAGATTCATAGATATCTTAAGATCTTGATTCTCAGTTGGTTGTTCAATGGTTATGTTCTTATCATCAATGAGATCTTGGATCAGATTCTTGAGACTCATACAACTAGCTATCTTTTGTCCCTTTATTTAGTGAATGTCACAAAGGTGCTTCTCATTATACCATGGTGGTTCAACTTGAGGCTCTTAGTAATTTTTGTAAACTAGGATTTTGATGAGATTTTCTTGTACTAGTTGTTGCATGACGGATTCAATTGGCTCCCCAAGTGGTGTGTATTTTTTATTTAGGGGGATATTTGTTCTTTGGGGGTGGTCCCCCCTAGAGCATTTATGTTGTTGATAGTTTGATTGTTGGGTTGTTGTTGAGATGATGGGTTGATTTGTGGTTGGTGGTACATTTGTTGTTATGTATTCTTCCTTGGGGCACTGATAATAACTTTGGCATCAATGATGCCATCATTAGTAACATTCTTGTTCTTGGACCACGTGTGAGGTTTATCATTATAACTTGTTGATGGTTGATTGTGTTTGTATGTGGGTGTGCCCCCTTGTGCTATAATGGCTCTTTTGATGAGCACTTTGGGGATCAATTGGTAATATGTGGTTATGCATTTCATTTTCAAATGAAAGGACAAGGACCCTTCAAGGTTGGAGATGATAGTCCCAATTTGTTGTTCTTCTAGCATAGACCATTTTCTCTTGTTGGCCTTGGATCACGATCACTCCAAGAAGGCTGCAAATGTTTCTCCCTTGGCTTTTTTTAGGCCGGATAATTCTTTCGAGCTCATTTTCATGCCATTGTTAAATGAATAATTTTGTATCAATAAGTCCACAATTTCTTAAAACTTTTTAATTCTTGGAGGAAGGCGAGAGAAACTTTCCATTACTGGACCAGCCAAGCTTCGAGGGAAGAGTCACATTAGATACAAATCATTGCACGCGACCTCCATATAGTGTACATGGAATTCCCTAATGTGATTTTCAGGATTTCTATTTCCTCGGTATTTATCAAATTTTTATATCTCGAAGCCTAGTGGAAATGGAACTATTGCAATGCTTCTATCAAATGGATAGGGACACAAATTTCCTTGTTTGTGTGATTTTTTTGTCTTTCCTAATTATATGTCCATCTTTTGTTGTGACAAATTTTTTACTTGTGTGGAAAAATCATTTTGAGGATTAGGTGGTCAGATGTATGTAGTTTGTGGTGGTATACTTGGTAGGATGAAAGATGGGGTGGCTTGTGTCTTTGAGTTCAAGGCATTTTGCTGCATGTTTGTGAGAGGTTTCTATAAGTTCTGTTGTGCAAGCAATGCTTATTGGTATGCCTATAGTTGTTGTTGTTCCAACAATGCTTGTTGTTGGTCTTGTTGCTGTTGTTGTCATTCCTATGCCAACAATGCTTGTTGTTGTTCCTGGTATTGTTGCAAGGCTTGTTGATAAGCTTTTTGTTGTAAGATGGCTTGTGCTTGTGCTTTCTATGGTTGGTATTCAGCTTGTTCCTATGCTTGAGCTTGGGCTTGAGCTTGTGTTTCTGATTGAGCTTTAGCTTGCTGTGTGGCTTGTGTGGCATGATGCTACTACAACAAGGCTTACACTTGTGCTTGGGTAGCTTGTTGTGCTGCCTACTATACTTGTGCGACTTGTTGCACAACTTGTGTAGTTTTTTAAGCTTGGAACTTTTGAAGTTCCTTTTGGTATGCTTGCTAAGCTACTTACAATGTGATGCTATATTGATTTTTTGTATTTGGATTTGGAGGTGGAGGTGGGGGATTTTGTGGGATGGTGTGAGATGGTGTGATGAGAGATTGTTGGGGTGGTTGTTGAGGTGTTTGAGTGATGACAAGGGGTTATGTGGTAGATGGTATGATTGATGTGCTAGGTCCTTGGGAGACCACATTTTGGGGAGTTTAATATTTTGTACAAGATGTAATGATTGGTTGTGAAGTTTTGATTGGTGCCACTTAGTGTTGTGATATTGGTGGCATGCTCGAAGGATTTGGTATGATCATTGTGCTGATTTGATTGGACTTATATTGGTATTTTGGTTAAAGGGGGGTGCCCTAAAGCTTCAATTGGAGAGGATGTTGAAGTCAAAATAGGGAATGATGGGAAGATTTGAGATGGATTACCTTGTGAAAGTGAGGATGAAGCATTGAAAGTCCCTATTTTTCCAAAAAAATCCACTTATCGTTGTGATATCATGGAGAGAGAGACTTGTGTATTAAGAGGGTATGTCAGTGTTGCGGAAAAGGTGGAGAGATTGTTTGTATCATGGGAAATGAGTTGCACATATGGATGTTTTTGGTCTTGTGGAATTGAGCTAGGCATACCCAAGATTGTGTTAGCCACTAGATTTTGATTGTTGACAAGTGGATTCCCTTGAAGGGCTTGGAGTAATAAACTTCCCTCGGTAATCATGGGTTGACTTGGAGCATGTGATGATGTGGGTTGTATGATGGGTTGGATGATGCTTGGGAATGAAAGTATGAATGATGTGGGTGGCATATTCGTGAGAGGTTGTTCAACAATAGTGATCACATAAAAATCAAAAGGGAGTTTATCCCCTTCCTTTTCTAATGCCAACATGTATTGTGTGGGATTGAGCCTCATGATCATGTTGACAATTTTGTGTGTTTCGAGATTTTAGACTAGTTAAATTATTTCATCTTGAGTCATTCCTTGGAAATTGTTGGTGACATCCCCCACTTCATAAACTCCCTCTTGAAGATATTTTGGTTGTTGGGGAGGGTTAAGTGAAGGATTATTAGATTTCATAGTGTTTAATTCCAATGCAGTTTGGCTCAAACTACTCAAAGTGGATGTTTCTTTGTTTTCCTCCATGATCTTCTTGTGTTGTGATCTTGTTTGGACCATAAAATTGGGATCAACTCTCATGAATATAGGAGGAAAACCTCTAACTCCTTAGGTTGGTCTAAAATTTAGGTAGAAAAATAAAATCTAGGATGTTAAGAATCAAATGATGGTGATGAGATAAATGAAGGGTGAGTAATAAGGATGTTTGAACTTTTGAGAAATTTGGAGGAAAACTAGACTTTAGGATTTTTTTGGATTTTGATTTGGATTTGGTTTGATTTGGATAGTGGACTTGTAAATCCCAAGATGTTAGATGTTACCTTGGGGTAAACTTGTCCAGAGAGGATGATAATTTAACTAAATGTGTGAAGAAGGATTCATCCACACACACCTAGCCAAACAAAGTGATTTTGATTTTGATTTTGATTGAAGGTTTTACCATAAGTCTAGGATGAATGATTTTTCTAAGGTTGTAAAAGTTGTTTGTAAGATGGGATTTGATTGATGATGGTGAAAAATGAAAGTGTTGACTTTAATCCTAGATGAACATAGAGAGAATTTGTTTAGAAGACCAAGGTTTTGAATAACATGCTATACCTCTAAAACTTTAAACTCTATGTAAGAAATTCAAAAATTGGAAAATACCTAGATTTTGACAATAATAGAATGAATACAAGTTTGAATTATCCTATGAAGAACATTTGTAAAAATTATATACCAATCTATCCATTATTTTGTAAAGTGATAAAAGGTGTTTCTTGAGGGCCTTTGGACTAAGATGCTTATGATGATTAATGGACCTTGTATTTGGGATTTTTACTTTGTGGGAATTCATGAGAACAAAAAAATATGTGGGGTTCAATTGTCTTTTATCTTGCTTAAATGGATTATTTTTACCACATCAACACCTCTTGCTTAACTTTCAAACTAAATGTCTATGTCTCAACTCCTTTTCATTCCACAAGGGAGATTATGTGAAAATCAAAGAATCAAAGGCATAGTTTCCCTAGGTTGACTTTGGAGAGAAAAACCTGAGATATAGGCCCAAATATTTAGAATTTGGACTTTTCAAAGATATTTGTTCTTCCAAAGGGTTTGAAATTTTGATGACATGTTTAATGTTTGTTTCAAATTTTGAGATCCAAGCAATGTATTTAACTATCTCACAAATTGTACAATCCTAGGATAGTAATGGCTATACTTTGTTGAGTCCCTAGCACTTGTATTTCTCCAAACACTGAGACAAAGTGAATAGTTAGAGATTTGGTGACACTAGATCCTATCCATGGCACACACTTCTCGAGACCACCGAATCTCAAAATACTAAAGATCTAGAGACCTTAAGTATTTATTCTATTTCTACTTTGAATAGTACAAATGTGGGGTGGCTTCAGAACGATCGTTCTTGCACCAACAAGTATTAAGGATTTTGGCCTTTTAAACAAAGGGTTGTAGTAAGGACATCCAGTTTAGGGGATACAATGATAGAATCTATCAAGAGGACTCCCAAGCCTTATAACAAGGGATTTATGCACCATAAAGATACTACCACTTCCCATTGATTGCAAACTATCCTTACAATCACAAATTTATATAGTGGTTCGAAAGAGCTTGGCTTTAGCTCATTATAACTTGGGTCATTCCCTCCTTTTTAAGTCGGGAGGTAGGCCTTCTAAAGATAAAAAAAGAAATGAAGAAGTACATTTATAGTTCGAATGCCTGGATTGTGTAAAGCACTACGAGGGAACACACACAATACCTTTCCTTCACACTCGCATGATTGTTCAATTCTAGATCCAAATTTGAAATATGTGTGTAATTTTAGACAACCAATGTCACTAGAATGCTTTTGATTCTCAAGATCACCAGAAAGCATGAGAGAATTGCATACGCATTCAAATGACACAAATTGAAAAAAATAACAAAATAATTGAAGGCACAAGTTCTTTTTAAACCCAAAGTAAAGATGAATTCCTTTTAGAGAACCAAGCTAAATGTGAGTTTTTCTTGCTAAATTTTAGCCAAAAATAAAAGTCTAGTAAGTTCCTAATGTTCAATTTTAATTGAACTTTGTCAAAGCTTGTGTTATTTTTTAATTTTAAGCCCAAAAATAACTCTAGTTGGTCAAAAAATGGAAAATGAAAATCGGAATTGGAAAGTCTAAGCTATTACAAAGAGCATTTTAAAATGTTTTTAGGTCTCCAAATAAGTGAAACTCTAGAAAGGATAGAGAGCACATATGCGGTGAAGTATCAAAGGTGACGCTCTATCAGAAGAAAAAATAAGAACGAATACATAATAGATAGAAGCGATGTTGTATCCAATGCGACACGAAAGTGGTGAGCAAAGGAAGCATGACATGGAAAAGGAAATGTTGGAGACAAAGTAGATGCTCTTCAAGTAAGAAAATGTGATGTTCTAAGAAAAGGCAACATTGTATCATTAAAATGTGGCATCGCTCCCCTGTAGCTTCAAAAAATAGAAATTTCAAGCAAAATTCATTGACATAAAATGGTTAGCCCTCCTTCAGTGCCAAAATGTGATCACCAAACCTGCAAAAAGCTAACTCAAGATCAACAAACACTTGTTAAACATGTTAGAAAGCCAAATCTACTATTCCCTATGAAATTCTTAGCTAATTCAAAGAGAAAACTTGAAAATGAGAGAAAATTAACTAAACATAACATGAAATCTAATTGAAATAGCTAAACCTTAATCCCATAGGGGGATTGATGGTCCTTTGATGTTGAAAGAAGCCCGTTCCCAATACATTTGATAATCTTTGATGATGATGATCCAAAGTGTGAGATTGACCTCAAATAGTGATAAAACTTAGCTAAAATGATGAAAATGGTGATTACTATGAAGTGAAATGCCTATATAGTAAGAATGCATGAAGTTGTGGATCCATATTGTGAATAGAATGCTTCTATTTATAGAACTCAAGGGTTGAGGAATGAGAGAAATTGGTGAATGTGGGATAAAATGGGAGCCACTAAGAATGTGACACTTTGTGACAATTATATTGGAGGAAGGTGGAGCACATTTTTGGAAATATGTTGAGGAAAGGGGGATGTACTAGGAAAAAATGAGAATGGTTGAGGATTTCAAAGGTTGTAAGAAGAATTTATTAAATTTTCTTGGAGATATGAGAGGATGTAAGAGGATTTATTGAAAATGTAAGAGAAGCTATTGAGGATGTGATAGATTTTTTAAACCTTTGGATGGAAATTGAATGAGGAGGTGGTTGGGAGAAATATTCCTTGGAATATGCCTTTTGTGAGGATAAATAGAGGAATTAGATAATTAAAAGAAATGAATTTCATGTGCAACCTAGTTAGTTGACCATGGGTTGATTTAACTCTTGATGAGATAAAAGCTAGAGGATTTATTAATGATGATTTAGAAAGTGAATTAAAGTTAATTAATTAAAAATTAATTAACTTGGATAGGTTAGGGGATTGTGACATTTGATTTGATTTATTTAATCAAATGAGAGGATTTTAGGGTGATTTAATTAAATGATTTGATTTAATTAAATATGATGAACAATAATTAGAAGGAAGATGAATTAATCTAATAAAATTAATTATTTGATTAATAGTTGAATTTGATTAATTTTACTAAATAATGTTGATTTTTTAATTAAATGGCTAGTTAGGGTTGATTTAGGAAGAAATGTTGTTTAGTTAATCAAAATCAGATAAATGGTATCAATCATGATCTTTTTAAGTGTCTACACCATGTATATCTTGTGTTATGAGTTGTTAGATTGTGTGTTTGTTTAAATTTTTTATTTCTTGTCTAAATTTACACAATAAGTTTTTAATAGGTATGTCTTCTCTAAAGGCTAAAGAGCTAAAATTTTAATATCTATTGATTCACCCCCCTCTCAGTAGATTGTTGTGTTCCAACAAGCCGACCTTGCAAATTTTTTTCAAGGTTGAGGATGGTATATATGTGTGATGATTTGGTGTTTGAAGTGTGTAATTTGAATTTTTTAGATGTGAAGTGTTAAAGTGTGAAATTTAGTGTGAACTTTAATGCCTAAGACTGTGGAGGTAGTGAGTAGAAGGTGTCTACATTGTATAGAGATAGTGTGGATTTCCTAATGAAGCAATGGTGGATTTTTCTGTTTCTCTAAGATGGATTTCTCTTTGTTACAATCTTTTATCTTCTTCTTTCTAAACTAGCAGTGAGTCCTCCAGTAGTGATCCTATTGTATTCCATGTTGCAATTACTTTATGTTGTGAGCTAATCCTCACCATGGTTTTTTCCTTCTTGGTTTTTCCATATAAATTTGGTGTTCTCATGAGTTTGGATGTGTTTTCATTACTGTTTCTCATTTTTACATTCTACTAATGTGCGATAAGGGTTTAAGAAATAATGTTGATTTGAATGTTAATGAGGGCTTTGATGTTTTAATGTACAACTGATTCACCCCCACTCTCAGTTGTCTTGTGCATTCAACAATTGGTATAAGAGAAAGGTTCATTAGAAGAAATCTTAACTGCTTGAGGTAGATCTAGCATGGCGCACAAGAAGGAGGCTCCTTTGTTTGATGGATCTTTAAATTATGCATTCTGGAAGATTAAGATAAAAGGTTTTCTTATTTCTCTAAGATTTGGAGTTTGGAAGTCTATTGAAACTAGATATAAAATTCCTACAAATGATTTGAGTATTGATCATGAGATCAAGGCATATGAGAACAATGGAAAAGAAAGGTATGCTCTTTTATCTAGTCTTTCTAATTCAAATGTTGTGAAAGTTATGAGTCTTCAAAATACTAGTGGAATTTGGAAAAATATTAAAATTATCTATGAAGGAGATGATAAAGTCAAGAAAGAAAAGATGTAGAATATGAAGACTAAATTTGAGACCTTAAGGATGATATAAGATGAACATATTATATGCTACATGCATAGAGTGGATGAATATTCAAATTCCATCAGAGGCCTTGGAGGAAAACATGAATAATATGAGGTGGTAAGGAAGGTATTAAGAAGTCTTCCTAAATATTATAGACATAAAGTATCTACTATTAAAGATGCTCAAAATTTAGATCATTATTCTAGAGATTAGTTGTTTGGTGAATTATTACTTTTGAATTGAGAGGTTTTAGTCGAAGTGATGTCAAAAAGGAGACTTCTTTTAAAGTTTGTAATACAAAAAAGAATGAGGAATCTAATTTGGATGAATTTGATGATTTGGAAGCAAACTTTGTGAGGGAATTGAAAAAGGGCACTCAAAAATATAGAGGTAAGTTACCTTTCAAATGCTTTAACTATGGAAAGATTGGTCATTATGCTTCAAGATGTCCTATCATAGCTTCAAGAGATAGACCTAAGGATAATGAAGGTAAATCAATTAAGAGAAGTTATTATGTTAAAGAATATGTTAGGATATCCAATGATGAATCTGGTTATTTGGATGATGAATATGATGAATGCTTGTTCATGGTTCTAAATTTTGGAACTAATTATACTAACTCTAATATATGTATGAAGGAAAGTGTTGTTGAAGCAGGCCATAACATTGGAGGAGCAATGGTGACTTCTTTTCATGCTAGAGAAGAGAACAACTAGATCATTAATAATGGACACTCAAATCATATGACAGGTGATAAGAGTAAGTTTTTTAAGCTTGAAAAGTTTGAAGGTGGCTTAGTTAAGTTTGGTGATAATACATCTACTAAGATATGTGGAAAATGTCAAATCAATTTTGATGGAAAGCATAATACAAATGATGTTATGTTTTTAAAGGTGTGTGACATAACCTCTCGAGTGTAGGAAAAATATTGAGAAAAACATATAATCTTGTGTTTTAGGAAAATGGTTGTGAGATCAAAAAAATTTCTAGGACTATGGTTGCAGTAGGAAGGAAAACTATAAATGTTTATGAACTTAGGGTTGCAAATGATCAATGCTTTATGAGTTAGATTAATGAAAGTTGGATATGGAATAAAAGAATGTGTCACACCAATTTTGATAGCCTAGTGAGGATCAGTTAAAATCAATTTGTGAGAGATCTATTGAAGATTACAAAGCTTATTAATGTTATCTGCAAGGAATGTAAGATTGAGAAACGAGCTAGAAAGAGTTTCAAATTCAAATAACAATCTACTATTGGTCATTTGGAGTTGGTGTATATGCATCTCTGTGAACCTACAAGAACTAGAAGTTTTCAAGGTGACAAGTATTTCATGCTATTAATTGATAATTATTCTAGAATGACTTAGGTTACTTTTCTCAAAGAAAAATTAGAAGCTTTATACAATTTTAAGTCATTCAAAGCTATGGTTGAGAATGAAATGGGTATGGAGATAGAATGTTTGAGATCTCACAAAGGTGGGGAGTTCACCTCTAATGAGTTTAAAACTTTTTGTGAAGATCATGGAATAAAGAGGCATTGTTTAGATCCTAAGACTCCTCAATAGATCAGAGTTGTTGAAAGAAAGAATAGGATTATTTAGGAAATAGCAAGGAAAATGATGAAGGAAGAAAATATACTAGATGTCTATTAAAGAGAAGAAATTCATACTATTTTCCATATACTTAATGTGAAGCAATTTTTCCTTCATCTACTTTCTTGATTTTCAACTTTTATACATTTTTTGGCTTCAAATGAGCTCGTGCTTAAAGAAAAGTCATTATGAAAGGTGAACAATGCGCCACATGGTGGTTGCATGGATTTTTTTATTATCTTCCTTTCAGGAGAAAGCCAGGGCACGTGTCAGCTCATCAGAGATTTTCTCAAAAGAAATTTCCATAAATTTAGGAATCTTCACCTGTTCAACACATCATCTCTTCACTGTGGGTAGTTTTTTCTTTTAGGGAGAAATCTCTTTTGGAGTTTTCCGGAGCATGCAGAGTCTTTCTTGTTTTTAGGATAAAAAATTCGAGTCAATTTTTTCAAGCTACTTGGTTGTTCAAACATATTTTTCCTAGATTGTTTTCTAGGATCTGATTGTCTTCAGATAACAATCTTTGCTAAATATCTAAAATGTTGTAAATGAGGTAGTTGAGAATTAATGAGCAAAGATCATCGTGACCTAACAAGAGATCTAAGATTAGATCATGAGCTATCAAATGTTGGCATATGGTAGTATTTACTTTTGGGGAATTAGTGTTGATTTTCCCTGTTCAACTATAAAGTGGAAGAGGTAGCAGAAGCAAAAAAGTTTTCTCCTTTTGGAAAAAGAAGTTATTTTAAGTTTTCTAAGTTATAGAGATATTTTCATAGGAAAAAATCTTGTAGAACACTACTTCTCTCTAGCATGTTATATTGTTTTTGACATTTGACATTTGTTTTTAAGTTCATTTGATATTTAAGTATGAACTTGTATAGAATAAATCCTTGAAACTATGCATGTTATGGTCTTTGTCAAGTTCCTTCTTTATATTTTCATTCAGAATAAAGCACTATGTTAAGCTTAATTTCAAATTGTTTGAGTAGTTGATTTCCATGTTGTAGGCTTATATGATATAGTAACAACCTACAAAAATTGCATTATGTCTGTTGAAATTCTCCAACTTCTTTCTAGGTTATTGTTTCTTCATATTATGTTGTAAAAAGAGGAAGGGTTTATGTATTTTTTTGAACATTTTTCTGTTAGATTTTGGAGCTTTTATATTTGATCAGACCTTAATGAACACTGCGTGCAAGGAGATTTGAAAGGTTGAATTGTGCTTGTATTTAGCCTTTGCTACTTGTTCTCTTCTTAAAAATGAATGATTGTGGCATTTTGTGTCTAATATGGCATTCATAGAAAAATAAATGGATTTTAAATGTTGTAAAACATTTGTCGCATCACCATTTTCATTTTTTATGTTTACATTTATTTCTACCTTTTTCTCCAAACTCATAGAAGAGTCTCCTTTCTATAAAAATCCTAGAGGTGTTTAGTGAGGCACAAATTGGTCCCCCACTCACTGAATTTCCCATAAGGTTGTTGAAGAGGTGCAAGCTTTGATGATCAACTATTCTTTTTCTGGCACACTCGATGGGACTCGAAATTTTCTGAATGTCTGATTAGAAGTCCAAAATATTTCTTAAATTAAAGGCCAAGGGAAGAAGTTGGAAATTTCATGCCTAGAGTTCAAACAAGAGCATCCTCAAGAGGCCATTTTCAATACTCCTAATTACCCACCTTGGTATCTAGGAGGAGAAGACTGATAGGTTCTCTATCTCTTGTAATGAGTAATAGAGTGAGAAATAAGAGCCCAGAATATAAAGCCTTATCTACCCCACCTAGAGGCCAAACATTCCAAATTAGATACCAATATACTTAATTCATAGGAATTTTTTCTCCATGGCTCACGTAAATTCCCCTACTCCTAGAAATTTTGTGACATGGGATAGTGGTAGTCCACTATAACTACCCACACCCCCAAATGTGTGGCCTACCATACCTATTAACGCCCTCAAGGCTATTCCAAAATTTTCTATAGAAGACATCAAAAACCCTCTGAATACCTCTAAGATATAGCGGAGGTATGCATGGTACATAAAATAGGAGAGGAAAATATTTCTTTTAGGCTATTGGCTACTTTGTTTAAAGGAAAAGCTCAAGATTGGTATCTATCTTTATCTTCTAGTTCTATCCGCTCCTTAGAACAGCTCAGAGAAAGGTTGTTCAAACACTTCTCATAGAAGGAAGAGAACTCTTTGTTACTATATCAACTAATCACTATCAAAAGAGCCCCGCAAGAGTCCATGAGTGACTTCAACACTAGGTTTCAAAAAAACCTAGCAAAGAATCCCTGTGACTGCTTGACCCCCAGCTATGATCACATTTATGTTCCACATAAAGGTTTTCAATTCAGACATTGCAATCATGATAATCTCTATGGGAGGGGATATCTCACCCCACACATATGATTTGGCTATGCGTGTAGAGAATAGTTTGATCGACACTGGAAAGCTTCCACCATGACCTCTAATGCCTATGTTTGTAGAATTCTTCAATGGTCCTTAGGAAGAAGCTACTCCAAGCACTTCCACTACATAGCTGGTGACACCAGCTACACTGCAATCTATGTACATGTACCCCGTCATGTAGTCAATCACGTCAGGCTTTTCCACTCTAACAATAGACATCAATGATATGAAGAGTCTCATGCAGTCTTTTTCTACTAGTTAGTTCTCATCAAAAGACAACAAGTGACACCTCCAAAACAATCCACTTAGAACTATTATGGGGGAAGGCCATCCTATCAATAGAATGTGTACCAAGGACCTAGAAGAGGAGGAGGTCAACAAACAACATCCGCAACCTAGATAGTTTCGATCACTATGTTGCTATAGATAGTCAAAGACAACCATAGTAAAGAATTAATCCTAGGCGAGAACAACCTAGTGGAAGATGAAAATGTATGGTGCTTCCCTTGTAGTGATAGTCATATGGACCAAAAAATTTTGAGGGGAAATATGCAACAAAAGATAGTGGAACAAATAAACAAGGTCATGCTCTCAAATGTGGAAGAATATGAGTCCCCTGAAATAGAAAATGCTCACTTTAGAGCACAAATGCAAGGAATTTATTTAGAGTCTAAAGAGCTGGATATTGCACCTGACCAAGCATTATTTTCATGGATGGAGAAAGAAGATGCGGTATTCACGAATGAAGCTTTGATGGCTAGTGCTCCACAAGTACAGTCAGACTACAATACAAGATCCAAAAGGAGGCTCACAGGAGAATATGTACAACAAGCTCCATTGTGTCCTTAGCTACATCAACTGCCACCACAAGAAAAGTAGGCTTCGTAGGCCACTAGCTGACCTACTCAACAATTGTGAACTCCACCATTTCCAGAGAAAGAGATGGACAAGGTGTCAAGCCCATCCATGACAGGTCATTTTCCTCTAAAGACAAGAGAGATACCACCATTTAAGCCCAAGGCCAAGCTAGTCGAAACAATCAATGTGGTTGAACAATTGAAGAAGGAACATGCTAATGTATCTCGGTGGGACATCATATCCATTCCCAAACAAAAGAAATTGTTTTAAGAAGCATTAAAGAAGGAAGAACTAATATCGCAGATGGATGCGACTTTGCCACAAGATCAAGATAAAGATAAGTAACCCATGTTGGATCCTCAAGCTTTGAAGGCCACAACTTTTGTAAATGATGTGAACAATGCAAAAGAGAAAGAGGTAAGCAAGTCAAAGCCCACACCTTCTTTTTTAACACTTATTGTGGGAGATAATCTTTTGCATAATAACATAATTGATTCGGGGGCTAGTATAAAAATCATGCCAAAGCAAGTGGACGATGCCCTGAAACTTAAGTACCAGCCCCTTGAGAAGGGAATCATGCAATTGGATGGGAAGAAGGTTCTAATCATTGGTTCTATTAAAGATCTATCTCTAACCCTAGTCTCATGCCCATGTCAAATGGTAACATAGGAAATAGTCATGATAGACATTCCCCCAGTCTTCGGAATGTGTCTTTCAAGAGATTTCACCACAAATATGGGCAGATATTTTGTGTTTGATTGGTCTCACCTAATATTGAGGACCAAGCATGGGGTAAAGATGAAAATATTGTCTAAATATTTGCATCCAGAACACATAGCTTACAATATAGTCTTATGTTTTGAAGTAGCACATACCTCTTTCTCAGAAAGGGAAATATATTGTGTAGAGATGCTAGAAGACAAAGAAGACACAAGTGATCAGACTCCCGAAGAAGAGGTACTCCTCAACCAATTCATCAACTCTAACCCATTCAAAAAAATTCATGCAATGGGACTACGCACCTATATGATCTTTGATGATGATCAAGTCTTTCCAAGATTGATAAAGGATCGTGAGGAATGTGATGATCTAGGTGACAACTATCTCTGGACCTTATATTTTGATGGTGCCAAATGCAAAACTAGTTGTGGAGCAGGTGTTCAAATAGTGTCCCTAACATGATTAGAGACTCTCAAACCTTTTCATTTTCAGTTCCCATGTTTGAACAATGAAGCAACATATGAAGCCTTGGTTGATGGTCTAGTTCTTGCAGAGCGAATGGGAGTGAAGATAATACAAGAATTCAGAGATTCAGGGTTAGTTGTGAGCCAGGTTTGTGGGAAAGTAGCTGCAAAGAATTTATGAATGAAGTCATACAAACATCGGGTATGGGATCTGATTGAGAGTTTTGAAGCTTTTAATATCCAAGTCAGTCCCTGATCTCAAAACAGTGTCACTGATTAGATGGCTCCAATTGGTTTGGAATTTGAACAAGTTTCCAATTCAACAACAAAGTAGAATGCAATATAGATCATCGTTAGACCAAAAATTCTTGATAATGATAAAAACTAGAAGGTATTTGAGGATGATTTTTAGATCGTTTCCTTTTTACAAAAATCAGGAATATTTTCTGACTATCCACAACTCAAAGTAGAATCTCCTAAAGAGCAGATTATCTAGTTAAAAGGCAATAAGTTTCCTCGAGGTTTATTCTCGCTTGAAAATATTTTTGATTGTGAGGATGCAATAAATAGAAAATAGAGGTTCACTGTGGATGTGAGGGATTATGAAGACCTTGATGTCAGAAGTGGTAGAAAGTTAAAAGTTAGAAGGGATGTTCTGCAAAAGGATAAGGAAAGATTAAGGGATGTATGTTCTAGATATGATGGGTTCATAGCCTTGACCTATGATCATCTTAAAGGGTATGATCCAGACATAATTTAGCATACTATCAACCTGGCTGAAGGATCAAAGCTCATCTGACAAAAACAAAGGCTAGTCAATCAGAAGGTCAAAGTGTTGATGGCGTAGGAGCTCACCAAATTGATCGAATCAAGGATCATATATCCAATTAACAATTTGACCTAGGTGTCTAATCTGGTGCTAGTTCAGAAAAAGAATGGCGATATTAGGCTCTTTGTTGATTTCAGAGATTTGAATAAAGTCTCGCTAAAAGACCACTACCCTTTGCCATCAATAAAGTAGATCCTGCAGACCATGGCCGGATCAGAGATGTTTTCATTACTTGATGGTTTTTTAGGATATAACCAGGTATATGTAAAGCAGGGTAACCAACATAAAACAATGTTTACCACTAAGTGGGGAATATTTTCATACTCAAAAATGTCATTTGGACTTTCAAATGCTGGTCCAAATTTTCAACGAGCAATGTATATTTCCTTTAGAGATTAATATGATTATCTTAATATATCTAGATGACCTAACAGTCTTCAGAAAGTCAAAGGATGATCAGTTTCATCATTTGGAAAAGGTTTTCCAAAAAATTTAATAGTTTAGGATTTTCTTAAATCCCAAAAAATGTTTTTTCAGAGTGCCCCAAGCTAAGCTACTCGATTTTGTAGTGTCAAATAAGGGAATAGCAATACACCCTGAAAGGGTGAGATCTACAATGGAGTTTCGCCTATCAGTAAATTAGAAGGCACTGCGGTATTTATTAGGAAAGATCAACTTTTTCAATAGGTTTATTTCAGATTTCATAGTGATTATGAGACCTATCATGTTGATGCTAGAAAAGAACCCAATGTTCAAATGGACCCCCGAAGGCAAAGAATATTTTGAGAAAATAAAGATAGCTATATCTACCACCTCGGTGGTAGCCAACAAGAACTTTTCCAAATATTTTCTACTCTATGTATATAGTGGCCAACATAGCATAGATTTGATACTCACTTAGAAAGACGAAGGAAGTAGCAAAGAGCATCCTATCCCATTTCACTTAAGAACTCTTAAAGGATATGAAGCTAGGTATAACTTTGTTGAGAAGAAATATTTTTCCATTACTAAAAGCTTAAAGAAGTTCCAACACCTAGTGTCGACCAATAGAATCACCATTCTCGTCACACATTCTAGTGTGCAGGAGTATATCACCAAAGCCAAGATAACTGAGAAGAGGCCCAATTGGATCACCAAGATCCTGGAGTATGATGTTGACATTAGAAAAATGAAGCTGGTTCAAGGAAGAGGTATGTGTGAATATCTTGCATAGGAATCAAGTTTTGTAGCTGAGAAGGAGGTTGATCAAATCTATACAGACTAGTTTGAGTTCGACGAGTCCTGGGTGATGGATTGAATGTAGTACATGTAAAAGGAGTAGTACCCGACCAACCTTCCATATCACAAAAGGAAATACTGGGTATGTGCAGGATCATGGTATGCCAAAAAGTGGCAATATTTGTAGGGTATGTGGCTGACGACTTTTTTTTCACCCAAAATTAATAAAATGAAAAGGGTTTTTAGAGGAGATTCTCACATTTGACTAGTTTGAGTTCGACGAGTCCTGGGTGATGGATTGAATGTAGTACATGTAAAAGGAGTAGTACCCGACCAACCTTCCATATCACAAAAGGAAATACTACCAACTGCAAGGCACTAGGTATGTATTAATTAAAGGTATTTTATTCAAAACCAATTATGATGGTGACCTACTCCGTTGCTTGGATAAGCCACAGGCAGAAATAGTTCTTAATAAATTTCATAGCAGTCCTGAGAGTGGAAATTTCTCCACCAAGACTACCACCTTAAAGATAATGGGAGTGGGATATTATTAGCCCTCTATGTTCTTTGAAGTGCACCATCTTGTGCAAACGTGTACTCCGTGCCAATATTTTGTTGGTAAGAGAAAAAATTATGCCTTTCCTTTGATGTCAATTGTAATTGAAGAACCCTTTGCTCAATGGGGTTTGGATTTTCTTCAAATGATAAATCTTATTTCCGGTGTTGGCCATAAGTCAATCCTTACAACCACCGACTACTTCACAACTTGGACATAAGTCATTGCCCTAAAAAATGCTACAGAAGGTGAGATTGTTAATTTCCTTGAAGAGCTAGTAACCATATTTGGTTCACCAAAAACCATCATATCTGACAATGTGGAAGATTTTGTAGGTTCAGGGGTGTCATATTTTGCTATCAAACATTGGTTTTACCTTAAAACTTCATCAAATTACTACCCACAAGGAAATGGGTTACCAGAGTCAGCCAACAAAAACCTAATTAGGTTAATCAAGTTCATTGGGTCAGAGTGATAAAGGGATTGCCACAAGCACCTACAAACTACTTTGTGGAAGACCAGATTATGCCCAAGCAGATCCTGAAGGCCTCTCCTTATGAACTAGTAAATGGAAAAGAGGTAGTTTTACCTGTTTCCATAGAGATCCCTGCCTTGCCACTACTAAAGGCCTTAGAGATTGAAGAAAGTAGTAGAATGGATGTAACATTGGCATAACTACTTTAACTTGAGAAAGATAGAGAAAAGGCTTATGGAGCCATGATCGGCCACCAATAGATAGTAAAATGATGGTTTGATAAAAAGACCTCCAACCCAAATTTTAGAGAAGGGAGCCTGGTACTAGATGAGCGCACTATGAAACCAGGACAACATACAAAGTTTGAAGCACTATGGAAGGGACCCTTCTGCATCAGTGCGTGAAAGGAAAAGAATTCATATGAGATTGAAGATACAAAAGGTAACTCCCTGGATATACCGATGAACGGTATTTGGGTATGTGCAGGATCATGATGGGCCAAAAAGTGGCAATATGATGGGTATGTGGCTAACGAATTTTTTTTTCCCAAAATTGATGAAATGAAAAGGGTTTTTAAATGAGATTCTCAAATTTCCACAAATATAAATTATGCTTTACTTTGAATTTAATAAGTAATTATTATTCATTTTCTATTCAAATTACGACTAAAGTCTTGATTGATAGACTGATTGACAAATATCTATAGCTTTCAAATGGTATCACATTTTTTGAATCCAAAACATGTGTCACATTCTATGCTTCACATACTATAGGATTAAAAAATAAAAAATTGAATTTCATGAATTTTTGACCAAGTTAAGGTGGTCAGACATACGAGTTTTTTCTATTTTTTAAAAGTTGTAATAAAAAATTCATAATTAATTATTTACTTGGAAAAAAATTACAAAAAATATGCATACATCAAGACATGAGTCCTCTACTTATATCTAAAATCTTATAAAAATTATTATCATTTTATTGTGGTTAGGGTGGTCAGACACCTACTTCTTATTTTTTCCCTAAAATTTAAGTAATTGCATTGAAATTTCAAATTTTCACCAAATAGATTTCTTTTTTTTCTAAACAAACCTAGTAGTTTAGAAACTACATTCAATTTGCTACAAATTATATTCTTACATATTTTTGAAATAATATAGATAACTTATTCAAAATTTCACGTCAAGTTGCCTAACTCTAATTTTTCTTATTTTTTTGCCACTTAAGGGCCTATTTTTTCCACGATGATCCTACACATACCCATTTATCTAAAATTGTTCCATTAAAATATGGAGTTCTTTAAAATTTTCACAGTTATGTATTGATTATATATTATGATTACATCTAATAATATATATTATATAATATACATAATAAATAAAAATATATTTTAAATTTTATATATAATTAAATAATAAACATGAAATAAATATTTACCATATTTAATATAAATACATACTTCTAATATATAATAATATTTTTAAAATATATTATATAATTTAGATTATATACGATTCAAACATAATATATAATACTAAATAAATATATTTCATTCAAATATACAATTTATATTATAATATTATATGTAAAAAAAATTGTAAATACATTTTAGTTTTGAGAATAAACCTTGAGAAAAACATAGAGGAAGTAGAAAGTATAGTATTATATTATATTCATAAAAAAATTACAATTTAATACAAGATTGAGGCTCAAATTTAAACATGAACCTCTCTTGAGAAAACCCAAATGGAGTCACAAAGCAAAAGAAGCAAAAATGAGGCAACATGCAAAAAATAGTAAAGCTAATCCTCTAGCCGTTGTAAGGTAGTCGAAGTAGCTCGCCATCAGTTTTTGTTTTTCTTCTTCTTCTTCTTTTCTATTAGGTTCCAAAAGGGGGTTGAACACACATCATGTGTAGGCTCCACATAGTACAAACCTCATTTCTCATTGTCGTGGCTATACACCAAAAACTCAAAGTGCTTCTTCCAATTAAGCCTAGCAACATGTTCCACATTGTACTTCCATAGTAGGAAGGTGGTCACTGGAAAAGATGACGAATGATGACTTTCAAGGTCCATGGTGTGGAAGTTAGTGAGGAAGGGAAACCAGGCTATATCTATCCCATAATCAATGTGTCTACAGATATCCATGGCCTTTAGAATGTCGACACATAGGATAGCCACTTACACAGTCTCGTCGAGCCCTTCTAACAATACAAAGTCAAACATTTGGTGGCACAACTTAATTAGAATGTGCTTGGAAATGTTTAGGTCAAGAAAGGAGGTGACAAAGCAAAAAAAAATGTTGCAATTGCTTCTCAACTGGTTCTCATCTTCAAAGGTAGTCGAAGCCGACTATGAACTTGAACACAATGAGAATGAAGTGGTCACACTTCTTCACCAAATGCTTAATTCTATCATAGGTGACCTCCCCCATGAAGGAGTATTGTGGCCTCCATGGTGGAAGCCAAACAGAAGTTCCTAGGCTTGCTAACATTATGCTAAAGCAGTAAAAGCTAGCAAAATGGGAAATAGCAAGAAAAGCTTGCTAAACTTAAATGGTATTTTTCAAATGAATATTGCAATAAGGTGGAATAGCTATATATAGAAAGGATGTGCTAGAAAACCCAACCAATCGGAAGTCCATTTTTGGCTGTATGACAATGGATAAAATACCAAAGCACCCTAGGGGTAGGAGAGGAATCATATAAAAATTATGACAGGAGGTCTTGAGAGATAAATTTGGGCATTGAGAGTAAATGCTTTCATATGTTGATACTCAACATGTGTCATTTTCCATCATCACCATAGGCCAACTTGCTTACTTGAAAAGACATGGATTAACATGTTAAGTTATGACAAATTAGATAGGAATGAATTTTCAAAAGTACCTTGCATTACTTAAGCACATTTATCATAGCCAAAAGCATGCTTTCTAATGCAATTAGCTTATTTGTGAAAGAGGCGGCGAGGAGAATGCACTAATTCCATTCTCACAATGTTTTTGGAATTCCCGAGGGATACAAATCCCAAATCCACATGTATCACCTCGGTCACAACATTTAATAGACCAGTGGTAATGACATAGCCTTAACTTCATGTACGTGCAAAGGAATTAACTACGCCCAAAATAAAAAAATTTCTAAGAAACAAAAGAACAAGTGATTGTTTCATTTAAGAAAATATGCAACTTCTTGAAATAACCATGGAAAAAGCATCAAAATCTGGTAGAAAGGCTCGAACCTGGTCTAAAAGGTCAGGTTACACCAATATCTTTGGGAGGAATTCATTTGCCAATGCCCAACAGCCGAGGAACATCAGTTTTATGATTAAAAATTAGTTGAACCAGATAAACGTTTTGGGAGAGTGGTAGTACAAGATCTCACAAACAACATTTTTGACTAACCCTAAAATCCTTATGGAGGGGGCATTCCAAAGAATGATGTAGCATGGGTCATCTAAAAGTTTCACGTCTCAAATCTAGAATTGTGGTTTTCCACAGTTCATGTTGCCTTCCATACACCCATGCTCGGAGTTGATAGACACATGTGCCAAAAGATTCAACAGAGAGATAGGAGTTATTGCTGGTAGCAAGATCAAGGTTACCATTTCTACAATGGCCATATGGTATATTTTGTGTTTCCCTCCAACTTGGGGCACAACACTTTGATGAGGAAGAAATGGAAAATTTCTTGGAAGCCACAACTAAGAAGGGAAACTTTTATGATGATAAAACAAACGAAAGATCAGAGAGAGATCACTATTTTTTTCCTCTTGTGTGCAGAAAATTCAAGAATGACACACAATCTGTCTTCTCAATGTTGGCCTATATTTATAGCCTTGATGATGATGGAGATGTCCACCCCTTTCAGATGGGCTTAGCTTTTATGCTTAAAAAGGAGAAGTGTTAGAAGTATTGTGATTTTGCTGATGCAATAGCTAGAGGGATGCTAGAGCAATTGAAGACCTATGATATTGAGTATAAATTCAATTATTCCTCTTTCTTGGTTCACTTGATTTTGCATCAGAATTTTGAGTTTCTGGAGAGAAGTTTTCTAGTGTGTAGGTTCATATCAGCCAATTTCTGTATGGACTCATGTGCTTCCAAGAATATGGGATTATTACTGGTTCACAAATTATTTTATGAGGCCAATACTTCAAGACTTGTTGCCACACCCTATGGGCCATTTCTCTCTTGAGATCTTGTAATGGATGAAGGTTTCGCTGAACCTTGTGAATTATTTCCTAGGTGAGGATTTCACCTTTATCAGGTTCCATGGTTTCGTCGAGGAGCCTTTCAGACTCCCCATATTTGTAACAGATAAAATTTTTGTGTTGGAGGAATTCCATTAGGTAACCCTCATAGACAATGCCTATGTCAAAAGGAATAAGACAAAGCTTTACCCGATCCCCTTTAGCATTGTTAACAGTCAGGTAATATTGACAAGTTAGAAGGTGGAGAGTGATCTTACAAACCAACTGGCAATCCTAGGCTTGGTTCTTATTTTTAACATGTGGTACTATGATCTAGAAATGAACCTCACTTTGAAACATGAGGGATGGGAGTATTTTGAATCAAAAAATCCAACTTAGGAAGGACCAGAAGTATACATTGACTTGGCCTTCATACCATTCAAATGACCCGTGTGGCTAAACTTCTATGTAGTGTAGGCAGAGTATCAGAAGAACCTCCCAATGGGTAAATCCCTCAGCACACAATTTGAATGCAAGAGGTGATCAAAAAGGAAGAAGGTAGATTTTTGGAGGTTCTAACAAGAGATGAGATGTCTCAATGCCCTATTTCAAGAATTAAGAACACATGATGAAAGGTTTGAAGATGTTTATGACCAAGAGGTTGATACCGACAATAGCAATCCAAAGAAAAGTCATGAGATTGAAGAGGAGAAGCTTCTACACCATGCTTCTCATCCTCAAGAATATGATAGGAGAAGAGGGTCGAGGCTGAAGGACTTACAAGTCACATCCTCTGTCAGTGCCTGAAGAAAAGGGAAATGAACCCAACGGTCCCCAAGAAGGTCCACTGTGGTTATTGAAGGCCAAAATTTTAGTGGGATTGACCGCCAAAGGATCGAAACATACTAGTTCTAGTCATGCAAAGAGAAGACGAGTCAGGGATCTAGGTGCACCTAGTGCATCAGCCAGAGGAGAATAAATGGAGTCTTCTCTGCAAGGAGTTTCAACCACCATGGCCTAGGTAATTTTTATTCCCTCTCTTCTTTTTGCCTTTGCTTCTCTAGTTATTCCTCCACCCCCATCTGTGGAGAAGAGTCCTCTGTCTATGGACCCCGATCTTTTGGTCCTTAATGAATCCCTAGCCATTTTCAATAATTAACCTTTTGAAGTAACCCCACATGCTAAACGAGTAGCATCTACTTTGATCGCTATTAATTCTTTGATCTCCCCAGGGTCAAAGGCTCCAATTGAAAGAGCTGAAACATCCATGTTGCTCGTCACTCTAGGTCCATCCGTTTTCGGGCAAGCATCTTGATGGAACCTTCATTTTTTTACAAATTTGAGTGCCCATGATGAAAAAAGTTGATTTGCACACTCAGAAATGCCCTTTAAAAATATGCCCAAATGACCTACTTTGGAGGGTCATAAATCAAAGCCAGTTGATTTTCATGTCAAATCCTTTGGTGAGCATATTTGGTTGACATATGTGAACATGTATGTCATTTTTCAGCTTTCCGTCATGAGTTTCGATAAGGTTTTGAATATAAAATCTAGAGGGTTCTAAGACTGTTTTGTTTTTTGCAAATTCTTAGATCTGCGAAGTGGCCTCCTGTTCAAATTGATATTTGACAACTGGGTGATCGTAATGCCAAAAGGATTGGTTCCCTTCATTCCCATCACATTCATATGATCCATGTTCTAGTTTCAAAGTATCATGATCAAATTTGATATTTTTACCAGGTTAAAAGCAAATGCAATGTGTTCACTTTTTACATCTGCATTTTCAGAATGCCTCAAGGTGGTCAACTTTGACCCTTAATATCTCATGAAGAATGATTATTGAGGGAAAACCATCTTGCACACATTCCCAATGAACCTAAATTATTTAGTTTGTCCAATGGAAATTCCCCAAGAGAAGATTTGATAGTTTTTCAAGGAGGTGACTTGGTCTACTCGAGTTGGTTTCTTATGGGTATAGTTGTAGAAAAGTCTGACTAAGTCACTTTGGGTGTTAATATTTTGCACCTTAGGATGAAATTTTCCATGCAATTTATTATACTATATTTTAGGTTGAAATGGTAACATGCATGCTCAGTTTTGTGCCTCCTAGATGAGTTTTGATGGGTTAACTAATCATTTTTTTACTACAACATGGCTGGAATTAGTGTTCCAAAAAATTTCAAAATTTCAAAATATAAGGACAACCCATTTTTTTTTTGGTTTGAAACATCTACATCTCCATTTTCATCAAAAAGGAAGGTCATATGATGTGTTATTTTAATGCATTTCGGGTGTGGTGAACGCATCCCGAGGGTCAGTTTACAAAGGAGGTCCTAGAAATATTTCAGTGATGCAATGTTTGAGGAAATGGGTTTTCTCTAAATAATTTATTATGGCCACACATAAAAAATCTTGGCTTCAAGGGTCACCATTTGTGCACAGTGAATTTTCTGTGAATGGTTCACCAGCGTAATTAGAAGTCACAAATTTTCTAATGTTTCAAATGTTATTATTGAAAATATTGTGACTATTTTAAATATTGTGCAAATGTAAAAGGAGCATTTAGGGAAAATATAAAGAAAAAATTCAAATACTTTTGATCAAAGAAAGTTTAATTCTTGCTTCTGACTAGCTGAAATACGACTTTCACAACTTTCATGTTGCATGACAAAACTCATGGCCAGTCGATATTTTGATCTTTCTTTCCCATTCAATATCGGAAATTGGTGATAAAAGTTCCTTTTCATCTCCCATCGATGTTTTGATTTGTCTTTTCCTCATCAAATCAGTGATGAGCAATACCATTTCCTATTTGTCGCATATCACTAATTTATGTCTTCTTTTTTCCTGCCATTCGCAATACACGATGCTTGTATAAGGAAATGGTGGATCTAGAAAAGAATCCATGACAATATTTGGTGGAATTTTAATAGCAAGGTAAATGTAAAGCAATTGGAAAATCATTTTTGTAGATGTTTAAAAGGTGGAAACTAAAACTTTCTTTGCTGGTAAGAAAAAAATTAAATTCATGGTTGGGGTTTTTCAAGCAGTGGCAAAATTTATGGATGCTCTATGTGTTCTCTACACACTGCTGGCTATAGCCAACCCATGAACACAATGGCTTCAATGATGGAGATAAAGTTGCAGATTGACAACTATAAACATTTACTTGGTGTGGCTAAGGTTCATCAAGAAGAAACAAAAACTTGAAAAAAATAGAGATATGGATGAATATCATGTATCGCTAATTTATTTCATCTTTTCCTCAGCTTATGAGGCATTCTTCAAATTTCTCTCATCACTATTTGAAGGCATATTTTCCTAGTGCATCCGCGATGGAGCGATGACTTCACTGATCACTATTCTCAAACCTCCTTTCCATGATGTATTTGCGATGAGGGAAATCACCTTAGTCTTATTGTGCATCACTAATAAGTATTAACTTTTCCATATACATGAGAGATTTGCAATTAGATTGTTTGATTAAAGAAGTGGTGGGATCTAAGGAGTCTTATCAAATGTTTAATGAAAGATTAAAAATGGGTGAATAATGTGCACGGGAATGAAAATTAAAATTTCAAATTGTTGGAGAATAAATTGAAGGTAAACACACGGGTAGATTATTTTATCTCCTGGTGATATAAAATTCAAGCCCCATAAGTAAATGTTTTTAAATTGTAATGCTAGGAAAGTAAATGGTGATGTGCACAGGTAATTATTTTATAATTACTCGATTGAAAAATTAAAGCCTTTACAAAAAAAGTTAAAAACTTTATTTATTAAGTAGTGAAATAAAATATTTCACGAGGATTGTGTAAAATGTAAAGGGATTTTATTGCTAGGAAGTGAAAGTGAAAAATGAATAGGTGAAAGGGGATTTTTACAAGAAAATGATGAGGGAGAGTAAAGGATTTTCACATAGGGGTTCTATTTTTCTACAAGCAGATATTTTTCAGCTACAGGTAAAATGAAGGGCATAAAGAATGACGAGTCTTCATGATCAGGGAATATTTTTCTATTGCAGGGTAGGAAAATGGAATGGGTGTGAATGAAAGGGAAGATTGGAGATTCTACAAGCCAAGGAAATTATTTATCTACAGAGATGATTTTTCTAGGTGTTTGTAGGAGATCTTCACTTAGGGTTTTCATTTTCCCTTAAGTGTTGTTATTTGCTGCATTTTCAGGGATGGTTTCTTTGTAATTAGTCACAAAAGAAGATTGTAATGAGAATACATGGAATTTTATAGTTAAGTTTAGGGTCTGAGTCTGTCAATATCTATGTAATTTTGATTACAATACTGGAAAAATAATGGTGAATGGTTCAAGTTTGATACTATTTTACTCTCCTATGTATTGGTTTTATAGATTATGAATAATACAATCAAGGTTGTCTTATTTGTATCTATCAATTTTAGATGGATGTATGACTCTATTCTTGTTTATTAATTCAAATAATTAATGTAGGTGCTTGAATATGGCTAAAAAATTGTATTAAACTGAGTGTTAGGATGCTAGTAAGAAGTAGAGGTTAAGACATAATATTGAACTACTATAATGCAGCATTTCAGAGCTTCATATACTATCAAGTGTGAATATTGTTATCAGATTATGTAGGTGTTTTAATTGACTCCATTCCAAGGATGAGGCATTGATATAAGTGTATTATTCATGTTACATTTTGTTTGTTAATTCAACACCTAATCACAATTTATAATCAATTTACTTATCAGTCTTGTTATGGGTGTGTGGAATTTAATGAATCATATCTCTCATGTTTAATTTAGACATTGCTATAAAGGTTAGCCAAACCTTTACAGTATTGTGTATGTTAAGAATTTGAAGGAGAATTAACTCTTTACTTTGTGTTTGATACTTTGGCAGGAAAGTATCTGAAAGAAAATTGTTTGGATCACCCACCTAGGACTATCAAATCCTAAAGTGTAGGGGAGAAAGGGGTTTTGATTCAATATCCCATTCATTGGCCACTAACCTTGAATATTATTAAGCATAAGGGTTGACTACCCTTTAGAGGATTTCAAGGTTCTATTGGAAAAAAACACCAATAGATTGGTGACTCCGCTGGGGAAGAAATTTGGAAAATTTTGATAAAGGATCATCTAGCCTTAAGGGTCATTAAAGTTTCAAAATAGTTTGTAACCAGAGATTTTAAAATTTTGGAATCTTATTTGGCCATCTGAGTCACCAACAGATTGGTGAATCTATTGGGGAGAACTTTGAATCTCTGACTCCAGACTATTAGAGTCAAGAATTTGGTGAAATTGGACATTTGGTTTAGATATTGAGAATTTTTCAGACTTGGAAGTGATTTTGTTGCAACAATTTCAAAAAATTTATGTTCAACTATGTTGTTGGAGGAGACCTAGAAGGAAATTCATCTTTGAAAGAGCTTCATACTGCTTGAAGTTCAGTCCTCTCTGCAAATAGGTGGCGACTCTATCTAAAGAACCTGACGAAGATGTGAAGAAGTCTTGGATCTACAAATATTTCTAGTCAGGAAAAAGAATTTGTAGTAGTTGCACATATCTAGGTATTCTTTAGTTTCTAGTTTTAAAGAAGGATAAATCTGGATATGACAACCATATTTGAAAGTCATGAATTTTTTTTTCCCTATTAGGTGAAATAGCACTAAGAAAGCGAAAGGATAGTAATGTTGGAATATGACTTCTATTATTGTCATTGATGGCAACCTAAGTCATTTTTCTGGTCCGCAGATAAGAATTTGTTCCTACTAGCAGGTAGAGTGAAGAACAAAGTTTTTACCGAATGTGAATTAAGAATAGGGTGTTCGGTTAGTATTTCAATCTGTATGCTTCACCAGATTATCATTTTAGGTTGTGGATCTTGGGGAGGCTGTTGAGCATCTATTTTATCTTATTGCTGAGTTTTGTGTTGTCACATTAATCGATGTATGAGTTAGGAGATTCGACAGGATGATTTTTCTTTTTATTTGCTCATGGTGACCGACTTGGTGAATGTAGAATGTTGCAGATGTATAAGGAGTAATTGTTTAATTATTTCTTGTGTTGGAAATTTTTTTTTGGTCCTAGCATAACATTAGTAGACTTTGTTGGGTATGCATTAATATAATTTGTGATTTGAGCCAACTGTTTGAGAATATTTCATGTTTTGCTAAAGCCGACTTGAAGCGATTGAAATCCTCAATAGCAGATATATATGTGAGTTTGGGTAATTCATTTTGACATGTGTGAATAAGTGTGAGTGGGTGTTAAGAGAATAGCAGATGTGTGTATGAATATCAGAAGATCAATTGAGCAAATTTTGCTTGTGCAAAACATGAATTTTGTAAAATGAATTAAGGTAGAGCAGAGTGAAGTGCAAAATCAGATAGAAGGTCTAGGATCTGATCTATGAGCCTCACTAGAATCAATATCAGGAATTTGTAGAGGCTACTTCCTTAGTTCAACCTTTTGTAAGGAAGTGAGCCTTCCTTATTTTGAGCAGTGAGCTCTAGGCAGTGTCCTTGAATGCATGTGCATTCCATTTTTCTTCATACTTTTAACAAAGTAAAAATTGTGGATTAATCTCCACCATTTTTTTCCCCTAATAGGGTTTCCACGTAAAAATCTTGGTGTTATGGTGTTTTGATTATTTTCTTCTTGTGCATGCATCTTTACTTCTATTGAAATGATGTAAATGGGTTAAGATCTGAAATGAAATTTAAGTATTGTTGAACATTGATTCAACCCCCTCTCAATGTTCCTTGAGTCCAAAAATTGGTATTAGAGCAGGGTCCTCTGAAGAATTTTTATAGCTTGAGGCGGATCTTGAAATGCAATGGACTCTAGTAGTCTTCAACAACAGCTTTTGGTGGCACTTGATGATCTTGATTAGTCTAAAGAAAAAGTCATGGAATTAAAAGAAAATCTTGAGGATCCTAAAAAATCCATTCAATCATTGAAGGATAAAATCAATGAGTGAAGAGAAAAGAGGAAATAACTATGTGATCAGGTAAAGTAGAAAGAAGGTAAAATATTGGAAGATGTTCACCTAAATCAGACCCTAAAAGAAATAACTGAAGAATGTGTAAAGCTTGCTAGAGACAATGCTACTCTAAAGATTGAGATGGAATCTATGGTAGTGAGGAAAACTAAGGATATTGAAGAAAGAAATAAGAATGAGGATAATCGGGCCTGGTCCTTAAAAGAAATATTTTAAGAATGCAATAGAGTTAATAGTGGATTCATTCAGCTAGAGATTGAATTGCAACAATCCAGAAATAATGAACAAGAGCTTGAATGATAGATAGTTATTCTCAAAGATGAACTCACTACTGCAAATGAATACAAGGAGAAGTTTAAGATTAGTTTTGCTAAGCTTGATGAGTTGACTAAACAGCACAAGGATGTGAATGACAAGCAAGGTACTAGATATGAGAAGGGAGAAAGCTCTGGATCTGAACATGAGGATTCTAGACAAAGAAATCAAATGAACAAAGGAAGAAAGTATCCGGTAAGAAAAACAAATGCTCAAAAGTTTAATGGTAACTAATTTGCTTGTAATAAATTTGGTCATATGGATTCTCAGTAGAAGTAAAATAAATTCAAGCAGTCCATCATTTCTCAGTTAGTGTTTTAGTTGCAACAAGTTTGGTCATAAGTCAATTGAATGCAAAAGTATGTATGTCAGTGTAAGGAATGTTAAATGCTACATTTGTGGAAGATTTGGGCATATTTATAATGAATGCATATCAAGAGGAAATTGATCGAATGAGTGGTCTAGACAAAGAAATATTGTGTGTTACAATTGCAACAGATTTGGTCACATTGCAAGATTCTGCGGGAACAAAAACATGGATAGAAGAGGTACAATATACAACGGCAGAATTTCACAGACAGATGATAAGGGAAGAGGAAAAATGATTATGGAAGAGATAAGAGATCAGATGAAGAAAACATGGGCAAGGAAGAGTGAATCTGATGAAGGAAATAAGCCCGCACTAGAAGCAGGTTCCAATAATTCCTCCAGAAATTGATGTCTGGCCATTGGCCTAGGGTGAGTTGTTCACAAAAATCCTTTGTCCCCTTGTCAGTATTTGGCACCAAAATGCAGTAAGTTTTCAATAGTTTTGTGAGTGGTTTACAATTGTATCAGTGGTCATTTATGTAGAAATTTGTGAAGTAGAAGGTTTGCAAATGAATTTTTCTTTTTGCTGTATGAGAAAGCAAAGTATCTGGAACAGCTAGGGAAAAAAAATTAATGCGAGAACGAGGTTAGGTGTGTGAGTTATAAAAGGGTATTTGGAATCCTCATTTGTCACTATGCATTGAAGAAAAATAGGAGAGCCTTTTCAGTAGAATTTTGAAGGAGTAAAGGGTAAGTGCACAAAGATGGTTCCCAAAAAGGGGGCTTAAGTGGCCACTTTTTTTCTGAAATTACGAAATGCTGACGTTGGATGTGAAATTGAGGATAGTTACACTCAAAATTTTGAGATGGAACAAAAACAAGGATCGAAGTGTTCCGATTCTACTTTCTAAAATACTAATTTATTTTGAAAATGGTTGAGATTAAGGGGTTCAAAAGAGGGATGTACAAAAATTGGTGTTGTTTTTGTCAAAAACATAACATAGCAACTCTTGTACGACCTAAGTACGGTGAATTTTTTTGTAGTATTTTTAAAATTGCTATGGTCAGAAGTTAGCTAATAACATCTAGTTGGCGTACAATTTTTCTGATAATTTTTAAATGAATATTTGATATTTTACTAATTTTCTAAGTGGGCACTTCATGAAAAGCAGAATTTTGGCCGTGCTCCCCCTACAAATTTTTGAAAATAATTGATTTTTTTTTCTTTTTTTTTTCAATTTGTAGAATGGAGTCTAGTTTCTAAAAATGTAATTTATTTGAAATTTTGATGAACGATTAATTTATAACAAAAAAAATACTAAACACTACTTTTTGAAAAAAAATAGACATACAAACAAAAGAAATTATGGATGAAAGGCTTAACATTTTCAAAAAGTGAAAACAATTACATCGTTGGATAGCTAAGAGAGAACCTAACATTACCCATGTTTCTGATTTTGTCAATATTGAACTAGATGCAATCTTGATGGTGAGCATGGACCCGATTATGTGCAAAATTGTAGAATTTGCAAAGACACATCTTTGGCCTTGTTGGGAATGCCCTCCAAGCCTTTGGGTTGGTATTCCAAGGAAAATAATTTCACTTTTTTCTTTGTTTTTAATGCGAAATAACATGTGCGTGTTATAACGCGAGCGCGTTTTTTTTTTAAATTTCATAAGTGGCCCAAAAATAGGTACCCAACTTCATGCACCCGCCCTAAAGATATTTCTGCAGTGAATTCATCAGGTATTTCAGTTGCTTGTAAAATTCTCACTAAATTTTGTGTTTGGTATAAAACTTGTTTGGTATGAAAGGAAAAATGAAGCAAATCAAAGAAATTGTGAATTTAGATGAATACAACAGTGAAAAGATTAGGGATGTGAGAAAATTGTTGTTGTTCGATGAATTGAAATGGCTTGAAGGTATGAAACACAAACGTTTGGACATTTGGAGTGAATTTCCATACTTTGATAACACTGAAGTCATTAGGTTTATCTTGAACAAATTGAATGATGACATTCTTACTCTAGATAAACCCTATCACATTTCAAAAGAAGTAATGAAGAATTTAGCTGGTTTATGCAATTTTAGGGATATTCCAAAAATAAAGTCAATTCGGAACAAGGAGGTTGAAACCCTAACCAAAGTAACAGGAGATCAAAGGGCTTTGATAATTTCAATGATCAAGGATCTGATAACAAGGTACATCGTGCATGAAATTTCATACAAACTCTTTTTCAAAAACAAGGCACAACTTTGGCAGACATAGTTTATATCTCTCATAAAATGATAATGGAGGATCATGATTTTGATCTGTGTGGATTGCTAAAAGATCAATTGATGGAAAATGTGCAACTTAGAAAGGAGGAAAATTACCCCTTTAAGTTTGGTACCTTGGTCATATGTCTTGTGATGTATTTTCTAAGTTGCTTAACGCAGACCGATAATGTTGTATGGAAATAAAATGAACTAGTTTGTAAACAATTTTTTGAACACTAATACTTTGGAAAATTATGAACAAGAGTATGCAAATTTCTTTAAAGAATTACCAAGGAAATTTAAAGAAATTATCATTTCTATTTGAATAAGAGAACTTGAAGTTGGATCTTCTTCCGGTGAGATGGAGAGGAAGAAGAAAAGAGTACAAGAGATTGTTGATTACACTCCTCTGACGTGCACAAAACTCCAAAAATTGAAGGAAAAGGTAAAGATCTAGTGATTGTGGACATACCGGATGAAGAATCTGATGAGTACACTCCAATAGAGGAACCTGAATCAGTTGAACTAGATGTAGTTATAGTAGGAGGAAGTGAAGAAGAAGGCGTTTTATCCAAAGCAAAGATATTGCAGCTTGTTCAGGAGAAAGATGGGATGCAAAAAATTGTGGACATATGGTCTGAGAGACCCTCTTATGAGCAAGACCTAATCGAGAGCACATTGAGTACTTATTTTTTGCACAATAACATTGGTATGAAGAGTTTGTAGAATGTGTTTCCTATAGAGATGATTGAGTGCATTAAGGATGACATGGTCTCTAAGTCTCAAGATGGGAAAGAGGGAGAAATAATTCTACATCTGAAGGAGCAATTCGGGCTATATCTCACCAAACTAAAAAGGAAAATGAATGTGTTGAGATAATGCATAAATACAACCAATAACATCTACAACTATTGTCTTCATTGGCCTCATGCAGTTGGGAAATACAAAGATAAATTGGAGCAGATTGAATATGAGTTGAACAAAATTGGTCAAGATTGTAACATGTTTCAGGATCAGGATGGCTTAGTCATGAAAAGGATTCAATTGTTGTAGTTTGAGCATACAAAATTTTTGTTCACCAGAAACAACCTTGTGGACACCTTTTGTAAAGTGAAGGATTCAACTGAATGCAAGTTGGAGCAGTTGATTGAGTTTCTGAGGAAAGGATAGAAATTAGAAGAGGAAATCACAATTATGGAATCCCTCATCCAGATTATCAACCGGACATCAGAGAACAACAACATGATCATAGGGCTGATGCAAGAAGTTGGGTACACAAAAAGCTCAAAAAGTGGAAATGTTTTTGCTATTTTTCAGAATTTGTCACACTTGGACTAAAAAATTGAGGCACTTCCACAATGAATCTTAAAAAAATCAGTAATATGAAATTTAGCATTTTGAATCTAGTTTCCAAATATGTAAATTATTAAAATACCCAGTTTATAGAAATTACATTTTGATAAGGATCTATAAAAACCACTTTTTAAAAGTCCTTGTTTTTTTACCATACCAAGCAGGTGTACGAACAACACTTTTTGACCCAAATAAAATTATTTTGCTAATTCCTTTTAGGAAAAGAGAGCTAACAACATGAAGTTTGGTCTGATTTTTTTTTGTAATTTTTGGTTGAATATTTTTTTTTTATTAAATTTTTATTGGCCTTAATTGATGTTTTTTCAAATCAACGTGTACGGACAACATAATTGGACCTAAAAAAACATTTTTTACTCTTTTTTTTTCATTGTGTAGAGAATTGTCTGAAGTTTGGTCCCATATAATTTTTTTTACAAGAAAATCAACCAATAAAAAGTTATTAAAAAACCAAAAAAACCTGATATTTCAAGTTTAAGGACTAGTTTGCTTAGAAATTAATTAAAAAATAGCAAACGTTATCCAATTTTAACAAAAAATATATATTTAGAAAGTAGACAATGTGTTCTCTAATGGGTTTTAATTTTATAGACTCATTCAGAAAAAAGGTCCATCATCTATGTTGTCAAAGTTCGACATTCTTCTTCAATCTGCTTTTGTTTTTTAGTTGCAAGTCAAAGGCTAAGGCTCGGATTGCCAAGCCTTTTCCGAGCCTAAAATCGAGGCAGAATGTGGGTTGGAAATTTTGAATTTAAAAAATGCATACACATTTCTACAAAACATGTATGCGTTACAAAACACATATACGTTCCTTACTTTCTTGATTATTTAAAAAAATAAATACCTTTTAGAAACGCGTACGCATTCTAAAACACGTACGCGTTTCTAAAAAGTATTTATTTTTTTAAATAATTAATTTTTATGTGTTATAAAATGTGTATGCATTCAATAACGCGTACGCATTTGATAGTGCATACGTGTTTTTTTAGGATCGGGTACTCGATCCTAAACGCATACGCATTTTTTTAATAACGTGTACGCGTTTTCTGCGAGATTTTTTTTTTGGCCAAAACTTCCCCTCTTTGTGTACCCAACTTCTTGCTTTTACCCCATAATCATTGGGATTGTATTGGAATCTTCGAGGATATTTCTTCTAGAAATGAAAGATAAGTACAAGATAATTTTCTGACTCAAATAACAGTTGTACTTCTTCAAATTTTTGAAAGGGAGACAGAGTGCAGTGAAAAGTATGTTTTTCATTGATGTCAAAGGGGGAGAGAGAGCAGTGAAAAATGCTTTATCATTCTAAGGGGGAGCTATGTTTTGAAAAGAAGTTGTGCTTTGAAATTTTGAACTTTGGTAGCATAATGATATTGGTTCCGACACTTAGTCATTTTTCACTAAGTGTTGCCATCAATTCCAAAGGGGGAGATTGTTGGCATATGGCTTCTAGTTTTGTCGTTTATGGCAACCTAAGTCATTTTTTTGGTCCGTAGATCAAAATTTGTTCCTACTGGCAGGCAGAGTGAATAACAAAGTTTTTACCTAATGTGAGAATTAAGAACAAGGTGTCTGGTTAGTATGTCGATTTGTATGCTTCATTGAATTATCATTTTAGGTTGTGGATCTTGAGGAAGGTTGTTGAGCACCTATTTTATCTTCTTGTTAACTTTTTTACTGTCACATTAATCAGTGTATGAGTTAGGAGATCTGAAAGGATGATTTTTCTTTTTATTTGCTCATGTGGTGGCTGACTTGGTGAATGTAGCATGTCACAGATGTACAAGGAGTAATTCTTTAATTGTTTCTTATGTTGGACACTTTGTTCTAGGTCCCAACATAACATTAGCTGACTTTGATGGGTATGCATTAAATATAATTTGTGATTTCAGCCGATCGTTAGAGAATATTTCATGTTTTGTTGAAGCCAACTTGAAGCAAATGAAATCCTTAATAGAAAATATAAATGTGAGTTCAGGTAATTCATTTTGACATGTGTGAATAAGTGTGATTGGTTGTCAAGAGTAGAGCAAATGTGTGTACAAATATCATAAGATCAGTTGAGAGAATTTTTCTTGTGCAGAAGAGGATTTTGTAAAGGAAATTAAGGCAGAGCAGAGCGAAGTGCAGAATCAGATAGAAGGTACAGGATCTGATCTATGAGCTTCACCATAATTGATATTAGGCATTTGCAGATGCTATTTCCTCAGTTCAACCTTTTGTTGTAATCCAAACAGTTTGTAAGGTAGTGATCCTTATTTTAAGTAGTGAGCTCTAGGAAGTGTGCCTGAATGCATGTTCATTCCCTTTTTCTTCACAATTTTAACAAAGTATAAATTGTGGATTAATCTCCACCTTGGTTTTTCCCCTAATAGGGTTTCCACGTAAAAATATTAGTGTTATGGTGTTTTGATTGTCTTCTTCTTGTGCATGCATTTTTACTTTTGTTGAAGTGTTGTAAATGGGTTAAGATCTGAAATGAAATTTAAGTATTGTTGAACACTAATTCACCCCCCCTCTCAGTGTTCCTTGAGTCCAACAAGTAATACTAAATTTGCATACTTCTGTGATAAAATTTGTTGTTAGCATCATGTATAAGTATGCTTATTTTGCTTAGAGTTACTCAAAGTGAATAGACCTTAGACATAGTTGATACTAGATGTTGTACTTTGTAAACCATTTAAGGTCATATGTTGTATAAGGAAGCTAGGAACTATGTGCATAATTGTTGCAATATTGAAAGTTTTTGAAAAGGCATATCAAAGTGCATCAATATATGTATCCTTGTATGGTTCCTAGTGTAACCATGGTTTGTGATCAGCCCCAGCCAGGTTACCAAAGAATTTTTAACACTAAAAGATATAGACCCATCAATTTTAGTGGCATTAATGGTTACCCAAATATTATTCCATCTGACATCAGAGATAAGTAACCAAAATTTAGTGGTAAAAAGAGTGAATCAGGAAGAAAGCATCTACAAGAATTCAAAACTTTAATTCATGACTATGAGACAGATCATGAGGATGTGATTATAAGGTTGTTTCTTGAGTCTTTGAAAGGAGATTCAAGAGATTGGTTCTCTGATTTACCAGCATGCTCTCTCTACTCTTGGGAGGAGTTCAAAGTAGTGTTCATGGAGCAATTTTGTGAAAGAATCAATACTAGTTCGATGCTTAATAAATTTATGAGCATTGAGAATGAAGAGGACGAGCTGGTTCCAACATTTAACGGAAGATTTGCTAAATTATTGAGGGATATTCCTAAGCTTTTGAGACTAAGTGATGCAGTATGTTTAGTTGTTTATTTGGGAGCTTTTGATAATGAGATGATCTATTTATTGAGATATAAGGATCCTCAAACCTTGCATCAGACATATGGGATGGCCATGAACATTGAAAACAACTTGAAATATGGAATACAAAGGAGTTATTTGTCTGCAAGTGTTTGCTGCCCTGAGGCACCAAATGTTGATGAAAGGTGTAAGTTAGAAATTAAAAATGAATATCAGAACACTTACACCCCTGTTGCTTAAGCTTACACATCATTCCATAATGTTGATCACATAGAGCCCCAAACACATTGTCAAGAAGATGCATGCATTTGTGATCATATGGTCTTTGTTCAAGCCCTCTCTTGCATAAGGAGACATGAAGGAGAATCATCATATGATCTCTATGAAAGATTTATGGATGCTTTATTTGCAATTCCTGAATGTCATAAACTTGAAAAATTCGGTATGCATTGATTTATTTTATGAATCTTATGAATTAGGTTTGAGTGCTCTACCAAAAGACTTGAAACCTATTAGGCTTGGTCAAGTGTGTGAATACTTTTCTCTTTTTGAAAAGATTAGATATGATTATCAAGGAGCTAACATGTTTTCAACCTATGATGATAATGATTCTAGTGATCCATATGAGTCGAGTAGTGAGATATCACATGAAGAAGAAGAGAGTAAAGAAAAAGTTGAAAATGTACACCTTAGTGAAGCAAATGAAATGTGGGGTTTTAGTTCTATTGAAGATTCCAACACCTGTGGTCCTATGGGAATAAGAATGTGTAATAAATTTGAAAATTTTGAACATATTTGTAATATTGATGAGTCCTCTTGCTATAGTAATGATGATGGCATTGTAGTGTCCCTCCGTTTCGGTCATCTTTGGATTTCAAGTAAGTTTGTTTATTGGTGTGCTTAATAGCTTTGTTTAAAAAAGTTAAATTAAATTGAGAATTGTTTTGCTACGGTAACTTGAATGAATTCGGAAAATTAAATTAATAATTAAATAAATTTATGATATAAAATATGAAGGATGTGTATGCAGATCAATTAGTGAGAATAATGATATCCATTAACAAGTTATCTGATTAGATATTCATATTGGTATTTAATATCCAATTTTATGTTAATTATATTATTAACATTTGTTCTAAAATAATAACAACAAAATAATTGTTTGATTTTAGAGGTGAATAGTGAGAATGGGATACTAAAGTTTATTATTAAAGGGGGAATTTAATAGATCACTATAGTATAAATTATAGGAATGTGGACATTTGACATAGAAAAGAAAAACAATATTTTTATTTACCAATAGTAGATTAGATATTGGTAAAAGTTTGTGAGAAATTATTATACAAATAAATATAACCTTGTTCTTTTTGAGGAAAGAATACACCTAACCATTAACCTAAACCACTTACCAATAGACAAACCAAATACATTCCAATAACTATTGAATAAAACTTTTGTTGATATGTGAATTATTATTTATTAATAATTCTATTTACTAGATCTTCTTAGCTTTCTCTCGTTTAGTGTGTAACTTTCTTTTCCAACTAACCTTTATGCTATGAACATTTTCTTCATGTTGGAAGAAGGGAACATGTTTCTTTGAGGCTTTTTGTTGCCAGTACACGAGCCCTGTATTGCACCACGCTTTACACACATGTCAACAGGGCAATAACAACTGTAACATCTGTCAATGGCATTTACGGGAAAGTTTCAAAGGCCTTTTTTTTGGGGGAAAGAATGAATTTTGGGGGGAGAGGAGTCATTTTTGAGAGGGGGAAAGGAGGAGTATGACGAGCACAGGAGTAAGGATAGGCTTTCCCAACCTCCATTATTCAGCACCTATTTGCGTTGGAAGCAGGTATGTAGCAAGGTGCCATGGCAATGTAGTAAATTTTAATTATTTTTTTTGTTGCTGCATGTAACTATTAAAGACATGGGTTTACTAATTTGCTGCTCTTATTTATAAATAAGTAAGGAAATTTATGGGGGTTCCTGTTATTTTAGGATTCAGTTGTTTTATGGGCATTATAGTAGAGACCAGACAAAGCTAATATTCTTCTTTTCTTTTTTTTTTATTTCATGGCCTATAGTTGACCCGACATAGTTGCCTTGATGGGTAAGACTCATATTTCTGATCTATGTCTTAGAAAGGTTTAAGAATATGGCTTTATGCCTTCCAATTGCATTTACTTGAAAATTTCAAAAGCCCTTTCATCGAATCCATCTTGTGAATATTCCCTAATTACTGCAATCCATGAGATCATATTTCTTTAAAGCATTTTGTCAAACAGTTCATGTGCCTAGTTTGCGATTCCACACTTTCCATACATTTTTACTGGGGTAATTGCAGCTGCAACATCAAATATACAAAATAAAATAAAAGCTTGATTGAAGTTCATACTTCGTTTTAAAGCTCCTTCAGGTGCAGGCAAAGTGGATGCTGGGGAGGCTTGCAAAATTTGACTTTACACCTATCAATCACAATTTCCTGAAAGTTTTTTTTTTAGCCATTTCAACAAATCCATTTTCTGCATATCCTTCGATCATTGTGGTACATGAGACCACACTTCATTCTAGGATTCTGTCAAATAGCTCACGTGCCCTGTCTGTGATTCCACATTTTTTCATACAGGTCTAACAGGGCACTTGCAAATACTTCATCTGACAAAAATCCCCCTTCTGTTTTGTTTTGATGGTTGTCCTTTCATTATTATTGGAGATACTATTCATTTTTATTTTTTTAGTAGAAGTCTATTTTCTTTTTTATTGCTTTAGCTAGCATCTCCAATAATCCCCACAAGTAATAAGTTTTGTTGCAACAAGGCAATCAGTACGTACTGGTAGGTTCTCAACAACTCTACTAGTTGTTCTTTGGGGTATGTCTAACAAATCCAATGCAATTTTCTCTATGGCGGTAGAGAAATAATTATTTTTACTATTCTTCCCTAATCTTAAGTAAATATCTTGAATCTGGAAAATACCTTGCTGCCTTCAACTTCCAAGCCAATTTCTCCAACTTTGCATGGATCTTCTTTGTATAAGGATTTGACCTGTCTTTTACACAAAATATGTACCTAAACCAAGTGAGCTAACTTTCTTCTTAATTGTCTTTTTCTTCCTTTACTCTCATCTAGGCGGTGTGCAGTATATGCTTGAAGTTGAAGTAAGTTCTCTACGAATTTTGTACAATTCATTGTTGATCTATCACTGCACATTAAGTTTTTATCTTTAAATCTGTTGTTGCTATATTTATATATCCAATATCTTTCAATATAGGTGCGCTGACCTTCAATAAATCAGATTTATCACAAAGAATCAATAAAATTATATGTTTTGATTAAGTGGAAATATACTGGTGTATGGAATCAAATAATTTTGAGAGGTATATTTCTTTTCTTTGCATTTAGACTATGTTTCAAGAATTTTGTATTCTATTTTATTTTCTTCAATGTGTTTCTTACATTGGGCTTATCATGTTATTGTTAGTTTTCTTTTGGGGAGTATGAGACGTTTGTCCTTGTACCATAATGTTATGATATGGGATTACTCGAGTTTCTTTTGTATGTTGGTGCTTCATTCTTCTCTTCTCTCTAATTGTTGTTTTGTCTTTTATGTATCAATATCTTATCACACAACTATTGGCAGTGGAATTCTTGCAGATGAAATAATTCTTTCTGTATGCCTCTGATATTTCTATCAAGTCAGAGTTGCTGAGAACAGTAGAGTTAATGATATATATATATATATATATATATACATGTATATATGTAGCAGCAATCTAGTGTAAGAATATATATATACTAATTCATAATATTATCCTTTTATTAGTTATTTTGATATTAAAGTATTCACTCATTGAAGACATTTTCTAATTATATTTGTTATATAATATTTATCATAATAGTACCAAATTAATATTATTGTATGTCTTTATCCATATTTTGTTCTAGTCATCAAGATTTATAGCTGAACAAAATCCTCTATTTTTATTTAATACTCATTAAGTATTATATAGTAGTTGATTTATTAAAATAATAGTTTGTACTTTGTATACTTTGTGATAAGTTGGAATAGGTGTATGTTGGATTTTTACTTATTATCTACGAAGAAAGTGTGGTAAGTTGGGTTTCAAATGATCCAAGATTAATTAAGGTCCACCATTGCTGTTTTATGTAAACTAGTGAGTTGCATTGCAGAAGAAAGAAAGAAAAAAACTGCTCATGCATGTTTGGTCTTTTTGCAATAATATTTCTGGGTTCTTTCCTTCATTCTCCCACCTTTCCAAAACATTTTGAATTTTAAAATTTGGCTTAGTAACATGAAATTTATGGTTATTTAAAATCTGCAATGCTTCATTGCAAATCAACAGTTTGAACAACTACTATTTTGATTTCATGGAATTTTTTGAGCAATCCAAGTGTTTTATTTATGAATTTAATATTGTTCAACATATTACAGACTTATATAGATGGTACTTATTAGAGTTCATATTCTATAGAATATTAGAAAGAGATAAAAATATTATATAATGTATTCCTTATTGCATGCATATTGAGATATTTCATTATATGAGTATTGAGTTCCATTTAATTCAACTTGAAATATTCACCAATAGGTCTTCTCTTGCCAAATTATCCTAGAGTGATTAAGAGTTTTATTGCATTCATTTGTAGGATTAACGCTCGTTAATATGGTGTTTATATTTATAGAAATGAGTTATTGTATAAATTATAGTTTTGTTGGATAAATTCATTTATATGATAATGAATATACTTCAGAACTTTGAACTAGCATAGATAAGTAAAAAGGGGAAAAAAGAAAAGGCTATATTTGGGTATTTCCATATTTGAATTGAGATCAATGATTGTATTTAATAAAAAATATTGTTTTAGTTAAGAATAAGATAAGTGGTAGATTTTAATATGAGATCATTTATGGATAATAAATTTGAGTTATGTTATAGAAAGAGGTTATAATGCTATATATAGAGATATAATAGGGTGGTAAAATATTTTGTGCCTTGAGACTAATTGATTTCCCTTAGAAAGTGAATTAAAAATAAATTGTAGAGAAAAGGTCAAAGTGGTTATGAAATGGTTAAGATAAATTGATTATGCTAGCTTTGATTAAGTTTGAAGATTACGTTACGATATTGTTAATTTTATTCTTCACTTGTCGTTTTGTGATTGTAGTTTTATATAGTCACTTTGAGGTTCCATGTTATGAGTCTTTCTCTTATGTTAATTTGGAATAAGGAGACTTGATGTGTTAACTTTCTTGTAGTCATATTTTGAGATGGTGGGAAATCCGAGGAGTTGAATTACCTTTAGTAGAAGTTTGTGTATTTTTGGCATTTTTGACTTCTAGAGGCATTGCAGAAAACTTGAATTATATTGGTTTTCCATGGTTGGACCTTTGTGATTCATTGATCCTATCTCTGACCTTGAGTTTTGTGGGTGGTACCTCCCTTGTTCTTGTTTCAATGATAAAGATTGGGTTTGCGGGATGGTTCTTGCCTCGTATATTGTGTGATATGTACTCCTTGATTTTTATGAGAGATGAGGTACACCCCTTGTATGTTTTGATTTGGTACCCGTAGGGAGAGTGGCTCTTCATGGGGGCCAACGCACAAAGGGGTTGTTTGGATAACCCATGGAAGAGTTTCTTAATGAAGTGATAATGTAATTAATTAATTAGTAGGTTGGGTAGATAAACACTAAACAAGATTAATTATGAGCCTCACCCATACCATTAGTGCTTTCACAAGCTAAGGATGGGATGAGAAGACCTGGTTGGTAAGATCACTGCCTTGTCCTCACGAAAGGTAAGTGGTTCCACATGAGTCACCCTATGGAGCGGTGCCTTGAGATAGGTTGCCTGGATAACCATAGATGGAGGTGGTACCTTGTGATAGGTTTCCTGGATAATCCATGTAAGGCCATGTGATGACACTCTCCTACAATACCTGTTTATTTTCTCTTGTTTGGTTGCCTCTGGGAGTGTTGTTTGAATTGCTAATGTTGTTGAGGCAATTGGTTCTTGGTGATTGTTGTCAAAGCCTCCAAGCTCTATCTTTAGTGTTGCACACATGCCTCATGGAAATTTGATTGATGTTAATGAAAGATGCCCTTGTTATTTATTGTTGGTTGATATTGCGATTTCATTTGAAGGCATTGGATCCTATTGTTGTTGGCACCTCTTATGGTTATTTAGTGTTGAGCTATAATCTTGACATTTGGTTATGTTGGACTTTACATTATTTTGTTTTGGCTAAGTGATGGCAATGTTGTGGTTTGTTATCTTATATTGATGATATCCTTGTGTGGAGTCTGGTTTGCTATTGGTTCATTTGATTGTTTTGGATTGTGGTATGGGGATCTTTCTTGTCAACTCATAGCATGGGGGGTGGACTTTCGGTCCACGTGGTAGGGTGGAACGTGCTGTGCACCCAATTGGGTCCCCAACCGAGGATCGAGATATGTAGATTGTGCAGCTTGTAGCATCTCCAGAATTGTACTCAAGTCAAAGCTAGTCTTGTTACACTATTTTCACCTTTTCAGTTGCATTATTCTATCTTATTGTATTGTTCCCATTCATGTTGGGGAACACTTTGGTATTATTGTCACTCTTGTATGATGTAACTTTTATTATTATTGTAATGATTGTAACCCTTGACCTTAATTTATGATCTCTAACGGATGTTTGTCGTTCATGAAATGTATATAAATACTTGGTACTTTTATGTGTTAACGTTTCATAGTATGTAAATTCTAAATGGTGTTGTCTCTGTGGAAATATACTCCACAATTGGCATATTGAACTATTAATAAAATGTTATATGTATCTTTTTCATCTCTTTCGATCATGGATGGTTGGATGTTATCTTTATGTAATCTTGATTCGTTCGTTATCATTATGGTATTAGTTTTAGGACTTCGTGATGCCATCTCGTGTACCCCAAAGGATGTATTGGTCATTGTGATTTTATAATTGCTTTATATGCAATATATGTTCATGTTTATCTTATGAATTGTTCTTCTCTAAAAAAAAAAATTTATGTGGAAATTTGTTGGTTCTGATGTCCTTTGGGGTTTGCACGGTGGGGCATTACAAGCATTGAGTATGGTCAATTCTTTGTTGATTGTGATTGACCTCATGAAGAAGAGATAGAATCATTTGTTGCAAATGAGAAATGTGATGATGATGATGGGAACACATGTTTGCTTGAGGAGGAACAACTTTCTTCCTTTGAAGATTTTTCATAATATGAGTCAAAGATGTTAACTGTTGATGATGAGAGTGAAGTTGAAAATTTATATGTATGCTTCTCTAGTGACTATAATGATTTTGAATATAATGGTGATATGGAAGAGTTAGAATTGCATGCTAAGGAGGTTGAGGCTTTTATGACAACAATGAATGTAATGGAAAACCCCTTATTTGATGAGCCTCCATCTTCACTAGAAATGAGAAATGGTGATCCTTATTGGTGCAGAGATAATCCACTCTTTTTTTAGGACTCTAATGATGCATCTGACATAGGGTTATAATGTGGCTTCAAGAAAACAATGCAACACATTGATGAGCTCCTCAAGGGCATTTCCAATTAATTTTTTACATTTGATATAGATGTTACAAGTAAGGTTGAGTATCATGATGCCAACTACTTGGAAGAGTATGAATACTTCCAGTTTCCAGTTCAATTGGGAGGCATTTTGATGGAGCATGACAATAAGATGAAGAGAAAGGAGTGTTATTTTCAATATGAACATATTTCATGTAATGAATATAACACATATGTGTCATGTGGTGATGAATATTTTTAGTTAGTGTCTGATTGAAAATTGTAGATTGACATAATTAATGGTGAGAGTGGAAAGTTCATACATGTAGTAGTGATGGTCAATGGCAACGTCGATAAAATGGTTAGCCTGTGGGAAACTCATGGTAGTTTATTCATACTTTTCCTAGTGCAGACTGCAGAGAACATAGTGTTTGATAGAGGTAAGGATTGGTACTTTGTTTTTGGAGGCCCAGGGCCACCAGATCAAGTCTGAAAAATAAAGTTACAATACATCATAAAGAAGCAGTTTTGGTGCACCCAATGGTTCTGATACTTGGTCTGCTCCCCAGAGATCTGGAATATCACCATTCTTGCAAGGGCCATGCGTCCCCAATTGGATCCACTAATGGAGCCTTCAATTTTTTGAAAATTTGAGTGCCCATGTTGAAAAATGTTGATTTGTACACTCAGAAATGCCCTTGAAAAATCTACCCAAATGACCTACTTTGTAGCGTCATAAATTAGAGCCAATTGATTTTCTTATCAAATCCTTTGGTGAGCATATTTAGTTGACATATGTGAATGTGTATTCCAGTTTTTAGATTCTTGTGATGATTTTCGATGAGGTTTTGAAAAGCAAACTAGAGGGTTTTGAGATTGTTTTGTTGTTTGGAAATTCTTAGACCTGCGAAATGGCCTCCTGTTCAGACTGATATTTCATAACTGGGTGATTGTCATGCCAAAAGGATTGGTTCCCTTCATTCCCCTCATTCATATGCTCCCTAGTCAGGTTTCAAATTCTCATGATCAGATTTGATATTTTTACCAAGTCAAAAGCAAATGTTGTTTGTTCACTCTTTACATATGTATTTTTCAGAATGCTTCAAGGTGGTCAACTTTAACCCTTAATATCTCATGAAGAATGATGATTGAGGGAAAGCCCTCTTGCACACATGCTCAATGAACCTAAATTATTTAGTATGTCTAGTGGCAGTTCCCCAGGAGAAGATTTGATATTTTTTCAAGGAGGTGACTTGGTGTGCTCGAGTTGATTTCTGATGGGTGCAGTTGTAAAAAAGTTTGATTGAGTCACTTTGGGTGTTAATATTTTGCACCTCAAGATGAATTTATCCTTTTTTTTTTGCAATGGATTTTTGGTTGAAATGGTTACATGCATGCTCAATTTTGTGCCTCCTGGACGAGTTTTGATGGGTTAACTAATCCTTTTCTGACTACAACATGACCAAAATTGGTGTTCCAAAAAGTTTCAAAATTTGAAAATATAAGGATAACCCATTTGTTTTTTTGGTTTGAAACATTTGCAACTCCATTTTCATCAAAAACGGAGGTCATATGATGTGTTATTTTAATGCATTTCAGGGGTGGTGAACATGTCTTGCGGGGCAGTTTACAAAGGAGGTCCTAAAAATCTTTCGGTGATGCAATTTTTGAGGAAATGGGGTTTTTCTAAATAATTAATTATGGTTGCACACAAAAAATATCAGTTGCAAGGGTCGTCACTTTTGCGTAGTGAATTTTCTCCAAATGGACTGTACGCATAATTAGAAGTCACAAATTTTCTATTGTTTCAAATGTTAATATTTAAAATATTGAGACTATTTTAAATATTGTGGAAATATAAAAGGAGCATTTAGGGAAAATATAAAGCAAAAATTCAAATGTTTTTTATCAAAGAAAGTTTAATTCTTGCTTCTGATTGGCTGAAATATGGCTTTCACGACTTTCATGTTGCACGACAAAACTCATCACCAGTCGCCAGTCGTTGTTTTGATTTGTCTTTCCCATTTGATATTGGCGATCAATGATGGTGGTTCCTTTTCATTGCCCACCACTATTTTTATTTTTCTTTTCCCCATCAAATCAACGATGAGCAATACCATTTCCTCTTTGTTGCATATCGTTGATTTATGTCTTCTTCTTTTTCTGGCATTCGCCATACGCGATGCTTGTGCAATTGTATCGCCAATGCTTGTGTAAGATGATGGTGGATCCAGAAAAGAATCCATGGCAATATTTGATGGAATTTTAATAGAAAGGTAAGTGTAAAGGCATGGGAAAATGGTTTCTACAACCGATACAAAAGGGGGAATAAAAACTTTCTTTACTGGTAAGAAAAAATGTAAATGCATGGTTGGGGTTTTTCAAGCAGTGTCAGAATTTAAGGATGTTATATGTGTGCTCTACAAACCAACGGTTTTGGATAGCCTGTGCACACAATGGCTTCAATGATGGAGAGAAAGTTGTAGATTGAAGACTTTAAACATTTACTTGGTGCAGTCGAGGTTCATCGAGAAGTACCAAAAACTTGAAAAAACTAGGGATATGGATGAATATCATGTATCGCTAATTTATTTCATCTTTTCCTTAGCTTATTAGTGATACGTGATGAGGCATTCTTCAAATTTCACTCATCATTTTTTGAAGGCATATTTTTCTTGGGGCATCCGCGGTGGAGTGATGACTTTGCTCATCGTTGTTCTCAAACATCCTTTCCATGATGTATTCACAATGAGAAAAGTTGCCTTATTCTTATCGTGCGTTGCTAATAAATATTAGCTTTTCCATATACATCAGAGGTGTTCCATGAGAGTGTTTGAGTAAAGAAGTTGTGGGACCCAAGTAGTCTTATTAAATGTCTAATGAAAGATTAAACGTGGGTGAATATAGTGCACAGGAATTAAAATTGAAATTTTAAATTTCTAGAGAATAAATTGAAAGTAAATACATGGGTAGATTATTTTATCTCTTGGTGATACAAAATTCAAGACCCATAAGTAAATGTTATTAAATTTAAATGTTGGGCAAGTAAATGGTGATGTGCACTTCTAATTATTTTATTACCTAATTAAAAAATTAAAGCCCTTACAAATAAAGTTAAAAACTTTATTTATTGAGTAGTGAAATAAAATATGTCACGAGGATTGTTCAAAATGTAAAGGGATTTACATTGCTGGGAAGTGAAAGTGAAAAATGAAAAGCTGAAAGGGGATTTTTATAGAAAAATGATGAGGGAGAGTAAAGGATTTTCACAGAGGGGTTCTATTTTTCAACTACAGCTAAAATGAATGGCATAAAGAATGACGACTCTTCCCGGTAAGGGAATATTTTTCCGTTGCAGGGTACAAGAAAATGGAATGGGCGTGAATCAAAAGGAAGATTAGAGATTCTACAAGCTGAGGCAGTTATTGATCTATAGAGCTGAGTTTGGCAGGTGTTTGGAGGAGATCTTCACTTAGGGTTTTCATTTTCCCTTAAGTGTTATTTTCAACTCCTTTTTTAGAGATGGTTACTTTGTAATTAGTCACAAAAGAAGATTGTAATGAGAATACAGGTCATTTTAGAGCTAAGTGTTAGGGTCTGAGTATGTCAATATCTATGTAATTTTGATTACAATACTATCAAAAAAATGTTTAATGGTTCAAGTTTGATACTATTTTACTCTCTTATGTACTATTTTCATAGATTATGAATAATACAATCAACGTTTTCTTATTTGTCTCTATCAATTTCAGATGGATGTGTGACTCTATTCTTGTTTAATAATTCCAATAATTAATGTAGGTGCTTGAATTTTGATGTAAATTTGTATTAAATTGAGTGCTAGGATGCTACTAAGAAGTTAAGGTTAAGACATAATGCTAAAATATTGTAATGCAACATTTCATAGCTTCATATACTGTTAGGTGTGAAAATTGTTATCAAATTATGCAAGAGTTTGAATTGACTTTGTTCTAGGGATGAGGCATTGATCTAAGTGTGCTATTCATGTTGCATTTTGTTGGTTAATTCAGTAGCTAATCACAATTTATAATCAATTTACTTATAAATCTTGTTATGGGTGTGTGGAATTCAATGAATCATATCTCTCATGTTTAATTCAAACATTGCTATAAAGGTTAGCCAAACCCTTACAATATTGTGTCTATTAAGCATTTGAAGGAGAATTATTTGTTTACTTTGTGTTTGATACTTTGGCACACAAGTATATGAAAGCACATTGTTGGGATCACCCTCCCAAGTCTAACAGATCCTAAAGTGCAGGGGAGAAAGGGGTTTTGATTCAATCTCCCATTCGTTGGCCACTAACCTTGAAGATTCTTAAGCATAAGGGTTGGCCACCCTTTAAAGGATTTCAAGGTTTTGCTTGAAAAAACACCAACACATCTCTCATTTTGTCCATGTCTCTTTTCACCCTAACTAGTTTTCCCCTTGCCCAATCTCAATTCGGTATCCCACCATTTTCCATGATAATGCTCACATTTGCTTCTTCGTCAGCCTTTTTGGTCTCCCTCTATGTGCTTCCATTATAGCACAAAGAATTGACACCTCACAGTCTTCAAGAGCATTTTGATGCAACCAAGCAGGCTTGTCCGAGCAAAAAGCAGAATCGACAAATAAAAAATTTCATGTTGCTAGCTACCAGGAAGATTGAAGCTTGCTTAAATGAAGAGAGGAATTCTCTGCCGATCACTACCATGAAGTTGCTCATGTCTAAGCCTGAGGGACAAACACTAATAGAGGATTATGACATTAGAGCCATGGGTCTAGATTTAAATGAAAGTCACCTGCATGACAAAGTGGTCCTAGCTAAGGCCACCCACGATGTGGTATATGGAGATTATGAAAGGTTGGACATTAAATTAAAGGAGCGTGAGGTAGAGTTGATAAATGTAAGGGAAATAGTGAGCAAGCTACCAAGAGAGATCAAGGCTAGAGATGTCGAGATGGCTCGCATAAGACAAATACAAAACCAATAAGGAGAAGCAACCAAGTTGCTTGAAGAAGCCTAAGGTGAATAGGTTCAACTATATACTAAAATTGAAAAGCTAAGAGTCGAGCTTACTAGTGAGCACCAGACAAACACCGAGTACCAATGTACTCAGTGAAACATATAGAGAGAGTTGGATGGCATCAAATCTCAAGCTTTCAAAAATCTACAAAAAGCCCGGGTGGAAGTAGAAAGGTCAAGACAAGAGAAACAAGAGATCATGTCCACTCTACAAGCTCTTAACCAAGAGGTTGGAAGGTTGAGTTCTGAACTAACAAATGCCCTTTGAGAGAAGAATCATATGGAGGAGAAGATAAGAGAAAGAGAAGCTCAGTTCCACTCGGAGTTACTTACATCATAGGGGTCTGAAACCCTCACAATATTGAAAAGTTTGATATCTACACACTGGGAGAGGATCATAGTTGTGGTAGCCATTCCTAGGCCAACCCTATAGTTCTTAAGGGATTCTCGGGAATTAAATGGAAAGGTTGGACCTATGGCTAACCAAATCTTATAGATATATGCTCCTCATGTAGTGGAATTGCGCACTTTGATTTCCTGATTGTCTGTGGCCACTAACGAGGCCCTAAGAAGTGTAGGGATTCTAGGTCAAAGGGTTGCCTCAAGAAAAGCAAGTGGATTCATCAATCACCAAAAACTCACAACAAAGAGAAAAGAACTCCAGGTAGTGTTGAACAAAAAGGTCACCGAAATTTGAAACAATTTCAATGTTCTGATTAGATATGATTTGCCTCCCCTTTTCTCACCAGATGGAGATGTGCCATCAACTGACTAGATCATAGATGCAATCATACATAAGGTCCATACTTCTATTGAACTCCCAGGTTCAAGCGTGACGCCCACCATTGATGACATCAAGCATGAGATCTTTCCTATTTCCCGCCTCTATTACCACCTTGGAGCTATCTCAAGAAGATGGGGAGCCATTTCTGTTAACGAACTCTTTTAACTAGGTTAGGTGTACATGGTCTTTTGCGCTCTCATCCAACCAATTGATTTGGATTGGGAGGTGCAACATTGCACTTTCCTCAAACTTTAGGAATTTCCAAAGCTCTAGGTTCATCCCTCTTCAAGTGAAGTCCCCCTATGAGTCGCTAGAATTGTGAAACAATTTTTCCTTAATATTCTTTTTTGATTTTCAACTTTTATACCTTTTGTGGCTTCAAATAAACCTACACTTAAAGAAAAGTCATTCCAAAAGGCACGCAATGTGCCACATGGTGGTTGCACGCCTTTTGTTTATCATCTTCCTTTTGGGAGAAATTTGAGGCACATGTCAACTCAGCGGATATTTTCTCAAAAGTAATTATCATAAATCTAAGAATCCCCACCTATTCAACACGTCATCTCTTCGTTGCTGGTAGTTTGTGATTTTAGGGAGGAATCTCTTTTGGAGTTTTTCAGAGCATGCTAGATCTTTCTTTTTTTTCAAGATGGAAACTTCGAGTCGACGTTGTCAAGCTACGTCATTGGTCAACCATACTTTTTCCAAGCTGTTTTCTAGGATCTAATTGTCTTCAGATAACAATCTTTGCTAAATATCTAAAATAACATAAATAAGGCAGTTGAGAATTAATTAGCAAATATTTCCATGACCTAACAAGAGATCTAAGATTGGATCGTGAGCTATCAAATGTTGGCATCTAGTAGTATTTACTTTTGGGGCATTGGCAGTGGTTCTCCCTTTTCAACTATAAAGAGGAAGAGGCGGTAGAAGCAAAAAAAAATTCCCCTTTTGGTAAAAGAATTTCTTTTAATTTTTCTTAGTTATAGAGATATTTTTAGAAGGAAAAATATTATAGAACACTACTTCTCTCTGGCATGTTATATTGTTTTTAATCAAACTATTTTTTAATTGGCATTTGGCCTTGTTTCTAAGTTCATTCGATATTTAAGTACAAACTTGTTTAGAAGAAATCCTTGAAACTATGCATGTTATGGACTTTTTCAAGTTCCTTCTTTATGTTCTTATTCAGAATAAAGCATTGTGTTAAGCGTAATTTGAATTGTTTGAGTAGTTGATTTCCATGTTGTAGAATTATATGATATAGTAACAACCTACATAAAATGGATTATGTCTGTTGAACTTCTCCATGTTCCTTATGGGTTATTGTTTCTTCATATTATGTTGTAAAAAGAAGGGTTTATGCAATTATTTGAATATTTTTTTGTTAACTTTTGGAACTTTTATGTTTGATCAAACCTTAATGAACACTTCTTGTAGGGAGATTTGAAAGGTTACACTATCCTTGTATTTAGCCTTTGTTGCTTGTTCTCTTCCCAAAAATGAAGGGTTGTGACATTTTGTGTCTAATATTTCATTTAGAGAAATATAATTGAATTTAAAATGTTGTAAAACCTTTGGCGCATTTCCATTTTCAAGTTTTATGTTTACATTTCTTTCTACCTTTTTCTCCAGACTCAGAGAGGAGCTTAATTTCTATAGAAATCTCAGAGGTATTTAGTGAGGCACAAATTGGTCCCCCACTCACTGAATTTCCCATAAGGTTGTCGTAGAGGTGCAAGCTTTTATGATCAACACTTAGCAAAGTGTAAGAAAGGACAAATAGTTGAAAGACTCCATATGAGTTATGGTATGGAAGAGCCTCTATTGAACGCCTATTATGAAATATTTCAGAGTGTTTGGAACTAGATGCTATATTGGATCAAAAGAGATGAAGAAAACTTAAGAAATTTTTATACAAGATTTGATGAAGGAATCTTCCTTGGATATTCTACAAGAAGCAAGGCATACTGGTGCTATAACAAGAGGCTGAAAAGGATTGTTGAAAGTGCAAGTGTCAAAGTGGATGAAGACTTACATAAAATTTTAGTGATGATAGATGGATATGAATCAAATGAGTCATTTTTTAAAGGAGAGAAATATGAAGCTAAGCGCAAAGAAGTGTAGCTTGAAGAGGAAGAATATAAGGAAAATATCCCTAAGGTCCTTAAGTATGTGTAGATGAATCATTCAGAAAATTAGATCATTGGTGATAAGAGTAGAACTATTTTGACAAGAAAGGATGTTATGATAGAAGAAAAAGTAAACTGATGTCTACTTTACAAATATGGAGGAAGAATTGATGCATATTGATAATAATCGGACTTAGGAACTTGTCCCAAGACCTACAAACAAGAATGTGATTGGAACTAAGTGGGTATTCCAAAATAATCTAAATGGGAGTGGAGAATTCGTAAGAAACAAGGAAAGACTTGTGTGTAAATACTACTCACAGGCGGAAGGAATAGATTTTGAGAAGACATTTTCTCCTGTGGAAAAAATGGAGGCTACTATGTTCTTTTTGGCTTTTGCAGCATATATGGATTTCAAAGTCTATCAGATGGATGTGAAGTCCACATTCCTTAATGGTGATTTGGAAGGAAATTTTTATATTGAACAATCAGAAGGATTTTAGTGATTGGATAATCTCAATATGCATATTGAAGAAGGCCTGATATGGACTCAAGCAAGCTCCTAGAGCTTCGTATGCAAGATTGCATAGGAACTTATTGTAGGAAGGATTTAATAAAGGTACCACATATATTAATTTTTATTTCAAAGTTGAAAAAGATCAAATCTTGATTGTGGTTGTGCATGTTGATGGCATAATCTTTGGAGGTAAGGAAGAAATGTGCCAAATATTTGTAGAAAAGATGAAGAAAGAGTTTGAGATGTCTATGTTTGAGAAGATGAATTTATTCCTTGAAATTCAAATCAATTAGACAAAGAAAGGACTAATCATTTCATAGTATAAGTATGTCAAGGAAATGTTGAAGAATTTTGGGATGGAATACTCTAAACTAGTATGTTCTCATATGATTACTAGTTGCAAAATATGTAAGAATGAAGAATCTCCTAAGGCTAATTAGAGAAAATACAAATCAATTGTTGGAGGACTAGTATATGTAACTACTACTAGACTAGATATCATGCATGTAGTTTGTGTTGTGATTAGATTTCAAGAAGATCCCAGAGAGTCACATGTTGCAGTAGTGAAGAGGATATTCACATATTTGAAAGGAACTCCAAAACACAGTTTGTGGTATCCAAAGGATACTTATTTCTCTTTAAGTGCTTATACAGATGCAGATTGGGAAAGTTGTGTGGATGATATAAATAGTATAGTTGGTGGTTCTTTCCTTCTTAGAAGTAGGATTTAATGTCATTATATGCTGTAGTGGCAGAGTACATTGTTGCAACATCATGTTGCACAAAAGTGTTATAGATGAAGAAAACTTTGAAGGATATTAGAGTGGTATATGATGAACCTATTTATATATATTATGCGATAATACAAGTGCTATTAATATTTGAAAGAATCCATTAATGCATTCAAGTACAAAGAATATTTCAATCTTGTATCACTTTTTGAGAGAGAAGGTTGTAGAGAATAAGGTGAAATTGGAGTATGTTCACACAAAGGATCAAGTTGTATATATCTTCATGAAGGCTCTTTCTATGGATAATTTTGAGTATCTCCAAGAGAGTTTGGGGATTATTGCTCCTCCTCCTTTCAATTAGATGCATAAGGATATGCATCAGTCTAGTGGATCTCAAGATTCATTCCTTTTTTCTGGACTAATGTTGGTGGCTACCTCTTAGTGGAAGTAGGTGGTACCATTGTTGTTTTTTGGAGTTAGAGGGAGTAAGTTTTATCATTGTGTGGTATACAAGTGTTGTGCAACTATTTCTAGTTGGTGAAGTATGAAAAAAAGGTGTGCAGAAAATAAATTGCAAATGTAAAAGAAACGATAGTTGTAGAGAAATTGTTATCCCTTATAGATGTTACCTTTGAGGGAGAAAAAGTATGTATGTTTGATTTCAAAGGTGGAGAGATACAAGTGTTCCACCCTTTTCCATTGATATCAAAGGGGGAGAGAGATTTAACTTAAAAAACTTATGAAGTAAGGATGAGAGAATTCATGAAGTGTTGGAAAGAGTTGATGCATGTGTAAGGGGGAGTAGTGTGTATTGTGGTGGAGTATATGAGTTGGTGTTCAAAGTTGTTGGTTTTTTTGTTGATGGTTTTTCCATGTCTTCCCATCAATGACAAAGGGGGAGATTGTTGGAAGTTTATGTTGTCATTTGTAATTTATATATATATCAATGTATTTAAAATTATTTAATGTATTTTTTGCACATTCTAGAATCTCTAAATCGCATCTTTTGAGTACTATTAACATATCATTAACATTTATGTAAAAAAAATTCCAATGGTCCAATAAAATGAATCAAGATTGACATGATTTCCTAGGAGAATATGCATGATTGAAAATTATTTTCCTAAATTATTTAAATAATTTTATAGGTTGAACTAAGAGGACATGTTCCCTAGCAACATAACAATAGCCCTTCCTAGGTATTTTTAGATATAAATAATCCCCAATTGTTCAAACAGTTAGAAAAAGTAGCCATAAATTAGGTAAAAGTAAAACCACAACTACAACTACATAGACTATCAAGTTATTTTCACATGCACGTGTCATATCCAAAACTATATATGTGATCTAAATCTATAGACTTGACCCTCAAAGATATTTTTATTGGAAGAAAAAAATTTTATTGCCAATATAAAATTTTATTTATTCATTAACTACAAAACTAAATACTTATTTCCTTTATATTTAATTTCTATATTTTAATATTTAATATTTCATGGTATAATAATCTATAAATACCATTGTCGTTTTAACCTAAATTAATTGATCAAGTATTATATAAAGAGATATAACCAATAGTGGTAGTAGAGAGAGAATCATTTGACTTCATGAACATGAAAGATTTAGTTTTTCTAACCATCATTTATTTTTAAAATATAAAGATACTAATTATAGAGGAAATAGAAAATATAATAGATAAATAACTCTATGATAAAAAAAAAATGTCAAATTCTTTAAAAATAAAATCCTATCGTAAAAGAAAATAAAGATTTCTTTTTGATATGTATAAAACAAAAGAACCTAAAATAAAAATAAAATAATTCTTAAATGTATAAAAATTATTTCTTATTTTTGTATTTGTTGATCATCAAAGCTTGCGTCTCTCTGACAATCTTATGGGAAATTCAATGAGTGGGGGACTGGTTTGTGGCTCACTGAATACCTCCAGGATTTTGATAGAAAGTTCGCTCTTGTTTGGACTTTGGAGAAAAGGGTAGAAGGAAATGTAAACATAAAACATAAAAATGGCAATATGCCAAAGTTCTTACAACATTTCAAATGCAATCATTCTTATGAGTGATATAATTAGACACAAAATGCCACAACCCTTCATTCTTGGAAAGAGAAGGAAAAAAAAAAGGCTAACAACAAGCACAATGCAATCTTTCAAATCTTTTCGCAAGAAGTGTTCATTAAGGTCCGATCAAACATAAATATTTCTAAGGGTAGTCGAAAAACATTTAGAAATTGCATAAACTCTCTCTCCTGATACAACATAATATAACAAAACAACAACCCTTCAGAAAAATAGAGAAGTCCACTGACATAGTCCAGTTTTCACAAATTATTCTACCATACAAGCATATAGCATGGAAATCAACCACTTAAACTATTCAAATTCAGCTTGAAAAAGTGTCATTCACAACGAAAGAATAAAGAAAGAAAGCTTGATAAAGGTCATACATGCACAGTCTCAAAGATTTATTCTCAATAATTTGTGCTTTAAATATCAAATGAACTTTGAAATAGGGGTCAGATGCCAATTTGGCAATAGTTTGAGCTTTAAAAGATATAACATGCTAGAGAAAAATAGTTCTACAACTTTTACTACTAAAAATAGTTCTATATCCTAAGAAAACTAAAGAAACTTTTCCTTAGCAAAGGAAACTAAAACTTGGAATCCAACCATTTCCTCTATCACCACCTCTCATTTATTGTTGCAAAAAGAGGAAACCACCACCACAAAAAAAAAGTAATTTCTACAAGATGTTGGCATTTGATAGCACATGGTCTAATCATAGATCTTTAGTTAGGCCACAACAATCTTTGCTCATCAATTCTCAACTGTCGCATTAATGATCTTTAGATATTTTAGCAAAGATGGTTGTCTGTAAATGATCAAATCCTAGAAAATAGCTTGGAAAAAGGTCTAGTTGACTAGTCACATCTTCCAATGGCATCAATTCAAAGCTTACATCCTGAAAAACCAAGAAAAGAAAAAGGGTAGCAAGCTCTGAAAATCTCCCAAAAGATATCACTTCATAAGAAGAGCAATCTGCCTACAACAAAGAGATGACATGTCAAACATGCAGAAACTCTCAAGCTCATGAATATATCCCCTTGAGAAAATATTTGACGAGTTGACACGTGTCCCGAATTTCTCCAAAAAGGAAGAAGAAAAATAAAAGTTGTGCATCCACCACATGGCGTATTGTGCACCTTTCTGATAACTTTACTTAAGCATGGGCACATCCAAAACTGAAAACATTATACTAAGCCAAAAATTAAAATGATCTGAGGAAAAAATGCTTCCTAGTTCTAGTGACTCACAGGGGTTCTTCGCTTGTGGAGGCACAAACCTAGGCCTATTGTAATTCTTGGAGTTTCAGGAAAGTGAAATGTTGTGCTTCCCAATCTACATCAGTCAATCGAATGAAAGTACAAATTTTCCTTTATGCTTGCTCTAGCTTGAAAACTTCTTTGAAAGAAACAAATCCCCATATGGAAGAAACCGCTCCAAGATGATAGTAGAGTTGAGAAAGATGAAAAATATCATGCTCAATATCATCAATCGTGGGCATTGTACTTGAATCTGGGAGTTTTGTAGAGGTTTGGACCTTGCGTCAGATCACATCTATGACCTGCTCAACTATCAAGACATCTCCATCCAATGAAGGAAGAGGGGGGATCCCAAAGTTGACTAGGACGCTGAAATCCTTCATGATTTCATTGACCCACTTGTTCAACACTATCTGACACTCCTTGCACTTAGTTGCAACCTTGTGGTAATTGATGATCTCATTTTCTTTGATGTAGGTGACCCTCTAATTAGGAATCCCTGCACTTTTATGGCCTTATTAGTGGTGATGCACAATTTGGAAAAAAAAAATTGTGATTCCACCAGTCAGGGAGAGCATGTTTTCATAAAGTGATCAGCCATTGGACCAACCTTATCAATGAATTCTTGAACATCTCTTAAGAATTGTGAAGTGGGCCTGAGAATGGAAACATCAACTGTGATCTAATCCAAATGCATGGATATCAGCTTCTTCATTATCAGGAGGGTCTCAGATCCTCGTGTAGTAGCTAGCTCCTGGTTAAACTGAGCTTCTCTTGCTCTTGCACTTTCCTCCATTTGACTTCTTTCTCTGAGGCCATTTGTCAGTTCTGAGCTCAGCCTTCTGATCTCCTATTTTGACACTTCTGATTCTGCACAGGCCTTCTAAAGATCATCAAAATTTTGAGATCGGACACCATACAACTCTCTTTTAATACTTTCCTAATTGCGTTGGTTCTTTGCATTCATTTGGAACTCAGTAGCCAACTCACCTTTCAATTTTTAAATTTCTGCATGAAGCTGAACTTGTTAACTTTGAGCTTCTGCAAGCAACTTAGATGTTTCCCCATGTTGGCCTTGTATTTTCCTTACACGAGTCATCTTGACATCTTTGGCTCAGATTTCGTTATATAGGCTCCTCACAATTTCCATCACATTTATCAACTTAGCCTCGTGCTTCTTCAATTTTCTGCCCAACCTCTCATAGTTTGCATATACTACCTTCTAAGTGGCCTTAGAAAGAACCACTTTATCACGTGGGCGAGTTTTGCTCAAATCCAGGCCCATGGATCTAATGTCATAGTCCTCCATCTACATCTTTCCCTCAGGTTTGTACACAAGTGCCTTCATCGTAGTGATTAGTAGAATATTCTGAAATGTGGCATTCTTTAACAATAGTTTTTGCTATTTGGCTTGTCAAGCCTACTTAGTCACATCAAAATGGTCTTGGAGACTCTGAGGGACATCGATGCTCTGTGCTACAATAGAATCATGAGGGAGTGCGAAAAAGGGTGACAGAAGGAGACATTTCAGATGTATCAGCATGCATGGATGCAAAAGGGAGTGTCATCATGGAAAAAGGAGGGATACCAAATTGACATTGGGTAGAAGAAATACCAGTCAGGGTAAAAAGAGAAACGGGATGAAGGAGAGGTGCCTTTCTAAAAGTGGATGGTCCAGGAGTGAGGGGTAATATGGAGGTTTTAGCTCTTTTAATAGGGGCCCTTAATAGGGCAATAAAAGAATCAATAGTGGCCGAAGCGGAAGATGCTTGTGCAGCTCGCGAGGAATTTTGAAAAGATTCGTTAAAAGTGGCAGGGGGTGTACATTCAGGATTATTAGCTCAGGCTCTGAGGATAGAGGATTTATTTCCATGTGAGGAGGAGGAGGAGTAACCAATGATGCAGAAGTAGGAAGAGGAGAGTTAGAAAAAATTGCATGGGACGTAGTGGCCGAAACATTTTGTAGTGCAGACTCTACTTCTTCTTCTCCTCAGGTCGGCACATTCGATACACTTAGATCTTGGACCATTCTTCTCTTTTCACAACCAAAACTATTATGTTCCAATCCTCTAGCAGTTGATCCCTCTAAAACTTGGCCTTCAGCGACTACAGCGAACCCTCTTGGGGACTATCAGGTCCTCTTTCCTTTATTTTGAGCACTAGGGGATGATGTGTCTTGTGAGTCCCTTCACCTTAAGTCTCTCTAACTATCAGATTATCAAGGTTGAGAAGCCTGAAACAAAAATTTATCCTCATCAATTTCATGGCTAGTCTCAGGATTTCTATTGTCGGAGTCATACTCTCGATCATAAATGTCCTCGAACTCCTCATCATGTGGCTGAAAGTTACCGAACAGGGCACCTAGGCATCTCATCTCTTGTTGGAATCTCCAGAAGTCTTCCTTTTTCCTTTTCGACCATCGCTTGTGCTTCAAGTACGTGTTGAAGGATTTTTCCATTGGGATGTTCCTCTAATACTCTACTATCAGCTCATAGAAACTTAGCCATTTTGGTCGCTTAAGTGGAATGTGAACCAAGTCAATGTATACTTGTGACCTTTCTTGAGTCAGATTTCTCCTTCTCTCAAAATATTCCTAACTCTCACATTTCAAACTAAAGTGCTTTATTGGGTTATAGTCCCACTTGTCACAAATGAGAGATAAGCCTAAGGCCACCAGTATATTTGTGAGCTCGCCCTTAGCCTTCCACTTATTCAGCATTACATGACTGTTGGCAATTGAGAGGGGTAGTAGATATATCTTTGTTTTGTTTCTTTTTGCGCTATAGACATTGTTCACAATGGTTTCCTGATGGCATTCCTCCAAGGAAAAAACTCTATATGTTACAAATCTGAGGATTTGAAAAGGTTCCACGGAAAAACTGTAAAATCTGATAAATATGAAATCCTCACCCAAGAAATAATCCATCGAGGTCGGCGGATCTTCCATCCATTATATGACCTCAAGAAAGAAATGGCCAATAGGGCATGGAAAAAAATCATGAAGCACTGGCCTTAGAAAATGATCTACAAACCAGTAATAATCCCCTATTTTCAAAAGCACATGGTTCCACATAGAAACTAGCTAGAGACAACCCCTTACATCTAACCTAGACACTAGTATATTTCTCTCTAGCCACTCAAAATTTTGATGCAAAAATAAATGTGCGAAGAAATAAGAATAGCTTAATTTAGAATCAATACTATAATTCTTTAGCTATTCTAGCCATTTTCTAGCTATCACCTCAGCAAAACCATAGTACCTCTAGTTCTTTTCCCTTTTTACCACAAAATCCAGACCCAACTAAAAAGGATTGACCTCCTCATCATTTTTAAGGCCAAAAACCCAGGCTAGCATCGAGAATACAGACTGTGTGTACTTCTTGAATTTCCTATGTGAAAGAGGAAAGAGAAGATGACCTCTCTCTGGTTGTTCCTTTGCTTCATCCTCATAAAAAATTGTTTCCCTAGCCATTTCTTCCCTAAAGATGTCCATGTTTTCTTCATCAAAATGTTCATCACCCCAAGTTGTAGGGATACACAATATATCCTGCTACCCTCAATGACATTTATCCTCTTGTTGAATCTTTTGGCACATGGGTCAATCAGCATTGGGCATGTATGTACAATGGGAAGTATGAATTGTGGAAAACCACAATTCTAGAGCCAAAATGAAAAACCATCTAATGGTCCATGCTCCACCATCATTTGAAACATAGCCTCCCTAAAACTTTTAGGGTTAGCTGATAACCTAGGGTCAAAAACATTGTCAGTGATATCCTCCACTGCCTTACAGAATTTGAATGGCCACTCCTCAAGTGCTAGGGTATTGGTGAATGAGTTCAGCCCAAAAATATTGGTGTAACCAGGCCTTTCACTTGAAGCTATAGATTTTCTACTAGAGGTTGTTGGTTTCGCCATGGCTGTATTAGGAAGTTGCAGAGAATTTCCTTAACAAATACAACCACTTGCCTTTTTCTTCTTTAAAACAACCTAATTTTGAGTAAAATTAATTTCCTTGCTCGTGCAAGTAGTTAAGGCTACACAATTACTATTGGTCCATTAAATGCTTCCACCGAGGAGATACATGTGGATTTGAGATCTGTATCCCTCGAGAATGTCGAAAACACCAAAAGAATGGAATTATTACATTCTCCCCACCGCCTCATTTACAAATAAACTCATTGCATTAAAATGTGTTCTTTTTGCTATGTGAAATGTGTTGAAGTGATGCAAGGTACCCTTGAAAAGACGTGACCATTAATTTGTTAGATCTTAGCATGTTAATCCATGTCTCTTCTCATTAGTAAGTTGGTTGGTGCTAATGATGGAAAAGAACACACGTCAACAATCAACATATACAAGAGCATTTACTCCCAACACCCAAATTTATTTCTTAAGAACTATCAAATTCTTTGTATGATTTATCTACCTCCCTCTGTTTTACTTTGATATTTTCCTATTGTCATCCAGCCAGAAAAAGACCTTTTGTTTGTCAGGTTTGTCAGCTTCTCTTCTATATATATAGATCTCTACGGCACCTCATGCAATATTTATTAAAAAATATATCCTCTTAAGTTTAGCAAGATTTCCATTGTTTCCCATTACACTACAATTCGCTACTCTCTCATAATGTTTACTAGCTTAGGCACTCCTATTTTGCTCCTCCCACTGAGGCCACAATATTGCTTTGTGGGAGAGGTCACTAGTCATAGAATTAAGCACCTCGTGAAGAAGTGTGACCACGTTGACTTGGTTGTCTTCAGTTGGGTAGTTGGATAGGACTTTATTAATGACATGAACCAACTCCAGAGCAACTGCAACATCCTTTCCCACTTCATGGCCTCACACTTGACTTGAATGTGGCCAAATCCATGATTATTGAATTTTTCCACCAAATGTTCGACACTGTACTGATGGAAGGTATTGGGAAGATAGTGCAAATGGCTATCCATGGAATTGGTATCCCAAGCACCATGGATCTTTGTAGGCATGTGGAATTTGGGATAGATGTAACCTAGCTAGTCTTCCTTTCTGACTTTTACACCATGGACCTTAAGATGCACCACTTCTCTTCTCAACCAGTGGCCACCTAGATATGTTGTGGGAGTATGATGTAGAGCATGTTCTAGGGCTCACCTGGAGGAAGCACTTAGAGATTCTTATGTAGAGCCCTGGTGAATAGGCCTTTAGCCTACAACTTTTTCTCTGTAACTTTTTGGATTGCTCATGAGAGCCTCATGTTTAAATCTAAGCCTCGGGTTTTCAATTACATTGTAAATTTTTAATGAACTTAATATAATACAAATTGTCTATTTCTTCTATGTTATTCTTAATGGCTTATTCTCAAAATTTAAAATGTATTTACAAAAATAATTTACATATGGTACATAACTGTTAATTTTTTTAAAGAACTACGTATTTTAATGGAATAACTTTAGATAAATACCATTCACCAGTATATCTAAAGTGTTTCATTCCATATCTTCAAGTTTGTATGCATTATTTTCCTTGCACATGCTGATTTGGAAGGGTCCCTTCCATAGCGCTTCAAATTTTGTGTGTTTTCCTGGTTTCGTAGTACATTCATCGTACTTTAGCACTAGACTCCCCTCTTTAAATTTTGGATTAGGGGTCCTTTTTTTGAACCATCGCTTTACTATCTGTTGATGGTTGATCATGGATCCATAAGATTTTTCTCTATCTTCCCCCAATTTGAGGAGTTCCTCTAGCCGTACCTCCATTCCACTACCTTCTTCAATTTCCAAGGCTTTCAATAGTTGTAAGGCAAGAATTTCTATGAAAATGGGTAACACTATCTTTGTTCCGTACACCAAGTCATAAGCGGATTTCTTCATAATTTGCTTGGGAGTAATTCGGTCAACCCACAAAATAGCTCGCAGATGCTTGTGCCAATTCCTTTGTCAATCTAACCTAATACGCTTGATTAACCTAATTAGGTTTATGTTGGTAGACTCTGCTAACCCATTTCCTTATGGGTAGTAATTTGATGAAATTTTAAGGAAAATATAATGCCTGATAGAAAAATATGACATGCCTGATCCTACAAAAGCTCAGGCATTATCAGATATGATGATCTTGGGTGGGCCAAATCTTGCTACTAGCTCTTCAAGGAAATTGAAAATTTTCCCCTTTGTGGCATTGTTTAGGGCTACCACCTTCATCCACCTTGTGAAGTAGTCAGTTGCCATGAGGATCCATTTGTGTCTAGCGTAGGAAATAAGATTTATCATTCCGATAAAATCCAAACCACATTGAGAAAATGGTTCATCTATTACAATTGGGCTCAGGGGAAAAGCAGCATTCTTTCTTTCTCCAACAAAAACTTTCCACTGGATACACTTTTGCACTAGATGATGTGCATTGGAAAACACAGAGGGCCAATATTATCTTGCTCGCATTATCCTTAAAGTAGTAGCCTTGGCAGAGAAATGTCCACCCTTAGGACTGTGATGGAATTCATTGAGAACTCTTTATGCCTATAGCTTTTCTAAATATCAGAGAAATACACCATCCTAAATTATCTTGAATAATACACCCTCAATTAATACATACCTAGTTCCTTGCAATTGGTAGTATCGCCTTTTATGGAATGCAAGGCTAGTTGGGTAGTACCCCTTTTGCATAGACCATGTCTGATCAACCACCCAAGATTTGTCAGACTTGAATTGGTTCAAGTAGACCCCATTGGTCTCTTTCTCAGCAATGGGACTTAATTCTTGTGCAATGTATTCGCACAAACCTCTTACCTAAACCAACTTGGTTGGTCTAATGTCCACATCATACTCTAGGATCTTGGTGATCCAATTTTCCCTCTCTTTTTTTATCTCACCTTTAGTGATATATTCCTGCACACTAGGATACACAAAGAGAATAGTGATCTTATTGGCTCACACCAAGTGTCAAAACTTCTTTAGGCTTTTAACAATGGAAAAATTCTGCTTTTCTACAAAATTATACATGGCTTCATAATCTTTAAGGGTCCTTGAGTGGAATGAAATAGGATGCTCTCCATTATCCTACTCACACTTCTGAGTGAGCACTGAAGCTATGCTTTGTTGGCCACTATACATATAGAGTAGATTTTTTTAGGAAAATTCAGGATTAACCAATATTGGGGCAATAGAGATGGCTATCTTCAACTCCTTAAACGTTGCTTTTCCTTCAGGGGTCCATTTGAAAATCAGGTTTTTCTTAAGCATCAACGTAGCTGGTCTCACAACACTTATGAAATCTGATATGAATCTGCTAACAAAATTGATCTTCCCTAGAAAAGATTGGAGTCCCTTCTGGTTCACTGGTAGGGGTAATTCCATTATAGATCTAACCCTTTTGGGGTCTATTGCTATTCCCACCTTAGATACTACAAAACCAAGTTACTTACCTTGAGGTACTTTGAAAACACATTTTTTTGGGATTCAAAAAAATCCTGAATTGTTGGCATTTCTGGAAAACCTTCTTTAGATTATTGAAGTGTTCATCTTTTGACTTTGAAAATACTATTAGGTCATCCAAATATATTAAGATAATTAGGTTGATCAATGCCTTGAAAGCAATCTCTATTGCTCATTGAAATTCTGCACCAACACTTGAAAGTACGAATGACATTTTTGAGTACGTAAACATTGCCCACTTAGTGGTAAACATTATCTTATGTTGGTAAGATTCCTTTACATATATTTGGTTATAGCCTGAGAAACCATCTAGCAAAGAAAACATCTCTGATCTGACCATGGTTTGCAAGATCTACTCCATTGATGGAAAGGGGTAATGGTCTTTTAGTGAAGCTTTATTCAAATCTTGGAAATTGACACAAAGCCTAATATCGCCATTCATTTTTTGGATTCGTACTAGATTGACACCCAGGTGGAATGTTTGATCGGATATATATGATTCTTGACTTGACCAATTTGATGAGATCCTGTGCCATCAAAGCCTTGACCTTCGGATTGACTGGCCTTTTCTTTTGTCGGACGAGTATAGATCCTTTTGCCAAGTCAATGGTATGCTGAATTATGCCTAATTCATACCCTCTAAGATATCATAGGTCTAGGAAATAACTCCACAATATTTGAAACATACATCCTTCATTATTTTCTTATCCTTGTGGGTAACTTCCCTTCTGACTTTTAACTTTCTACCGCTTTCGACATCAAGCTCTCTATAGTCCCTAGTGTTTGTAGTGAACCTTTTCTTGTCATTTCTCACATCTTCACAATCAAATAGATTATCTAAGAAAATTTATCCTTGAGGAATCTTGTTCCCTTTTAATTGGATGACCTGATCTTTGGGAAATTCTACTCCAAGTGGTGAATAGTCAAAAGTCATTCCTCCTTTCTGTATGAAGGTAGAAATCTAAACGTCATCAATAAAAACATTCCAATTTTGATTATTGTCAGGAATTGAGGGTTGGATGATGACTTGTACTACATTCTACTTGGTTGAATCATAAATTGGTTCAAATTGTGAACCAACAAAAGCCATCTAATCAACGACACTATTTTGAGATCAGGGAATAACTTGTATATTGAAGGCTTCAAAGCTCTCATTCAAGTCCCAAATATGATGTATATATGACTTCATCCTTGTGTTTTTTGTAGTTGCTTTCCCATAGACCTGGCTCACCACTAATTCCAAATCTCCAAAAGCTTGTACTCTCTTTACACCCATTCATTTTGCAAGGATCAGACCATGAACCAAGGCCTCATATTAAACATCATTGTTCAAGCATGAGAACCAAAAATGGTAAGCTTTGAGGGTCTTCGATCCTATGGGAGACACTAGTCGGACACCCTCTCTAAAGCCAGCTTTACACTTGGCGCCATCAAAATATAGAGTCCATAGACGATTATCACCCGGATCATCATATTCCTCCTGATCCTTCATTAATTTCAGAAAGACCTGATCATCGTCAAAAATCACATAGGTTCCTAGCCCTATTGCATGAAAGTTATCGAATGGGTAAGAGTCAATGAATTGGTTAAGTGGCACCTCTTCTTTAGGAGTTTGATCACTTGTATCTTCTTTATCTTCTAGCATTTCTACAAAATATCTCTCCTGCTGAGAGATGGAGGTATGTGCCACTTCAAAGCATAGGACTGCATTATCCACTATGTGTTCGAGATGTAAATTCAGAAAAAAAATCATCTTCACCTTGTGCTTGGTTCTCAATATTAGGTGGGACTAGATGAGCACTAAGTATCTGCCAAGATTTGTAGTGAAATCTCTTGAAAGACACATTTTGAAGACCAAGGGAATGTCTATCACTACTATTTCTTGTGTGAATATTTGGCTTGGACATGAGAAGAAGGTCAGAGATAGATCTTTTATCTGACCAAGGGTCAAAACCTTCTTCTCATCTAGTTGCATGATTCCTTTCTCAAGGGGATCATACTTAAGTTTAAGGGCATCAACCACTTATTTTATCTTGACATTTGTGCTAGCCCCTGAATCAATCATGATATTATGAAAAATCTTATCTCTCACAATAAGTGTTAAAAAGAAAGGTGTGGGCTTTATCTTGCTTACCTCTTTCTCTTTTGCATTTCCCACATCGTTCGCATAATTTACTACTTTCTGATCTTGAGGGGATGAGGTGGATCCTTTGTATCCACTTTGGCCACATGACAGAGTCACATCCATCTACGACATTTATTCTTCTTTCTTTAATTCTTCCTGAAGTAATGTATTCTATTCAAGGATAGATATGATGTCCCACATAAATAAATTGGTAGGTGCCTTCTTCAATTGTTCCACCACATTAAACATTATGACTGTTAGTTCTTGGCCTTGAATGGTGGTATTTCTCTCATTTTTGAAAGAAAACATTCCATCATGATCAGGCTTGGTGCCTTATTCATCTCCTTCTCTAGCAATGGAAGATTATGCTATTGTGGATTAGGTTAGATGCTGGGCAATGGAGTCTATTTTTCTTGCAGCGGCGGTTGACGTGGGTAAGAATGTGGTAGAGCTTGTTGCATGTATTCTCCCATAGGCCTTCTTTTGGATCTTGTGTTGTAATATGACTGTAATTGTGGGGCACTAGTCATCAGAGTTTCATTGACAAACATTATATCTTTTTTTCTATCCACAAAAATAGCACTTGATCGGGTGCAATATCTAGCTCTTGCTATAAGGACATTCATTGCATTTTCCCTATGAAATAAGCATTTTCCATTTCAAAGGACTCATATTCATCTACATTCGGGAGCACACCCTTTCTTCTTTGTTCTGCTATCTTTTGTTGCATATTCCCCCTTGGACAATTTCGGGGTATATGACTATTGTTGCATGGGAAGGACCATAAATTCTCATCTTCTACCAAATTGTTCTGGCCTGGAATTAACTCTTTACTTAGGTTGTATTTGACTGCTTCTAGCGGCATGGTGAGTAGAACTATCAGTTTTGTAGACGTCGTCTATTATCCTCCTCCTTTGGAGGATCCCTAGTATGGATTATGTTGATAAGATGGCTTTCATTTTCCATAGGCCTGTGTGGTCTGCTTTGGAGGTGTTGCTTGTTGTCGGTTGATACCAACTCATTAGAAAAATTCTACATCAAACTCTTCATGTCGTTGATCTGCATTATGATTGAGGAATAGCTCAACGTGCTTGCCTGGGTGGGGAGATACATGTACATAGACTATTGTGTAGCTGACATTAATTGTGTAGTAGAAGTACCTAGAGTAGCTTCTTCCCAAAGACCACTTGATATTTCTACAAATATAGGCATCAAAGGATGTGGCGGAAGCTTCCCAACATCAATTAGGTTATTTTCCACATGCACAACCAACTCATGTGTATTGGGAAAGATATATCCTCCCATGGACGTTATCATTATTGCAATGTTTGAATTGAGAGCCTTCAAATAGAACATGAATGCCATCACAACTTGGGGTCGAGCAGTCATGGGGACCCTTTGCTAGGTCTTGTGAAACTTGGTGTTGAAATAGCTCATGGCCTCTTGTGAAGCTCTCTTGATGGTGATTAGTTGTTGTAGCAATGAGAAATGATCTCCTTTCTCTAAGAAGCATTCAAACAACCTTTCTTTGATCTGATCCGAGGAGACGATTGAGCCTGAGGCCAAAGATCAATACCAATATTGAGCCTTTCCTTTGAAAGAGGTAGAGCTCTAACAGCCTCAAGGTGATGTTCTCCTCCACTGTATTATGTATCCTACATACCTCTGCTATATCTTGAAGGTGTTCGAAAGGGGTTTTGAAGTCTTCTCTAGAGAGTTTTGGGATAGCATTGAGGGCATTAGCCAGTATGGCAAGCAATACATCTAGGGTGTGGGTGGTCATAGCTGACTATCGCTATCCTAGGCTACGAAATTTCTAAGAGTTGGGGAAGGTACATGAGACATGTAGAAAAGACTCCTATGAATAAGTATACATGTATTTTCATTTTCAAGGTTGAACCCCCGAGTGGAGTAGATAAGGCTCTAGATATTGGGCTCTTACTTCTTACTCTATTTCTTCTTACAGGTGATATAGAGCCTGTAAGTCTTCTCCTAAGTACTGATGCAAGTAACTAAGAGTATTGGAAATGGCCCCTTGAAGATCCTCTTGTTTGGACTCTAGGCATGAAACTTTTAGTTTCTTTCCTTAGTATGATTTAAGAAATATTTATGACTTCTAATCAAGCATTCAGAAAACTTCACATCCCACTGGGCATGTCAATGAAAGAATTGTTGATCATCAAAGCTTATGCCTCTCCAATAGTCTTATGGGAAATTCAGTGAGTTGGGGGCTAATTTGTGCCTCACTAAATACCTTAGAGATTTTTATAGAAATCCAGCTCTTCTTTGGGCTTTGGAGAAAAAGGTAGAAGAAAATGTAAACATAAAACATAAAAATGGTGATGCACCAAATCTCTTACAACATTTCAAACCCAATAATTCCTATGAGTGATATAATTATACATAGAAGGCCACAACCCTTCATTGTTGGAAACAAAATGAACAACAAAGGCTAACAACAAGCACAATGCAGACTTTCAAATCTTTCCATAGGTAGTGTTCATTAAGGTCTGATCAAACATAAAAATTTCTAAGGGTAATAGAAAAACATTCAAAAATTGCATAAACTCTCTCCTAATACAACATAATATAACAAAAAAACAACCCTTTAGAAAAATAGAGAAATCCACTGACATAATCCAGTTTTCACAAGTTATTATTCTACCATACAAGCATACAGCATAGAAATCAGCCACTTAAACTATTCAAATTTAGCTTGACATAGTGTTTCATTTAGAACGAAAGCATAAAGAAAGAGAGCTTGATAAAGGCCATACATGCAGAGTCTCAAAGATTTCTTCTCAATGTTTTTTTTTTTTAAATATCAAATAAACTTTGAAATAGAGGTTGGATGTTCATCTGACAATAGTTTGAGCTTTAAAAAATATAACATTCCAGAGAAAAGTAGTTCTACAACTTTTACTCTTGAAAATAGTTCTATATCCTAAGAAAACTAAAGAAACTTTTCCTCAGCAAAGGAAACTGAAACTTGGAATCTAACCCTTTCCTCTATCGCTACCTCTCATTTATAGCTCTAGAAAGAGGAAACCACTACCACAACACAAAAGTAATTGCTGACAGATGTTGGAATTTGATAGTACTTGATCTAATCATATATCTTTAGTTAGGTCACAACAATCATTGCTCACCAATTCTCAACAGTCGCATTAATGCTCTTTAGATGTTTTAGGAAAGATAGTTATTTGTAAATGATCAAATCCTAAAAAAAAGTCTAACAAAAGGTCCAGTTGACCAATCACGTCATCCAACAACATCGACTCAAAGCTTCCATCCCAAAAACCAAGAAAAGAAAAAGGTTAGCAAGCTCCAACAAACTTCCAAAAGATATCACTTCATAAGAACCATAATCTGCCTACAATGAAGAGATGACCTATTGAATGGGCAGAAACTCTCAAGCTCATCCGATATTGCTCCTTGAGAAAATCTCTGATGATTTGACACATGTCCTAACTTTCTCCCAAAATGAAGGCGAAAAATGAAAGTTGTGTAGCCACCACATGGCGTATTGCACACCTTTCCAAGAACTTTACTTGAGCACGAACACATCTAGAATTTAAAACGTTATACAAGTCAAAAATCAAAATGATCAAGGTAGAAACGCTTCACAGTATTTAACTAAATATCTTTAATTAAAAATAATAATTTATTTTCATTGAAATAATATAAATATAGATTTAAATATATCTATTTTAAAAATATTTGAAATATTTATCTATTTTAAATAATAAACTTAGTATAAATAATTTCTAAGATATTGTGTATTTTAACTAAAATATGTCTTTGGTTTGCAATGTCAGCCATCAATTCAAAGGAGTGTGCAGAACTTGTATCAAAATCAACCATTACCTGTTGTTCCATATATGAATGTTGCTATAAATTATGTGGATGAGCAGGGTGAGCAAGGGGAGAATTCATTTGAACCAATGCAGATTGAAGAATAAGTACAAAAATTGGAAGATAGAAACTTTTGTTTCAATTTTGGATGGTTATTTGAAAATCGTTAAGATCTTAAGCAGCCTGTGATAATAAGGGGTTGAAAGTTTTGTAAAAATTTAAATTTGGAAGTATCTTTAGTGTGAATGCTAATATATCATGTAGATATATTGTAGTATAGAATACTATATGCAAGAGTTGATGTAAATATTTGAGTTTTATACTCAAATTATGTAATTTTCTTCTTTTATGGGTGATAACCAAAGGTTTTCTTCCAGATTGTTTCCTTACCGTTATGCCCTTTGAATCTAGGAAATGCACATTATAATTATAGTTAATATATTAAAGTGGTTGGTCCACTTTTGTTTAAAAAAAATATATTTCTATCTCTCTACTTTCTATTTAACTCTACACAATAATATTCATACTTTAGTTTCAAAAAAAAATAATTATTTCATGGAGAAGCTTCATTTATATATTTGTCAATAATGAATAAAATGAAAAATATCATATGAACCATGCCTGCTTAGCTTTTAAAACTATTTTATATGAAATATTTAATACAACTATCTTCTCTGTATCAAACTGACAAATTAAGTTTAATTTAAAATGTCAAACATACAAGGATTAAATGGAATGTAAGAATGAATGAAATCTAATTTTGAAATTTTATTAAAATATAATTGATTAAATGAATTAAGTAGATGCAATGCATTGCTATTATATGTAAAGATAGATAATAATGGTATTAACAATGGTTTCTATATACTTGTTGGTATTGGCATAGTGTGATGATTTAAGGGTAATGTTGTTATTGTTATCATAGTTCAAACTCCATTGTAGTGTAATGTTTAGTGTTTATGTTGGCGATGAGGTCCCCCATTTATCACTTCATCAGTTCATAGTTCCGAATAAAAAATGTTTACCCCTCTTTAAAAAAAAATGATTGTTGCATACATCCACAGTGGAGAAGATATTGATGTCTACTATGATGAACAACCATGAGATTTCTGAGAGTGCACCACCTCTATTGGTTTCCCTTCATTCCAACATTGTCGTGACATCATTCAACTGTCTTCCTCCACAAAATTGGAAAATCTCACGAGTATTGACGCATAGTTTGCATCTATAGACAGTGTTAGGAGAGGAGAGGGATGAGAAGAGGTAAAAATGGGAGAAATAAGTGAAGATTTTTGTGGCTACAGGATTGATGAAGAGAAGAGAAGCTTTTTCATTGTCTCTTCAATTTTTTCTTCCCGCTTTCTATAAAATTAGGCTTTGGCAGAAGAGCCACTAAATGCAATGTTTTTTGCAATTATAATTTGATGCTCTGGCTCTGATGATATGAAACTCCAATATGGATACTAATTTTCATTTGATGCTTGTCATGTTTTACTTAAACACAACAAACCTATTATAATGATTCTTTTGGGAATCTCGATAAAGCAGGGTGGACTACAACATGTGAAGAGAAGGGTTAATTAAGTGTTCTCATGTCACTCTTAGTCATGGGTAGACATGCATTTACCTCTGTCACATGTAGGAATCCATAGCCATAATAGTAGAAAGTAGGGTCATCTTGGTAGGTGTTCATGAGAGTTTTCATGTGGTAATTATTAGTATATAAACTAGTAGTCAAATGCATAGGCATTCAATGATCAACCAATAGGGGTCTACCAGAAATAGGTAAATAGTGGGGAGCAAGGAAGGAAGTTGTTAATATTTGCATGTATTAGAGGAAGTCAGAAAAAAGGAAAGCATATTAATAATTGAATATGGAATAAGAGGATGTGAATGAGGATAAGATTTTTTGAATCTGAAGCAATTAATCATGAATATTTTTAATTACAATAATTCTTTTAAAGTTATTTTAATTAATTACATTTGGTAAATTAAATACAATTTAAATTTTCAAATAATTAGTTTTCGTAGTAATAATAATTTCTCTCAAAAATTTAAAATATGATATAATTTTATGTGTATTTTAGTTTAATAGTTGGTAGGCCTAGATGCACATGTATATTTAACATTTTTCTGTAGGTTAATCAATTAATTGATTAATTATTATTTAATTTTCTTAAGATAAGGCAATGCATTCAAAGACTAAGAATGATTTGCATAAAACATGAAATTCATGTTTGATATGCTTTTCTACGTTAATCAGTAAATTGATTGATTATTATCTAATTATCTTTAAATAATGCAGTCTACGAGAGATTAAGAACTATTTGCATAGTGCGGGAAATTGATCTTTAGATTTATACATCAGTATTTCTTAGTTTGAAATTGATTATGAAAATAATCTTAGGAGAATGATTTTTTGATAATTTTTTTCTTAATAAATTAGTTGTGGAAAATTAAATAGAATTTAAATTTTTAAATAATTATTTTTGTTACTAATAATATTTTTTTTCAAAAATGTAAGCTATCATATAATTTTATATGCATTATACTGTAATAGTTGTTAGGCCTAGATGCACATCTATATTTGATATTTTGGTCTAGTTGATGAATCAATTAATTGATTATGATTTAATTATTGTAAGGTAGATATGAATACTAATACATGAAAAACTTGAAGTTGTGGATTAAATAATATAAACACTAGAGTTTCTCATTTCAAAAGCCATCCAAAACAGTTGACATCATTATATTAGAATAATGAATATGCTCAACTGCCATATCAACAAACACCTACCATTTTGTGTGGCATAGTTTGATTAAGTTATATTGTTGAAAGAGTCATTATGGTGTGGGTTTGACACCAGAGCATTGTTAAAATCATCGGCCTCAGCTCCATTTTGTAGCAGGCTGAAGGGTTGTAAAACTATTGTGGCGTGGAACCTGTAAGTCATTTTGGATGGGTATTTTGTTGAAACCAATAATTTATTGTGCATGTATTTTGTTGTCTGTTTATTGTTGCTTTTTTCTTTATAAATCACATTTTCTCAATTGAATACAATTGAAATTTGTAAAGTATTAGTTTTATTAAGTAATATTAGGAAAATGATTTTTAAATAAAATTTTTCTTTATAAATCACATTTTCTCAATTGAATACAATTGAAATTTATAAAGTATTAGTTTTCTTAATAATTATAATTTTTGTCCAAAATTTAAGGTATTATATATTTTGTGTTAATAGAGTGTATATTTGATGTTTTTGTATAGGTAAATCAATTGTTTGATTCATTCAAATGGTAAAATGTTTCTTGTATTCGGGAATAGGATTTTCCAATTACAAAGTGGCTACCAAATTGTAAATTATGTGTTATCTTCCTAAGATCAAATTAAAAAGTATGCTTTTGAAAAAGTGATTCAATTAGTATAGTTATGTATTTTGGAAAAATGATTCCATTAGTTTAGTTATAATGGTCATCAGAAGTGGCTTTTGCAAAAAGTAAAGATGTTATAAGTAGTATCAACTTCGTAATTTTAAGATTGGAATGACATGCATACTTTGTCAAGGTATTTTAATTGAATTAGAAGGTACACATTGTTTGCAAGGAACATTAGAAATATGTCACCAAATGTATACAACAATTTTTCTAGACATATATATATGTAAGAACTAATATATGGCATTAAATGTAGAATTAAAAAACCCATGCCTATTTGTCTTCATACCATAATGGCATAATAAGGGAGCATGGCCTATATCGAGAGCCTCAAGCATGAGAAGAATGAAACATGCATCAGAGATATCATGGAAATTCAACATACATTATTATTTTAATTGAATTAGAAGGCAGGCCTTGTTTTGAGGAAATATGGAAAACACTTGATAGTAAATCTATACAAGAATTTGTGCATATACATATATGTATGTAAGAAAAAAATGAATGATGTGAAATGGGAAACTAGAGTAGAACGCGATGATTTTAACAATGGTCTATTGCTAAAGCAACACCGCACTTGCTATTTGCATAATGCATCTTAATCAATATAAAACCCTGCAACTTTCTATCAATAGGAATAATAAGCATCGAACAAAAGGCATGAACACTAAATAATATGCTATCAAACCAACACCATAATGGCTCTCTTGGAAATGCAACTTAATCAATATAATTTCTCACACATTTCGCAGTGCATCAGTGTTAAACCCGTTCAACCTGGTATCAAAATCAACAATAAACAGAGAACCAAAGACATGAACAATAAATTAATCAAATAATTATTTATTTGACTTCCAAAAAGATGTTGTACTCTACCCGTTGGAATAAAAATGGAAGCATTAAAAGTAAGTATATGTCCAGAACAATCGAAGACAATGGAAAAGAGAAAATAATTAATGGTATTTGCAGTTGGTCGATTGAATCTATTTAGTGACATGCTAGCATTATATAGCTGGGAGAGGCAAAAAAAAATTTGTGGAGCACCCATGTTGAAGCAAATGTATACGTAGCATTGAATTGAAAGAATTGCCACATGGGAAATACGACATGTACGCACCATAGAACTTTTGGCCTATAGGGTATGCAGTAAGAAATGTTATAAAACCCATGGAAAATTACATAACTTATAATCTCATGACAAACGTCATGAATTTTAAAGACATGGAAAATGCCACAGATTTTATAACGTTTCCCTGCATACCTTGCAGGGAAAGATCGGTGCTTTTGGTTCTTCATATCCACCATTTTAAATGAAATATCTGCTACGCAAATATCTATCCAATGAACAACATATTTGATGATTATAATTATGCAAATTTCCACCTAATAAAGGAATATGGTCATTAGCAAAGAATAGTTTCATGTTTTTGAATTAGATAGCATGTCATTGAGTACACTTAATTGCCTACATGGAAAGTTATATTTTTGGAAGAATCACATTTCATTGCAAAAAAAAGTAAGTAGAATAATTAACAATATATACAGTTGGTTAACGAAATTTATTTATTGATAATAGGATTTTTTTTAACTTACATGTCATGTTGGTGGTGTTCAACAAGAGTGAGCAGCATTGGATAAACTTGTTGGAGTAGGAAAGAATATGAAATAGACAATTTACAATATAGTAATTCCCTTTATATGCCTATTGCTTTTGTGCAACATTGTAAAGAAAAAGATATAGACATAGAATAAAATAGGTTAGCATTGTTTGTTGGAAATAAAAAAGAGATAAAATAAGATATTTTGAATATGTGGGATACTGGCAAACAATTGTGTATAAGTAATCTACTAAAAATGTTGAAAAGAGAGTTGTGGAAACAATGACAAATACAATGAATATAGAATAGAGTATGTTTTTTTATGGGCAAGTGCGTGCGAGAATTTATGTCTATGTATATAAGCAACACCAAATATATGATGATAGAATCCAAAAGCACTAAACCCACGCTTGTTGTCCTCCCTACCATATTGGCATCATGAAGCCTCATTGGCTCTAGCCAAACCCTTGAGAAAAATGGAAAGTAAGGTGCATGGAAAATTTCAAGGACTCAACATATATGACACAAAAGAAAAAAAAAAGAAATTCTAAAATAACTATTGGAAGAGAATTTAACAATCAAAAGTAACTTGACATACACAATTTACAATAGACTAATCTGCTTCAATGTCTATTGTATTCGTGCAACATCAGAAAGGGGAAAATATAATTATAGAATAAAATAGGTTAGCCTTATTTGTCCATGCATATAAAGAGCAACAAATAATTGACGATAAATTCAAAACTAGTAAACCCACACTCGTTGTCCTCCCTACCATATATCACACAATAAGATGAGTAGAGATATTTAGAAACAACTATTGGAAAAAAACTTAAGAGTTACAAGTAAAAGATGGTTGGGCCAAGTTGTTCGAGCATGAAAGGATGTGGAATAGAGAATTTATAGCATAGTAATTTTCTTGAATGTCTATTGTATATGTGTAGCATTATAAAGTAAATAATATAGATATAGAGTCAAAGAGGTTAGCAATATTTGTTAAAAAAAGAAAGAGATAAAATGAAAGATTTTGAATAAATTGCATGTTAGCGATCAGTTGTGTGTAAGAAATCTTCGTTATTATTTGTTTGTATTTTTGTCATTATACCCATTTTGGGGACTTGAAAGAGATAATAATTCTCTATGTATGGCTTTATCTCAGTTAAATCTTGTTCTTGTCGACTTATATGGCTAGTGACTTGACCTGCATTATTTAATGGCAACGTGGAGCATGGTAATTATGTAGGTTGTCGGGGGTGTGGTGCTGGTTCAATAGCAGAGTATTGTAAAAATTGCTCGCTTTAGTGGAATGGAACAACAAATACCACTCTCATGTGCTTCCAGGGATAAATAGTGTGATGCTACAAATAGTTTGTTTGTCCGCTCAGAAGCACATGAGAGTGGTGTCTAGTTGCTATTCATAACCACATAGATCGATGTGTATTTCTTTTGTGCAACATTAGAAAGGAAAAAATATACACATAGAATAAATCACGTTAGCATTGTTTTTTGTAAATAGAAAGAGATAAAATGGGAGATTTTGAATACATGGGATATTGGAAAACAACTATGTATAAGTAATGCACTAATTTTTTTGAAAAGAGAGTTGTGGAAACAATGACAAATACAATGAATAGAATAGAGTATGTTTTTTTTTATGGGCAAGTGCATGTGAGAGTTTGTGTGTCTATGTATATAAGTAGAAAAAAACATACAATAATAGAATCCAAAAGCACTAAACCCATAATCATCTCAATATATATGTGCGGCGACTGGAATGTGTAGAAAGATGGGTATTTTGAATCAAATTCTATAACACTATAGCCTTTTTTGTGGGTTAAGAATTAGACAGAAAAGAGATATCCTAGTAAATAAGATGCATAATATGATTTGAAAATGGTTAGAACAAGATTGGTAACTGGAATATATACAAGAATGGACAATAAAGGAAAAGATATAATTAAAAAAATTCACACAACACAAGTAATATATGTAACAATTGACTAAATGCGCTTGCAACTTTAACTACAAAAGATATCAATAGTTGCATTGCCTCTTATCTATTGAACTTTATATCTTTAGCTGATAGGCTATTTGTTTGAAGTTTTGATTTCCTAAGAAGACAACATTAAATCATGCAATATTTGTAAAGCTTGAAATAGATGAGGGGAAAAGGATATCATGTGAAACATATTGATATAAGATTCAAGCTACATTATTTCATACTGCATATTGAAAAAAATTATAGAAATTATATAATAGGTATTAGAATAACATTTGTTTGACAATAAATATCACACACAAAGAGGAAAATTGTATTGAGTTCCCTAGTAGATAGACAGATACATATGCACATATATATATATGTGTACTCAATTCCCTGGTTTATATATAAAAATACCTGTATAGGCATATATATATGCATATATGTAGACAAAGATATACATACATATGTATATCTAAACAGGTTTGTATATTATGTTTGTGTAATTATGTAGACTGTGATTATAAGTAGAGTTTAAAGTAGCATGTATAAGTGTTGTCTATGCTCTATAAAAATCTTGACTATACAATTATAGCATTGAGTCATATAGTATTGAAATGTTGATAAGAATAGAGAATTTAATTATGTAGTATGTGTAACATATTGATAATACCAGAATGGCTCTTCTGGAAATGCAACTGAATCAATATGTTTTCTTGCATATTTTGCAGTACACTTCCCCACACAATAACATTGAATATTGTATTTACTTTTTGTTGCATAATTACACCACAATACATATATATACATATATCGAAACATATATATACATATACATCTATACACATACATATATATACATGTAGATATATAGATACATGTATATGAATATATATATATATATATATACATGCATATATTGTAAAGTTGGGCTCCACTATTTACCATTAGATAATATGATAAGTATGATCTTAATACGTCTTACAACTGTTACATAGACTACTTGGCTTCTACCAATATGTTGCATGATACTCTTTTTCCATCATTTGTTCAAAGCTTCTAATAACAAACTATTATTTGTCATTGTTCTTTTTCTTTGTAAGGCAAGAAAATGTATTGGTTAAGTTGCATTGTCAAAAGAGCCATTGTGGTGTATCTTACATATGAGGCTATTGTAAGAATAGTCATCCTTGACTCCATTCTATAATAGATCTGAGAGTTTTGAAACTATTGTGTTATGAACTATGTAAGTCGTTTTACATGGGTATTGTGTATAAATATTTTTTTCATCATATTAAATACCGAACAATGCAACTTAAATTTTTTATTAACCCTGTGGTGCTATATGCATTTTGCACAAATCATTGCATCATATAATTGTTGCATAGCATAGAGAAAATAGGCACTTCCTTGGGGAGCTGGGTTTGAATAATTGATTTGGGAAGTTGGAAGGATACACACATTTGTTGATGTTTATACAGTTCTATTACAATTTCCCTAGTTCTCTATATGTAAACATGGGTTGGGGGTGGTGAATTTAGTGTGCTGGATAGGTGGAAGCTGAGTGGCAAGCTCTTTTTGTGTGGTGATGTGGGTGTTGGTAATTACATGGGCTAGTGGTGATTGAGAATGGTGTGTTGGATACGGGGAATGTGAATGGCAAGCATTTGTTCATGCAAGGCCCAATGTTCCCTTTCGTTGCACAATGGCGGTGGATGAAGTAAATGCAATATTGAATGTTGGTGTGTGGGAGAGTATAATTTGATGAAGTTATCCTATTGGAAGGGCCATCATGGTGTTGGTTTGGTAGCAGACTAATGTTAAAATTGTCACATATGGATCCATGTTTTTAGTATATTGGAGGGATTTGAAAGTGTGGTGGTGTAGAATTTGTAAGTGATTTCACATGGGTATTTTGTAAAATCAGTTTTGCATAGGTGGCTCGTGCTATGCTTCTATATGGATGAAGAAATAGCAATTAAATGCTATTTCTTTCACCTAAAAAAATATTTGTCCCCAAGAAGATGAAGAGGAAACTATGGGAACATGGAAAAATGTACTATGGAGAGCAGTCTATGGGTCATTCTTTTCTGTTGTACCTACTGTAAATGTTATGGAATAGCTCTTTAGCAAGTTCTCTATTTTAGTACTAAATCTACTCCTAGGCAATGTAGCTTGAATTTCTAATTAAGGCAATATGGGTTTCGTGGCCAAGAATGTAGCTGGAAATTTTCCAGTGGGGAGGGAATCATTTCTCTCCTTTGTAGTGACATGGGTGCTTGTATGTACATGGGTTGGTGGCGGTGGAGAATGGTGCCATTGTAATAGGGAAGGTGAATGGAAAGTGTTTGTTGGCACGAGCGCTAATGGATCTTCCTGTCAGCATACGGGGGTGGAGCTGGAAGTAAATACTATATCAAATTTTTTCATGTGAGAAAGCACACTTTCATTAAGCCATACTATCAAAAAAACCATTGTGGAGTGGGTGAATTGGATTTGCCAATGCCAGGTATGCCACAACTGATGGAAACTTGTGCAAATTTTTTTTTTTTCTTGAGGTAACATGGAGCTTTGTAATTATGTGGTTTGGCAATGGTGCAGATGGTTGATTCAATACAAAGGAACTGAATTCTTAGGTATAATATTTAGTAAAAAATAAGTGTTATTCTAATACTTTTGATACAATTCCTCTATTAGAGTTGAATATATATATATATGTGTGTGTGTGTGTAAGAAGTGAAAATTTCATGGTTCCTCACGTTCCCACGATATTGGCATCATGAAGCCTCATTGGCCCCTGACAAAGTGTGAGCCAAGTAAAGCATGAAACGCCGACCACAAACATGATGGTGTTTCATTATATATCAGAGAATAGTGAAGTTACTAAAAAATTTCTATGTTCTAATACATGTATTCATTTTCTTAGAGCTCTTTTGGCTCTAATACTTTTTTAGGAAAAGAGAATGCCTCATAAAGAACTCTAGAAAATGGAATTTCACAAATGAAATACAAAAATAATTGTTTAAAGGAAGAGAACAAACAGACAACAAAGGTTTTTTTTCAAAGCATACAATGTATAGGAATAACTGTATAGGCATACCTTATTTTGGTATGTTTTGGAATGTATGTAACCATGCAGAAAGAAAAGGGGCAAGTGTACAACTTTTCTTTGCACTGAACGATGTCTAGCCCTGCAATAAGAGAAGGATTAAATCCATAAGCTAGTAAATTATAAATTTACAAAACAAAACTATCACAATATATATTTGTGGTTAGGTGTGTATGAAACGACCAAAAAGGCAGAGGAAAAACAACTTACAAAAACAATACATCTACAATGTAGTGAAGATTGTAGAACACAACACTTGTTGAACATCCAATCGGTGAACCAACACCCATCGAGAGATGCAACCAAAGGAAAAAATGGGATATACAAAAGACTATATATGTTTGAAAGGAATACAAACAAAGAATTCTATACATAAACATTATACATATAGATATACACATACATATACATATACATATACATACATATACGTATACATATACATATACATACACATACACATACACATATATATACATATGCATACATGTACATATACATATAAATATACATATACCTACAAACATACTTTTTGCCCTTTTTTTATTGCTTCTAGTTATCTCTATGTAGCATTGGCGTTATAGTTATTACCATATGACCAGTTCTAGTTAAATGTTCTTTGTTTCTTCAAAAAATATTGTAAGGGTCACTAATCTTTTCACCTCTTCCATTCTTCATGTACCTGGCACTATATATTATAGACAAATAGAGAGAACTTCTCAAGGGATTTTACTTACAGCCTGGACCTTACCTCTTAAACAAACGATCTCCCTAAATATTCCTCATTGGTGAATAAGCTTTGCAAAGAAATCATAAATTTACAATTGTGAAGGAAACTGTTATATAGTAAATGTCTATTTAATAAGTTTTTCACACTTTCCTTTATCAAATAGTAAATGTCTTTATAATAGCTTGAATATTCAATTGGGAAGTGAACTATTATATAGATTGGTCAAGGCACGAGATAAGTTTATCTATGGCCTAATTTTGATATTCATTAGACCTGGAAGCACATTTATAATTTTTTTTATTAAATTTGTATGTGAATGGAAACAAAAAACCAAGAGTGATTAGCATTCAAAGAAACTTTAAATCAAATACAATGTCATTAAATTGATAGAATAAATAATTTATCACGCCTGATTTTAGCAGAATGAAAAAACTTATACGATTCATGCAGATTTTAAATGTGATCTAAAGAATTTTAATCTTAATGATTATCCATATACAAAATATTTAATATATATTAAAATATACTGTCAAGTATTGCCTGTATAGAAAATATTTGAATTATATGTGGAAATAAATTGTTTAGTTGTCTTTCAAATTGTAATCTATGTAAACATATCATATAACTACCCCACTAATTTGAAATATTCAAAAGCAAGAATGACAATAAAATTGGTGCACCATGCTATAATAAAAAAGATGGCAGTTCAATAAACGTACAAATATGTAGATACAAACATAGGTATAAATTATGTCCATAATTTCTTAAACAAAAGTCTTATCATGCCGTAGTTAGCATTTAAAATTCAAAGTGATGATAAATGATCAAAAGTGCAAAAGAGCAGCCAAAGCATAGGCTCGCTAGTGGAGCCTTTTTCTGGAGTAGTAGTAGATATCTTCATTATGTCTGCAAGCAATGGTTTACACTCTACATTGAAATCAACTTTTTTACTTTGGCAATCATTGTGTTCAACCATTCCTTTGAATTATACGTTTCTATTCTATTCAAAGCAGTAAATATATATTCTTTACAAACAAGGCCTTTAATAAAAACAAGATCTATTGTAGAGTCAGAGCTTTCCTGCAATGCGTAGAGGTCTTTTACTAGCATCTGCAAAAAAGTAGTGGCAACTTCATCAAAAGAAACACACCAAAGGCTACCTGAATGGTCTTGCAGCTTTAACTATAAAAGATAGTGATAGTTGCAATCCTCAATTTCCATCTGGAAATGATCACAAAACCAAACATTAGTACAGGGGCGTGTGTATTTGCTTTTGCATTATTTACCATTAACCAATAAGGGGCAAGTAGGGTAACAAAAAGACTCAGTTTTTGCAATTTGAATGGTTGCTTTAAAAATGGCTTCAATAGTTTCTCCCAAATGGAGGCAGCTATTTAAGATAAATGCAATAGTAACTCTATCATTTGAAGGATGCAATGTCCAAGGTGTAGAAGAATTTTAAGCTACTTGGATTACTTTAATTGGCCCCTTGGATCTAAGAGTGATTTCCTCATAAATAGAAGGGTTAATCTCAAGGACTGTTCATGTTGATGTGTTGATAAATTTTCCATTAAAGTATCCTACATGGCCACTATGGACAACAACAATGACTATTTCACTAGAAAGGTACATCTAGTGCAAGGTATCACCTTTTTCTTGCTATCTTGTGCCCCTCAAATTAACATCAATGAAAGAAGTGGAGACATCATATAGTTTAATGGTTTGTCGGATTGTTTCAGATCCATTTCTCTCATGAACAGTTGAAATGTATGGGAAACATACACTACAATGCCAATAATATAAATGAAGTTGTTATCACTATAGTTGCTTATTTCACTAACCAGCACAAAAGTAGTTTTTTTTTTAGTACAAGAATCTCATCTTTAGATCATTTTATTGTTGATTTTTTATCCAAAACAATCTCAGGATTACTCTTTAATTTATTGAATTTTTTTATTGGATTCCTTAACCAATCCTGTCGATATTAAATAAGTAAACCCCACCTCAACTCGACCATAATGCCATTCAACAATATCATGAAAACAAGTAATACATATTTTTGTTCCCTCCACATCTATAATGTCAAAACTAAGTGGTTTCCCTTCACCTTTTTGTTTCTGGAAATGATGCATCTCCCTAATATGTGTTACATGCCCTTTCACTGTCCAAAAATTTTGATAAATGGTCAAAGCTTTAATAGGGATGACCTTTGGAGGGCTATTTTTTTTTAGGGGACACTTGTAGACCAAATTTAGGGGCCTATTTAGAAGGAGAAGTTGACTCAAGTGCCAAAATTTGCTCTTCTTGTTGCTTGAACAAATATCTAAGGTTGTCAATAATTTGACAATTAGGCATAATTACAACTAAGTTGGATATGATTAAGTCCTTGGAAAAGAATCAAAACAATGTATTGGAAAAATTATATGAGGCAGAAACAAAAGAGAGAATTTTTTAACATATGCACCAAACAACACAACCCACCTTGAATCTTGGATATTCCTAGAGACGTAGTCTTTTAAACATAAAAGGGACCCTATTTTCAAGACACCTATAAAGAAAAGTTCATTGCATTTCGAAGGGAGAGTTCCTATTTGCAAATGGTGGCCATCAGACAAGGCAACCTTGTATCACTCAACCTGCCCTTCATCATCGCCAAATTTTTTGAAGGAAAAAAGTTGAAGGACTAGAGAGGTTACAACATCGCCGACATTGATGGAATGAATTGTAAATGGATTCAAAGTCAGATATTTGTTTGCAGCCTACAAGCACAAGTGTAATCAAGAAAAATGCACATCATCACACAAAATGGATAAAACGAGCAAGGAAAACAAAGGCTACAAAGAGACACATTTTTATATGCTCTAAAAGAGCACTGCATGTCTACTTGCATATCTATATCCTCTACTAGGGCAAGGTATATATGTATACACCTAAATGCCAATCAAGCATCAACAACAAGAAAGGTAGGAAACAATAAGAGCAAGCTTGCAACAAGTACAATGAAAAAGGAAGGAAAACTTACGAAATTAGAGTCTATAGGCTAGTGGATGGCATCCTCAGAGTTGGACTCCGCATCATCAAGTGTACAAGTTGACACCAAATCAATTTTTTGGGGCTTTGGAGACCCATCCACAGACCCCAACTCTACAGACATAGTTCTAGAATCCTTTAAAGGCAAGGAATCTTCCAACCATAGTTGACTCATTGACAACTCTATACCATAGTAAAAAATCAAATATTAATGTATTCCAACATTCAATACCAACTGGTGGAGAAATTAGAATGCATAAAATATTCTTGCTATATTTGTATAAATTACTATATGCAAGCATTTTTATATAATGCTACTTGTTGCTTCATCTTTCTTAATAGAAATAATGGAATATAGAACAACAAGAATAGAAATCCTTAAATACATATATGGGTTCAATTTTTCCTCTATTTAGACATTTTGGAAAACACAAATAAGTAGATATATATATCCATATGTACACATGTATCTATTTATCTATATACACAACAATATATCTGAATGATAACATTTTCCATCCAAAAAAATTAAGCACATTAAATATTACAAAATTTTAAACATTACAAAACAATCCTTGTTACAAGAACAATAAAATACTCTATCACAAGCAGCTTCAACTAGATGAGTGGAAAATAATATCATGAAAGTTATTGATAGTTAAATAGATGAGGGCAGAAGAATATCATGAAACATGTTAATAGAAGACAACTAGTCTATGTAACAACTACCTTGTAAATTGTAGTTCCATAATTTTTTGTGGAATACTTATTCACCAATGAGAAACATTGATGAATATCTTTTGTTGAAGAGACATACTCCACATTGTCACTATCAATTGTGGGAAACTCTTCTATATTTGAAGAGTTTTACAATAGTCTTCTATCAAACCAACACCACAATCAACAAACCAACCCAATAATATATTTTCTCACACATTTTGCAATATACTTTCCCACACACACACACACAGATATATATATATAGACATATATATATGTACATTCATACATATACATGTATATATACATATATACATATATAGAAAAAGACAAATTCTAACATGATTATTAGGGAAATAGTAAAGAACCACATAAATTAAGATAGGAGGAATTGTATAGATATGGATATGTAGAGGGTTTCTTATCTATTTGAAGTTTCCAAAGAGATTTTTGTCAGACAAACCATGAATCGGATTTTTTGTACAATAGTTGTTGCATACTTTCTTTGTTACTCTATAATATTTAATTCCACCCTAGATGTAGGTCACATTTTTTGCATAATGTGCAAGGAAGTACATTGATTAAGTTGCATTGTCAAGAGAGCCAGTGTGGCTGCAATCTGTGTAACACCTCTCTAAACCCATACTGGTAAGATAGTATTTTGATTTTTGATTTGATATTTTAAAATGTTAAACGTTGTTATAATGATATTATACATTGATGAGTATGGAAAGGTTATCATGATTGGTTAATATTTTGGATTACATGAATTTTTATATATTGTTATCATTTCTTATGTACGATTATGGATAGGAAAGGGATGATGTCGTAACACTCATATTCAAGAGGCTTATGATATCATGACTCCCTTCCTGATGATTGATGCTTCTTTGGACTATATGTATATGCACATATACTTTGATGTGTAATTGGAAGTGATGCAGGTATTGAGTATCAACTCCGCCTGGATCCATAGGCCTGAGCGTACTCATATTCCCCGATGGTGGTTATTGGAGGTAGTCATAGGCAAAATTTCCCCTATTTTAGCCCATTGTACCCTATTAGGGCAGTGTTTTCCTTGTCAATGTCTTACCGTCGAGTTACCTAACTGTAACGTTCAGAGCACCTTCCAGCCATATGTTTTGGCACACCTTTCTGTTGTATGTGGTTTACCAATATGTCTTCCTGAGGTATTTTGTCTTGGTTTCCATGAATCTTCTACGTGGATATCTATTTTGGTTGTCGGTGTCTTGATGTGGTTTCTTTGACATCTTTTTGTGATTTTAAATATGGTATTTTATAGTATTTTATTGATGGGAGATTTAAATGGTTTTATCCATGAGATTTTAAAATATGTTATTCTAAATGATTTCATTAATCCTTTTTGGGGAGCTTTATGTATTTTAACATTTGGATATAAATTATTATTATTTTTATATGAAGGAGGGAATATTGGATATTTAGGGAATTTATTTAATTACTTTGTGGAGTTTTAATAACTTGTTTAATAAATTTTTTTATTTCATTTTATTGTGTGGAGTTGAGTTAAAATAAAATAAGGGGCAGCCTTGTTTTGGTGAGTGATTCTTTTGGGAGAAAAACAATTTTTCAGTTTTCAAGAATGAAAACCCTTGAATTGGGTAGTAAATTTGGGGAGTATTGTGGAGTTTTGTTGAGAAGATTATGTGGGCATCTGTCTATTGATTTTTGCATGCCATTTCCTCATTGCTGACATATTTTGGAACCCAGTCGCACCTTCTCCTCAGAGCAATCTTTCTTTTCAGTTTTGGGCAATATTTGAGGTATGTTATGGGGTTCTTGAATCCTTGAATTTCTGGTGGTTTTGAATGTAATTTAGTTTGTGAATGGAAGCTTTGTATTTCCTCATAGCATATTTATTCTTTGATTCAATTTTGAGAATGCTTTGGGAATGGAGAATGTTTTTTTTGGTTTCGATTTGTTGTTTGGTAGTTTCTTATTGTATATTTTTGTGCATTCAATCAAAACTAAAATGAGTTGCTGAAAAAATAGAAATTTTGGGATCTTTCATTTTATTTTTTTCCCAACTTGTAAGAGATGAATTTTCATTGTTTCTCTATAACCACCAATTAAAAATGCAAAAAAATATGGATCACATGTACAAATGCCAAGATCTCAACTGGGTCTTTGGCAGATTTTAGTTTTGGACATTTTCATTTTTGCCCAAATTTGTGCCCACTTCCAAAATGTTATTTTTCATTGCTGCTCATTTACCGCCTATTAAATTATAAAATTAAATTGGATTCTATGTAGAAACTGATGAGCTCAGGATATGCTCATAATTTGAGTATCATGATGTACTTTTAATATCTCTACTTTTACTGCTAATGGATGTTTTAAACTCTTTTATTAAAAGACTTTTTATCTAAAATGGGTAGTATCCTATAGCAATACATTCCTACATTTTTGCAGCCTAACATCTCCATGTGTCTTATTAATTACCCTATTTGACTTGCCGAATGACTGATATAATGCAAATGGTTTTTGAATAATGGGATAGATTTAATATGTGATTAATAAATGTATCGTGTTGTTTGCCATGCATGCTTTCTTTTGCCTCTGTTGCCTTATGTATCACAAGTTGTTGAAGGGAGCATGAATGAGTCAAGCGCAGTGGATCTCATCCCTGCAGTATAGTCCATTTCCTACACAATGTCGAGGAAGTTGTTTCGGTGAAGACTCTCTGACCGGGTCATTGGGAAGAAACTTTGATCATTAATCCAGGAAGAGTGGAATACTAAATTCTCTCTAGATTGGGTTGAGCGGATATGCTTTCATTTATGAGAAGTTTTTTCCTCGATTTTAGGAATCATTTATGTCCACGTCTTTCTCTGTTAGAGTTAGTTAGTTACTTTTTTGGTTTAAATAAGTGTTCCTCCTGTGCGAGTGAGCAAGCATAGCATGTAAAAGTTAGTATGATAATGAGAACCAAAATATGTAAGAGTTAGTACTATGATAAGAGATGGAGTTTTGTGTTACTTTTCATGAGCAAAACCATGTATATCATTTTGAGTTCAATTCTTGCATAAATTGGTTGATTCTTGCTAAGGGGGCCCACTTAGTAAGTATCTATAGTTAGTTAGTTGTTTATCTTCTGTTGATCATAAGTTAGATTTCATTCTAGAAAGTTTCAGTGCAAACTAAGTCTTATATTGTTCCTACAGTATAAGGCCAGTTCATAGTTTGTTTCTTAAGTAACAGTTGTCGTGATGTCTACTTTGATTAAGTTATGCTTAAGTTAAGAAAGCTTTACATTACATTCCTATAGCATAAGTAGAATTCCTTTCATGCATTTATTTCCAATAAATCATGACTGAAACTAGTTCTTAGTGCACATACAATGTTGCTCCATTTCAAGTATACGCTCCCTAGTTTGACAAAGTAAATGAACGACCATAAGAAGATGTTAGTCACCTACTGGAATGTCCAATTCCCAAGTTAGGATTTTCAATGACTTTTATATCCTTTTGTGGGTGCAACTAGAAACATAAAAATATGAACTAGGTCTTTGTTTGACTTTTAATCTAGGCACTTTCATTTTTCACAGTTTTTGCCCAGCCATTCATTAAATGACATTTTTCAATACAACACCTCATTATTGGTTTTAAGATTGAAAATTGAAGGTGGATTCCAACTTGAAATGCAAAAATCTGAATTGGGTCGGGCTTAGAATTTTAGTCTGAGCAATTTGAATTTTTATGTAATTTTATGCCTCTTTTCCATGTTGAATTTCAGCCGTTAAATGTGCCTTGTTACAACAATATTAGCTTGGCTATTTTAAATGGTTTCTATGAATAAAATTTGTGGCTTTCCTCTTGTTCCATGTTTTTTGGATTCCTCATTTGGTTAAATGAGATGGTGTAAAACATTTATATGATAATGAGTCCTCGTGCATGGCCTTGAGCGCTTGTAAAGGCTAAGGATGCACTTGAGATGGCCTATCCGTCTACAGGGTGTTGATTTGGGCATGACTGATTTTTCCTCATCCATATGAAATGTTTCCTTGTATTCGTGTGATGCCATCCCTTCAAGCACACATGATGACACTTCATCTAGTCTACACTCTAGCACCTCGTACCTTAGTAACCGTGAGTAATACCCACTATGTCATTCTATGAACATCTTATGTTGTGATATTGGATTTAGTGCTTTGTATTATATGTTTGCTCCATGTTTGATGTGACTATTGGCCTTTGTTACCCTTGCCTTGTTTTCTACTTGGGCCTTGTGACTACCACCGAGCACAGTTGGGTGGCCTCTTTTGAGTCCACATGGTAGGGAGGCGTTGCCACTGCCATTGGGGACCGGTGTAGAGGTTATTGGAGCACCAGTTGGAGTCATCCCCTCTTCTTTATTTATCTTTTAGATGATGCATTTTATTCATGGAAATGATATTGTATTCATACTTATTCCTTTATGCACATTGTACTCTCTTGAGAGAAAGAAATCATAAATTTAATGAGAATATATATGATGATTATGTTTGGCTTATGGGTTCCTGTGTTGGCATCGGACTCGTGTGTATTATGATAATTCTTTTATGGATTTATTTTCTTATTATCATGTAAAATTTGAGCTATAGATGTATATTCTTCCTTCTTGTATCAAGTTGCTAAAGTTCTGGAGCAGTGCAAAAGTTCTGGAGTATGCTGCCAAAGTTATAGAGTAGTGCTTCTAAAGTTCTAAAGTAGTGCAGAAGTTCCAGAGCAGTGCTGCTAACATTTTGGAGTAGTGTAGATGTTCTAGAGTAGTGCTTCCAAAGTTTTGGAGCAGTGCAAAAGTTCTGAAGTAGTGGTGCCAGAGTTCCAGAGCAGTGCTGCTAAAGTTCCGAAGCAGTGTAGAAAGTTCTAGAACAAAGGTTCTGGAGTAGTGCAGAAAGTTCTGGAGCAAATGATTTTGGAGCAGTTGGTTCTGAAGCAAAGGTTCCAGAGGAGGAAGTTCTAGAGCAGATGGATCTGAAGCAAAGGTTCTAGAGTAGGAAGTTCCGGAGCAGAGGTTCTATAGATGGAAGTTCCAGAGCAAAGTTTTTAGAGCTATTATGTTTGAATTTTTCTTTGGAGGATGGATTAGTCCTCTCCTTTGGATTTTGTTCAGCCATGTTTGGCCATGTTTATTGTCATTATATCATATTTGCAACCGCTTTTTTTGCAAGTTATTCTTTATTTTTTTTTAAAACATTATCTTGTCCTCTTTTGACTCTTACCCTTCTAGGTTGTGTAGCGGGATGTTACATCTGGTATCAGAGCCCATGTTCACACATTGGGAGCTCTGGTTTACTTGAGCCTTCTATGTTATGTTGTTTTTTGCATGTGTGGCATGAGCTTGTTATATTTTTTTCATAGTCTTGTTGATTAACATTTATGCCTTAGTTTGGTGTTTAGATCATCCTTGTGATGATCTATTTTGATGTGTTCCTTGTTTCCTTTAGGATGCCCCTAAGGGCAGAGCCAAAGGAAAATTTGGAGGTGGAGCACATGTTGTAGCACTAGGATCCCTACTTATGGTTGATGCTTGCTTAGTGTGTTGTGTGTGGTGGATGGGAACATGTGTTGTTGTTTCCCGCCCCTTGCATGTCCTGTTTAGGAATGTTTTGTGAGGGTTAGTTAGACTCTCAAGCCTACCAAGGAGTGTATTTTGATTGGTCTCCTTCTTGTTGTGTGGCTCTTTCATTGTTTAAACTATTGTGACCCTTGAGCGGTCCCTGAGTGAGGTTGTAGCCCATATGGTTGCAGTGTGCTTGACGTGTGTGTTCCAAATGCTTGTTATGGTGAGATAGTCATAGGACCTCTTGCTCTGAGTGCTTTAGTATGGTGTTTTAAAGGGTTGAGTTTTCCAACCTTGGATTGTGTTGTGGAGGAAGGATGCCTCCTAGGTTTTGCCTTACCCTATGGGATGGGAGTGATACCCTTGGTTGAGATTCTTCCGAGGTTGAGATTGGTTACTTTCCTATACCATATGTTACGGGTGGGCATGTTGGACATTACCTTGTTGGTGGGTCCCAAGTGACATGTGCTTCCTAAATTACCCTTGCTTGAATTCTTTGTTTATGATTGTGGGTACCTAGGTCTGTTTGACCTTGAGGGTGCAAGAAGTTCCTTTTGTGTCTATTCTCCTCTTGAATCTTGTTGTTTTTCATTACACTCTAAAGTTTTTGGTGCATGCCTTCTTGTACCTTACCTCCTTGTTTTAATGATTGCTAGATTGACCTTATGGGGGTTTGGAAGTTACTTTTGCATGTTATATTGCATTGATATTATGAAATATGGTAATAGAAAATGAATTATCATGTTGCTAGTTCATAGAGATTATTGCATGCTCTCATATGATTGATGCATTTGTGTGAAGTGAATTGGGTGATGATGAGACTATGTTTTCATTTGTGCCTATGTCATAATTGTAAATCTTCCTCTCCCTCTCTCTTTTCTCATTTGTTTAACAAAGATGCATATCTTTGAGTGAGTGGTGTATTGAAATCTATTGCATACTTGCCTCTTATGAGAAAATGTTTATGCATTCATGAAGATTTGTTTTATTAGATCAAACCTTGGGTAAAGGACCTAAGTCCCCAAGTTACATTCATAATAATGGAACATGTATGAATATGGATAGAAAATTTTTCTGCATTAAGTAAAGGTTAGAGGAAAAGGGAATAGTGAAAACATTTTCATGTTAATGACAATTGCATAATAGGTACATCTTATTGGTGAGACCTACAGTCCCTAACTTTATTCTTAAGTCTTATGAAATCATGTAGATGTTAAATTATTGTACTTGGATTCAAAAGGAAAAAGGATAAATGAATGTTGAAATGATAATGTTGCATACCTTGTCTTGAGTAAACACTGTAATGATATTGCACTGTGTGTGGGAAATAAATGTGGTTAACATATATGTGTAGTAATGTGATTTACCACCTAATAAAAGTGAATGTGAATGTGAGAATTATTATGGCATTGTTCATTTACTCCATGTAGCACTATGATGTTTTGTATGGATGTTGGGAGTACATGTTCTTGGAAAATTGTATTGAACTTGTATAATTAGAGGTAGATAATGGTTTTATTTTAGTAAAAGGAAATTGGAAAAAGGTACTCCCCGTTGTGTGAACATCTTGTGTTAGTGCACATGTTGAGTGTTGTGAATACCCCATACTTTCTTTGTGTGCCCATGGGATGGTGAGTCTGTGTACCCATCCATGGAGGACATGTTATATTTTAGGTCTAGGATTAACCATACCTTTATGTGTGCTTGTATGTTTGTTACCTGATTGAGGGCCCAACCCATGGGTGGTTGAAATTTATATATGTATTAAGAGTAACCAAAAGTTAGTTTCGTAGAATCTCTTCTTTTGGTTCTCTAGTCCCTCAGTCCATGATGGGGTAGTAGCAACCACAAAGTTCCTTGGGTAGAGTGTGTAGCATATGCATGTTGCGGTGCAGAGTGATCTCAGCTCAACCAATCCCGAGGAAAGTACTCACTACTTCTCCTTATGATGGATCAGGGTACTTGATCCATATGTGCTAGCCTAATCCCCACAACTTTGTGTACAATAGTATTGGTTTGTTAGCATTTCCTAGCCATCCATAGGGATGTTGAGCTGGCATTAGTGAGTCAACCTTGTCCACATGATAGGTGAGACTCAAGTAGCCCCATATTTATATACTCATATATGCACTATTTATTCCATATCTACATGTGTTCTAGATGCCATAGATTTGATGCCACACCACACTGATGTTCCAACATAGTGTTGGTGATGATGCCACATGCTTATATGCATGAAGGTGTACTATGAGATTGTGTTATGGTAACCTACTTGTGTGATGAGCGTGATGGGGCCTCGTACACTTGTAGAGGGACACTCATGTTTTCTCTTAATAGTGTTTGGGTAGGTTGGCATATGGTATGTCCTAACCATGTATACCTTTGGCTACAACGAATACCTGCGTGTGCACTTTCCACGAGGTATCGCTGTGCAGGGTGTGTTATGTGTGTGCCTACTTCTATAGAGCCATAGACACACTTCCATGTGGCATATGACCATGCCGCACTAAGATGTGATGCAGGATGTGGCTGAGGTGCACATTCAATGCGAATAGCCAAGAAGTGTGTGTGCCACTTGGCAAGTTAGTGTCGTGTGATGAAGCGATGCGAGGTGTAGCCAAGGAGTCCATTTCATGCCATGTGGTTGGTGTGTTCACTTTGCCACACATGAGGGGCTATTGCGATAGTTAGATTTTGTTCCCTCCTTCCTCATGTGGTGGCTAGTTAGTCACATAGTTATGTACTGTGCCATTTTGCAGATTGTGAATCTTCTTTTGGTTATTAATGACTTTCACTTAGATTGTGAGGACCAGAAAAATTTTATTTATCTTGTTTGTGATGGTTTAGCCACACCTTGTGATCTTATTTGCACGTAACCCTCATGGTTACATTCGATTTAGTGTTGAAATTGTGCGCATTTCTTGCTTTATTGCTGAAATTGAATCTTTAATTGATAATTATTTATGATCTTTGGTGGCTAAACTAGTTTTCTATTTGTTTTAACTTTCAAATGTTGGTCTTGTGTTGTAATATGATTCCTCATCAATAGCGGGAGAGCTGGACTTGGTTGAGTGTATACGAGGAAGTAGATGCAGGGAACCTTGAGGATGGGGGTATGTGAGGCTGTTACACAACTAGGACCCACTACCCATCTATGTGTGATGACTATCTCTTGGAGGCTAACCATCTTATACAACAAGAGATAGGACATTGTGGTATTGTTTGGATGGTCTCACCATGTGTGTGGCCTAACACCATCAAACCACTGAGTGTGAGATATGGATTATGTGAGATGGATATTGGCTTTTGGCTCATGGATTAGTATGTTGCTTAATGGTGTCCAAAAGGACCCTTGTGTAGCCTTGTGATGTGATTCCCAGTGATGTAAGTATGTATGTATGTATGAATGCATGTTTCATCTTGGATATGGTTTCATATGGAAAGTTCAAAAGTTGGCTTATTGTATTTTAGAAAGTGTAAATTTTTATAGTTTGGTTGAAAATGATGCCAATATGTTATAATGTGTGAGATTGGAAGTGTGTGGAAACAAATATTGTTGCAAATTATGGTGTGTTGGAAGAATTGAGTGCTTATGCATCTTCTTTACCCTCTTTTTAGTGGAAATTAATGTATTCTTGAATGAATGTGGATGTTAAATTAAATGCTTATTTTGAGAATTATGGCACATGTGATGTTAGCAAGATTAACCATGTTATTTTGTTTCATGTTGAGACCTTATGAGTAAGGTATACATCAACATATTGATAGTGATTCTTAGAAAGGAAAATGATATATGGATGTCCTCTCTATTTTTTTTAGTGATGAATGTTGTATATTATAGTTCTCATCCTTGGAATGAAGTACAATCGTTTATTGTTGATTATTATACTTTGAGTACTAATGTGTAATATGGATGCATATTGAGTTTGCATGACTTATAGGAGTAAGTCAAATCTTAGGAAGGGAGGATGTAACACCTCTTTAAACACAAGTTGGTAAGATAGTATTTTGATTTTTTATTTGATATTTTAAAATGTTAAATGTTGTTATAATGAGATTATACATTGATGAGTATGGAAAGGTTATCATGATTGGTTAATATTTTGGATTACATGCTTAAATGTTGGAAAGTTTATCTTTCTTTTTAGTTTTGGGCAATATTTGAGGTATGTTTTTTCATTCTTGAATCCTTGAATTTCTAGTGGTTTTGAATGTGATTTAGTTTGGGAATGGAAGCTTTGTATTTCTTCATAGCAGATTTATTCTTTGATTCAATTTTGTGAATGCTTTGGGAATGGAGAATGTTTGTCTTGGTTTTGATTTGCTGCTTGGTAGTTTCTTATGGCAGATTTTTTTGCATTTAAACAAATCTAAAATGAGTTGCTAGAAAAATAGAATTTTTGGGATCTTTCATTTCATTTTATTTCATTTTGCCCAACTTGCAAGAAATGTATTTTCATTGATGCTCTTAAACCACCAATTAAAAATGAAAAAAAATATGGATCTCATGTAGAAATGCCAAGATCTCAACTGGGTCTTTGGCAAATTTTAGTTTTGGGCACTTTCATTTTTGCCCAAATTTGTGCCTACTTGCAAAATCATGTTTTTTATTGTTGCTTGTTTACCACATGTTACAAGTGTTAAATTAAGTTGTATTCCATGTAGAAACATCAAAATATGAACTGGGTCTTTGTCCAATTTTTAATCTGGGCACTTTCATTTTTCACGATTTTTCCCAACCATGCATTAAATGACGTTTTTTAGTACAGCACCTCATTATGGGTTTTGAAATTGAAAATTGAAGGTGGATTCCAACTTGAAACACAAAAATTTGAACTAGGTCACGCTTATAATTTTAGTTTGGGCACTTTTAATTTTTCTGTAATTTTATGCCTCTTTTTCATGTTGAATTTCAGTTGTTAAATGTGCCTTTTTACAACAATATTAGCTTGGTTGTTTTAAATGGTTTCTATGACTGAAATTTGTGGCTTTCCTCTTGTTTCATGTTTTTTGGATTCCTTGTTTGGTTAAATGAGATGGTGTAAAACATTTATATGATAATGAGTCCTCGTGCATGGCCTTGAGTGCTTGTAAAGGCTAAGGATGCACTCGAGATGGCCTATCCATCTATAGGGCGTTGAGTTATCCATCTTTAGGGTGTTGATTTGGGCTTGATATATTTTTCCTCGTTTGTATGAGAGTTGTCCTTGTATCCATGTGATGCCATCCCTTCGAGCACACATGATGACATTCCATCTGGTCTACACTCTAGCACCTCATACCTTAGTAGCCATGAGTAATACCTGATATGTCATTGCATGAGCATCTTATGTTGTGATATTTGATTTAATGCTTTGTATTCTATGTTTTCTCTATGTCTGATGTGAGTGTTGGCCTTTGTTCCCCTTGCCTTTTTTTTTTCTTTGGCCTTGTGACTACCTCCAAGCATGGTGTGGTGGCCTCTTTTGAGTCCACATGGTAGCGAGGTGTTGCCACCGCCATTGACGACCAAATTATAGGTTATTAGAGTACCAATTGGAGTCATCCCCTATTCTTTATTTATCTTTTAGATGATGTATTTTATTTATGGAAATGCTATTGTATTCATACGTATTCCTTTATGCACATTGTACTCTCTTGAGAGAGAAAGAAATCATAAATTTAATGAGAAGATATGTGATGATTATGTTTGGCTTACAGGTTCTAGTGTTGGCATCAGACTCATGTGTACTATGATAATTATTTTATGGATTTATTTTCTTATTATCATGTAAAAATTGAGCTATAGATGTATATTCATCCTTCTTGTATCAAGTTGCTAAAGTTCTGGAGTAGTGTAGAAGTTCCGGAGGAGTGCTGCCAAAGTTCTGAAGTAGTGCTGCTAAAGTTTTTGAGTAGTGCAAAAGTTTTAGAGTAGTGCTGCCAAAGTTTCAGAGTAGTGCAAAAGTTCTGGAGCAATGCTGCCAAAGTTCCAGAGTAGTGTTGCTAAAGTTCTAGAGTAGTGCAGAAAGTTCCAGAACAGAGGTTCCAAAGCAATGCAAAAAGTTCTCGAGCAGATGATTCTGGAGTAGCTGGTTCTGGAGCAAATGTTTCGGAGTAGGAAGTTTCGAAGCAGATGGTTTCAGAGCAATGGTTCCGGAGCAGGAAATTCAAGAGCAGAGGTTCTGTAGTTGGAAGTTCTAGAGCAAAATTTCTGGAGCTATTATGTTTACTCCTATTTGGATTTTTCTCTAGAGGGTGGATTAGTCCTCTCCTTTGTGTTTTCTTCATCCATGTTTGGCCATGTTTGTTGTCGTTATATCATATTTGCAACCACCTTGTGTGCAAGTTATTATTTATGTTTTCAAAAAAATATTTCTTGTCCTTTTTGGGCTCTTACCCTTCGGGGTTGTGTAGCGGGATGTTACAATCTGCTAATAAACCAACAAGGACCACACATCTGAGGCAGTGCTCTGCTACAAAACCAAAACAACAATGTCACTTTCAACAATGCAACCTAGTCAATATATTATCCTCACAAAACATTTCACAAATGGATAATAGAAGGTGCAACCTACCATACTCAAGAGTTTCTTATGGTAGGAGTTGAAGCATATATATATATACATACCTATACATATATATATATATAACACTACAATGGTTGTTTGAACAATGCAACTTAATCAAAGTATAATTTTCCACACCGCAACATTCAATATTGTATTTACTTCATCGGCCCCCATCGACAACAACAATAGAATGCATTAACCCTTTAGAAGCCAAACACTTACCATTCACCTTCTATGTAATACAATACCACCTCCACAACCACTAAACCAATGCATGCATTACATATAAATATACACACATATACATATACATATATGTATACATACATACACACACACACATATATATATATGTATACATGCATACATACATACATACATGTATACATACATATATACATACATATACACACATATACATATATACATATGTAGACACATATCTACATTTTATGCATCTTTGGTGCTTTACACAATTTGTACAATTAGCTGCTTCAAAACCCTCTAATTTATTTCACTTGAAATCCTTATAAAGAGGACACTGTAGATTGTGAAAGGCCACGTAATTTATTCTTCCCTTTGCCTATATAGATTTATAGATTCATTGAGCTGCCATGGTTTTCATTTTACTTTGATTCCCACCTTCTTTATAGTCTACAAATAAATAGAGGAATTGTATAATAGCAGCTACATTATCTACCATTGAGTATTAAAGAAAAAATAGGGAAATTGTAACAGAACTATTAGTAAAACATACATACATATATTTATACATACATACATATATAGAGATGTTGTGCACTGATATTTTCAAAGACTTGAAAATATATTTTCCTTAATCATTATATCCATGTGTTGTGATGATGTACATTTTCCTTGATTGCACTTGTTTAACAAATAAATAAATATAGATATGCTTCCAACGCTAATAAATATAAAGGAAGGAGAGAGATAAAATTATATCATACATGGACCAATCTATATAATAGTTCACTTGCCAATTTAGAATCCAAGCAACATTATTTGGTACTCAATATTATAGGCAAATACTAAAAGAATAAAAAATCTATCAAAAAGACATTTACTATGTAACATCGAGAAAACTAATTTCATCTATATATAATTGTGTATGTATATGTATGTATATGTTTACATGTATATATGTATGCATATGTGCACATATTTTTATGTATATGTTTAGATGTATATATGAATGTATATCTGTACATGTATATATACATATATATATATACATGTATATATATGTCCATATGTTTACATGTATATATATATATATGTGCATGTTTTACATGGGTATTTTTTGCATAAATGATTAATCTAGTGTTCATCCCTATTGGGCTCTGCTTATTATTCCTTTTAATAGTAGGCTGCAGGGTTTTAAAACTGGTGTGCTGCAAAACCTATGAAAAAGTATATGTATATACACATGTTTGTGTGTATATATATATGTATGTATATGTATACATGTATATGTTTGTGTATATGTTTACATGTATATATATGTATGC
>VDFB02075321.1:15795443-15861645 GCA_007258455.2 Sequoia sempervirens
TGACTTGAATGTGGCCAAATCCATGATTATTGAATTTTTCCACCAAATGTTCGACACTGTACTGATGGAAGGTATTGGGAAGATAGTGCAAATGGCTATCCATGGAATTGGTATCCCAAGCACCATGGATCTTTGTAGGCATGTGGAATTTGGGATAGATGTAACCTAGCTAGTCTTCCTTTCTGACTTTTACACCATGGACCTTAAGATGCACCACTTCTCTTCTCAACCAGTGGCCACCTAGATATGTTGTGGGAGTATGATGTAGAGCATGTTCTAGGGCTCACCTGGAGGAAGCACTTAGAGATTCTTATGTAGAGCCCTGGTGAATAGGCCTTTAGCCTACAACTTTTTCTCTGTAACTTTTTGGATTGCTCATGAGAGCCTCATGTTTAAATCTAAGCCTCGGGTTTTCAATTACATTGTAAATTTTTAATGAACTTAATATAATACAAATTGTCTATTTCTTCTATGTTATTCTTAATGGCTTATTCTCAAAATTTAAAATGTATTTACAAAAATAATTTACATATGGTACATAACTGTTAATTTTTTTAAAGAACTACGTATTTTAATGGAATAACTTTAGATAAATACCATTCACCAGTATATCTAAAGTGTTTCATTCCATATCTTCAAGTTTGTATGCATTATTTTCCTTGCACATGCTGATTTGGAAGGGTCCCTTCCATAGCGCTTCAAATTTTGTGTGTTTTCCTGGTTTCGTAGTACATTCATCGTACTTTAGCACTAGACTCCCCTCTTTAAATTTTGGATTAGGGGTCCTTTTTTTGAACCATCGCTTTACTATCTGTTGATGGTTGATCATGGATCCATAAGATTTTTCTCTATCTTCCCCCAATTTGAGGAGTTCCTCTAGCCGTACCTCCATTCCACTACCTTCTTCAATTTCCAAGGCTTTCAATAGTTGTAAGGCAAGAATTTCTATGAAAATGGGTAACACTATCTTTGTTCCGTACACCAAGTCATAAGCGGATTTCTTCATAATTTGCTTGGGAGTAATTCGGTCAACCCACAAAATAGCTCGCAGATGCTTGTGCCAATTCCTTTGTCAATCTAACCTAATACGCTTGATTAACCTAATTAGGTTTATGTTGGTAGACTCTGCTAACCCATTTCCTTATGGGTAGTAATTTGATGAAATTTTAAGGAAAATATAATGCCTGATAGAAAAATATGACATGCCTGATCCTACAAAAGCTCAGGCATTATCAGATATGATGATCTTGGGTGGGCCAAATCTTGCTACTAGCTCTTCAAGGAAATTGAAAATTTTCCCCTTTGTGGCATTGTTTAGGGCTACCACCTTCATCCACCTTGTGAAGTAGTCAGTTGCCATGAGGATCCATTTGTGTCTAGCGTAGGAAATAAGATTTATCATTCCGATAAAATCCAAACCACATTGAGAAAATGGTTCATCTATTACAATTGGGCTCAGGGGAAAAGCAGCATTCTTTCTTTCTCCAACAAAAACTTTCCACTGGATACACTTTTGCACTAGATGATGTGCATTGGAAAACACAGAGGGCCAATATTATCTTGCTCGCATTATCCTTAAAGTAGTAGCCTTGGCAGAGAAATGTCCACCCTTAGGACTGTGATGGAATTCATTGAGAACTCTTTATGCCTATAGCTTTTCTAAATATCAGAGAAATACACCATCCTAAATTATCTTGAATAATACACCCTCAATTAATACATACCTAGTTCCTTGCAATTGGTAGTATCGCCTTTTATGGAATGCAAGGCTAGTTGGGTAGTACCCCTTTTGCATAGACCATGTCTGATCAACCACCCAAGATTTGTCAGACTTGAATTGGTTCAAGTAGACCCCATTGGTCTCTTTCTCAGCAATGGGACTTAATTCTTGTGCAATGTATTCGCACAAACCTCTTACCTAAACCAACTTGGTTGGTCTAATGTCCACATCATACTCTAGGATCTTGGTGATCCAATTTTCCCTCTCTTTTTTTATCTCACCTTTAGTGATATATTCCTGCACACTAGGATACACAAAGAGAATAGTGATCTTATTGGCTCACACCAAGTGTCAAAACTTCTTTAGGCTTTTAACAATGGAAAAATTCTGCTTTTCTACAAAATTATACATGGCTTCATAATCTTTAAGGGTCCTTGAGTGGAATGAAATAGGATGCTCTCCATTATCCTACTCACACTTCTGAGTGAGCACTGAAGCTATGCTTTGTTGGCCACTATACATATAGAGTAGATTTTTTTAGGAAAATTCAGGATTAACCAATATTGGGGCAATAGAGATGGCTATCTTCAACTCCTTAAACGTTGCTTTTCCTTCAGGGGTCCATTTGAAAATCAGGTTTTTCTTAAGCATCAACGTAGCTGGTCTCACAACACTTATGAAATCTGATATGAATCTGCTAACAAAATTGATCTTCCCTAGAAAAGATTGGAGTCCCTTCTGGTTCACTGGTAGGGGTAATTCCATTATAGATCTAACCCTTTTGGGGTCTATTGCTATTCCCACCTTAGATACTACAAAACCAAGTTACTTACCTTGAGGTACTTTGAAAACACATTTTTTTGGGATTCAAAAAAATCCTGAATTGTTGGCATTTCTGGAAAACCTTCTTTAGATTATTGAAGTGTTCATCTTTTGACTTTGAAAATACTATTAGGTCATCCAAATATATTAAGATAATTAGGTTGATCAATGCCTTGAAAGCAATCTCTATTGCTCATTGAAATTCTGCACCAACACTTGAAAGTACGAATGACATTTTTGAGTACGTAAACATTGCCCACTTAGTGGTAAACATTATCTTATGTTGGTAAGATTCCTTTACATATATTTGGTTATAGCCTGAGAAACCATCTAGCAAAGAAAACATCTCTGATCTGACCATGGTTTGCAAGATCTACTCCATTGATGGAAAGGGGTAATGGTCTTTTAGTGAAGCTTTATTCAAATCTTGGAAATTGACACAAAGCCTAATATCGCCATTCATTTTTTGGATTCGTACTAGATTGACACCCAGGTGGAATGTTTGATCGGATATATATGATTCTTGACTTGACCAATTTGATGAGATCCTGTGCCATCAAAGCCTTGACCTTCGGATTGACTGGCCTTTTCTTTTGTCGGACGAGTATAGATCCTTTTGCCAAGTCAATGGTATGCTGAATTATGCCTAATTCATACCCTCTAAGATATCATAGGTCTAGGAAATAACTCCACAATATTTGAAACATACATCCTTCATTATTTTCTTATCCTTGTGGGTAACTTCCCTTCTGACTTTTAACTTTCTACCGCTTTCGACATCAAGCTCTCTATAGTCCCTAGTGTTTGTAGTGAACCTTTTCTTGTCATTTCTCACATCTTCACAATCAAATAGATTATCTAAGAAAATTTATCCTTGAGGAATCTTGTTCCCTTTTAATTGGATGACCTGATCTTTGGGAAATTCTACTCCAAGTGGTGAATAGTCAAAAGTCATTCCTCCTTTCTGTATGAAGGTAGAAATCTAAACGTCATCAATAAAAACATTCCAATTTTGATTATTGTCAGGAATTGAGGGTTGGATGATGACTTGTACTACATTCTACTTGGTTGAATCATAAATTGGTTCAAATTGTGAACCAACAAAAGCCATCTAATCAACGACACTATTTTGAGATCAGGGAATAACTTGTATATTGAAGGCTTCAAAGCTCTCATTCAAGTCCCAAATATGATGTATATATGACTTCATCCTTGTGTTTTTTGTAGTTGCTTTCCCATAGACCTGGCTCACCACTAATTCCAAATCTCCAAAAGCTTGTACTCTCTTTACACCCATTCATTTTGCAAGGATCAGACCATGAACCAAGGCCTCATATTAAACATCATTGTTCAAGCATGAGAACCAAAAATGGTAAGCTTTGAGGGTCTTCGATCCTATGGGAGACACTAGTCGGACACCCTCTCTAAAGCCAGCTTTACACTTGGCGCCATCAAAATATAGAGTCCATAGACGATTATCACCCGGATCATCATATTCCTCCTGATCCTTCATTAATTTCAGAAAGACCTGATCATCGTCAAAAATCACATAGGTTCCTAGCCCTATTGCATGAAAGTTATCGAATGGGTAAGAGTCAATGAATTGGTTAAGTGGCACCTCTTCTTTAGGAGTTTGATCACTTGTATCTTCTTTATCTTCTAGCATTTCTACAAAATATCTCTCCTGCTGAGAGATGGAGGTATGTGCCACTTCAAAGCATAGGACTGCATTATCCACTATGTGTTCGAGATGTAAATTCAGAAAAAAAATCATCTTCACCTTGTGCTTGGTTCTCAATATTAGGTGGGACTAGATGAGCACTAAGTATCTGCCAAGATTTGTAGTGAAATCTCTTGAAAGACACATTTTGAAGACCAAGGGAATGTCTATCACTACTATTTCTTGTGTGAATATTTGGCTTGGACATGAGAAGAAGGTCAGAGATAGATCTTTTATCTGACCAAGGGTCAAAACCTTCTTCTCATCTAGTTGCATGATTCCTTTCTCAAGGGGATCATACTTAAGTTTAAGGGCATCAACCACTTATTTTATCTTGACATTTGTGCTAGCCCCTGAATCAATCATGATATTATGAAAAATCTTATCTCTCACAATAAGTGTTAAAAAGAAAGGTGTGGGCTTTATCTTGCTTACCTCTTTCTCTTTTGCATTTCCCACATCGTTCGCATAATTTACTACTTTCTGATCTTGAGGGGATGAGGTGGATCCTTTGTATCCACTTTGGCCACATGACAGAGTCACATCCATCTACGACATTTATTCTTCTTTCTTTAATTCTTCCTGAAGTAATGTATTCTATTCAAGGATAGATATGATGTCCCACATAAATAAATTGGTAGGTGCCTTCTTCAATTGTTCCACCACATTAAACATTATGACTGTTAGTTCTTGGCCTTGAATGGTGGTATTTCTCTCATTTTTGAAAGAAAACATTCCATCATGATCAGGCTTGGTGCCTTATTCATCTCCTTCTCTAGCAATGGAAGATTATGCTATTGTGGATTAGGTTAGATGCTGGGCAATGGAGTCTATTTTTCTTGCAGCGGCGGTTGACGTGGGTAAGAATGTGGTAGAGCTTGTTGCATGTATTCTCCCATAGGCCTTCTTTTGGATCTTGTGTTGTAATATGACTGTAATTGTGGGGCACTAGTCATCAGAGTTTCATTGACAAACATTATATCTTTTTTTCTATCCACAAAAATAGCACTTGATCGGGTGCAATATCTAGCTCTTGCTATAAGGACATTCATTGCATTTTCCCTATGAAATAAGCATTTTCCATTTCAAAGGACTCATATTCATCTACATTCGGGAGCACACCCTTTCTTCTTTGTTCTGCTATCTTTTGTTGCATATTCCCCCTTGGACAATTTCGGGGTATATGACTATTGTTGCATGGGAAGGACCATAAATTCTCATCTTCTACCAAATTGTTCTGGCCTGGAATTAACTCTTTACTTAGGTTGTATTTGACTGCTTCTAGCGGCATGGTGAGTAGAACTATCAGTTTTGTAGACGTCGTCTATTATCCTCCTCCTTTGGAGGATCCCTAGTATGGATTATGTTGATAAGATGGCTTTCATTTTCCATAGGCCTGTGTGGTCTGCTTTGGAGGTGTTGCTTGTTGTCGGTTGATACCAACTCATTAGAAAAATTCTACATCAAACTCTTCATGTCGTTGATCTGCATTATGATTGAGGAATAGCTCAACGTGCTTGCCTGGGTGGGGAGATACATGTACATAGACTATTGTGTAGCTGACATTAATTGTGTAGTAGAAGTACCTAGAGTAGCTTCTTCCCAAAGACCACTTGATATTTCTACAAATATAGGCATCAAAGGATGTGGCGGAAGCTTCCCAACATCAATTAGGTTATTTTCCACATGCACAACCAACTCATGTGTATTGGGAAAGATATATCCTCCCATGGACGTTATCATTATTGCAATGTTTGAATTGAGAGCCTTCAAATAGAACATGAATGCCATCACAACTTGGGGTCGAGCAGTCATGGGGACCCTTTGCTAGGTCTTGTGAAACTTGGTGTTGAAATAGCTCATGGCCTCTTGTGAAGCTCTCTTGATGGTGATTAGTTGTTGTAGCAATGAGAAATGATCTCCTTTCTCTAAGAAGCATTCAAACAACCTTTCTTTGATCTGATCCGAGGAGACGATTGAGCCTGAGGCCAAAGATCAATACCAATATTGAGCCTTTCCTTTGAAAGAGGTAGAGCTCTAACAGCCTCAAGGTGATGTTCTCCTCCACTGTATTATGTATCCTACATACCTCTGCTATATCTTGAAGGTGTTCGAAAGGGGTTTTGAAGTCTTCTCTAGAGAGTTTTGGGATAGCATTGAGGGCATTAGCCAGTATGGCAAGCAATACATCTAGGGTGTGGGTGGTCATAGCTGACTATCGCTATCCTAGGCTACGAAATTTCTAAGAGTTGGGGAAGGTACATGAGACATGTAGAAAAGACTCCTATGAATAAGTATACATGTATTTTCATTTTCAAGGTTGAACCCCCGAGTGGAGTAGATAAGGCTCTAGATATTGGGCTCTTACTTCTTACTCTATTTCTTCTTACAGGTGATATAGAGCCTGTAAGTCTTCTCCTAAGTACTGATGCAAGTAACTAAGAGTATTGGAAATGGCCCCTTGAAGATCCTCTTGTTTGGACTCTAGGCATGAAACTTTTAGTTTCTTTCCTTAGTATGATTTAAGAAATATTTATGACTTCTAATCAAGCATTCAGAAAACTTCACATCCCACTGGGCATGTCAATGAAAGAATTGTTGATCATCAAAGCTTATGCCTCTCCAATAGTCTTATGGGAAATTCAGTGAGTTGGGGGCTAATTTGTGCCTCACTAAATACCTTAGAGATTTTTATAGAAATCCAGCTCTTCTTTGGGCTTTGGAGAAAAAGGTAGAAGAAAATGTAAACATAAAACATAAAAATGGTGATGCACCAAATCTCTTACAACATTTCAAACCCAATAATTCCTATGAGTGATATAATTATACATAGAAGGCCACAACCCTTCATTGTTGGAAACAAAATGAACAACAAAGGCTAACAACAAGCACAATGCAGACTTTCAAATCTTTCCATAGGTAGTGTTCATTAAGGTCTGATCAAACATAAAAATTTCTAAGGGTAATAGAAAAACATTCAAAAATTGCATAAACTCTCTCCTAATACAACATAATATAACAAAAAAACAACCCTTTAGAAAAATAGAGAAATCCACTGACATAATCCAGTTTTCACAAGTTATTATTCTACCATACAAGCATACAGCATAGAAATCAGCCACTTAAACTATTCAAATTTAGCTTGACATAGTGTTTCATTTAGAACGAAAGCATAAAGAAAGAGAGCTTGATAAAGGCCATACATGCAGAGTCTCAAAGATTTCTTCTCAATGTTTTTTTTTTTTAAATATCAAATAAACTTTGAAATAGAGGTTGGATGTTCATCTGACAATAGTTTGAGCTTTAAAAAATATAACATTCCAGAGAAAAGTAGTTCTACAACTTTTACTCTTGAAAATAGTTCTATATCCTAAGAAAACTAAAGAAACTTTTCCTCAGCAAAGGAAACTGAAACTTGGAATCTAACCCTTTCCTCTATCGCTACCTCTCATTTATAGCTCTAGAAAGAGGAAACCACTACCACAACACAAAAGTAATTGCTGACAGATGTTGGAATTTGATAGTACTTGATCTAATCATATATCTTTAGTTAGGTCACAACAATCATTGCTCACCAATTCTCAACAGTCGCATTAATGCTCTTTAGATGTTTTAGGAAAGATAGTTATTTGTAAATGATCAAATCCTAAAAAAAAGTCTAACAAAAGGTCCAGTTGACCAATCACGTCATCCAACAACATCGACTCAAAGCTTCCATCCCAAAAACCAAGAAAAGAAAAAGGTTAGCAAGCTCCAACAAACTTCCAAAAGATATCACTTCATAAGAACCATAATCTGCCTACAATGAAGAGATGACCTATTGAATGGGCAGAAACTCTCAAGCTCATCCGATATTGCTCCTTGAGAAAATCTCTGATGATTTGACACATGTCCTAACTTTCTCCCAAAATGAAGGCGAAAAATGAAAGTTGTGTAGCCACCACATGGCGTATTGCACACCTTTCCAAGAACTTTACTTGAGCACGAACACATCTAGAATTTAAAACGTTATACAAGTCAAAAATCAAAATGATCAAGGTAGAAACGCTTCACAGTATTTAACTAAATATCTTTAATTAAAAATAATAATTTATTTTCATTGAAATAATATAAATATAGATTTAAATATATCTATTTTAAAAATATTTGAAATATTTATCTATTTTAAATAATAAACTTAGTATAAATAATTTCTAAGATATTGTGTATTTTAACTAAAATATGTCTTTGGTTTGCAATGTCAGCCATCAATTCAAAGGAGTGTGCAGAACTTGTATCAAAATCAACCATTACCTGTTGTTCCATATATGAATGTTGCTATAAATTATGTGGATGAGCAGGGTGAGCAAGGGGAGAATTCATTTGAACCAATGCAGATTGAAGAATAAGTACAAAAATTGGAAGATAGAAACTTTTGTTTCAATTTTGGATGGTTATTTGAAAATCGTTAAGATCTTAAGCAGCCTGTGATAATAAGGGGTTGAAAGTTTTGTAAAAATTTAAATTTGGAAGTATCTTTAGTGTGAATGCTAATATATCATGTAGATATATTGTAGTATAGAATACTATATGCAAGAGTTGATGTAAATATTTGAGTTTTATACTCAAATTATGTAATTTTCTTCTTTTATGGGTGATAACCAAAGGTTTTCTTCCAGATTGTTTCCTTACCGTTATGCCCTTTGAATCTAGGAAATGCACATTATAATTATAGTTAATATATTAAAGTGGTTGGTCCACTTTTGTTTAAAAAAAATATATTTCTATCTCTCTACTTTCTATTTAACTCTACACAATAATATTCATACTTTAGTTTCAAAAAAAAATAATTATTTCATGGAGAAGCTTCATTTATATATTTGTCAATAATGAATAAAATGAAAAATATCATATGAACCATGCCTGCTTAGCTTTTAAAACTATTTTATATGAAATATTTAATACAACTATCTTCTCTGTATCAAACTGACAAATTAAGTTTAATTTAAAATGTCAAACATACAAGGATTAAATGGAATGTAAGAATGAATGAAATCTAATTTTGAAATTTTATTAAAATATAATTGATTAAATGAATTAAGTAGATGCAATGCATTGCTATTATATGTAAAGATAGATAATAATGGTATTAACAATGGTTTCTATATACTTGTTGGTATTGGCATAGTGTGATGATTTAAGGGTAATGTTGTTATTGTTATCATAGTTCAAACTCCATTGTAGTGTAATGTTTAGTGTTTATGTTGGCGATGAGGTCCCCCATTTATCACTTCATCAGTTCATAGTTCCGAATAAAAAATGTTTACCCCTCTTTAAAAAAAAATGATTGTTGCATACATCCACAGTGGAGAAGATATTGATGTCTACTATGATGAACAACCATGAGATTTCTGAGAGTGCACCACCTCTATTGGTTTCCCTTCATTCCAACATTGTCGTGACATCATTCAACTGTCTTCCTCCACAAAATTGGAAAATCTCACGAGTATTGACGCATAGTTTGCATCTATAGACAGTGTTAGGAGAGGAGAGGGATGAGAAGAGGTAAAAATGGGAGAAATAAGTGAAGATTTTTGTGGCTACAGGATTGATGAAGAGAAGAGAAGCTTTTTCATTGTCTCTTCAATTTTTTCTTCCCGCTTTCTATAAAATTAGGCTTTGGCAGAAGAGCCACTAAATGCAATGTTTTTTGCAATTATAATTTGATGCTCTGGCTCTGATGATATGAAACTCCAATATGGATACTAATTTTCATTTGATGCTTGTCATGTTTTACTTAAACACAACAAACCTATTATAATGATTCTTTTGGGAATCTCGATAAAGCAGGGTGGACTACAACATGTGAAGAGAAGGGTTAATTAAGTGTTCTCATGTCACTCTTAGTCATGGGTAGACATGCATTTACCTCTGTCACATGTAGGAATCCATAGCCATAATAGTAGAAAGTAGGGTCATCTTGGTAGGTGTTCATGAGAGTTTTCATGTGGTAATTATTAGTATATAAACTAGTAGTCAAATGCATAGGCATTCAATGATCAACCAATAGGGGTCTACCAGAAATAGGTAAATAGTGGGGAGCAAGGAAGGAAGTTGTTAATATTTGCATGTATTAGAGGAAGTCAGAAAAAAGGAAAGCATATTAATAATTGAATATGGAATAAGAGGATGTGAATGAGGATAAGATTTTTTGAATCTGAAGCAATTAATCATGAATATTTTTAATTACAATAATTCTTTTAAAGTTATTTTAATTAATTACATTTGGTAAATTAAATACAATTTAAATTTTCAAATAATTAGTTTTCGTAGTAATAATAATTTCTCTCAAAAATTTAAAATATGATATAATTTTATGTGTATTTTAGTTTAATAGTTGGTAGGCCTAGATGCACATGTATATTTAACATTTTTCTGTAGGTTAATCAATTAATTGATTAATTATTATTTAATTTTCTTAAGATAAGGCAATGCATTCAAAGACTAAGAATGATTTGCATAAAACATGAAATTCATGTTTGATATGCTTTTCTACGTTAATCAGTAAATTGATTGATTATTATCTAATTATCTTTAAATAATGCAGTCTACGAGAGATTAAGAACTATTTGCATAGTGCGGGAAATTGATCTTTAGATTTATACATCAGTATTTCTTAGTTTGAAATTGATTATGAAAATAATCTTAGGAGAATGATTTTTTGATAATTTTTTTCTTAATAAATTAGTTGTGGAAAATTAAATAGAATTTAAATTTTTAAATAATTATTTTTGTTACTAATAATATTTTTTTTCAAAAATGTAAGCTATCATATAATTTTATATGCATTATACTGTAATAGTTGTTAGGCCTAGATGCACATCTATATTTGATATTTTGGTCTAGTTGATGAATCAATTAATTGATTATGATTTAATTATTGTAAGGTAGATATGAATACTAATACATGAAAAACTTGAAGTTGTGGATTAAATAATATAAACACTAGAGTTTCTCATTTCAAAAGCCATCCAAAACAGTTGACATCATTATATTAGAATAATGAATATGCTCAACTGCCATATCAACAAACACCTACCATTTTGTGTGGCATAGTTTGATTAAGTTATATTGTTGAAAGAGTCATTATGGTGTGGGTTTGACACCAGAGCATTGTTAAAATCATCGGCCTCAGCTCCATTTTGTAGCAGGCTGAAGGGTTGTAAAACTATTGTGGCGTGGAACCTGTAAGTCATTTTGGATGGGTATTTTGTTGAAACCAATAATTTATTGTGCATGTATTTTGTTGTCTGTTTATTGTTGCTTTTTTCTTTATAAATCACATTTTCTCAATTGAATACAATTGAAATTTGTAAAGTATTAGTTTTATTAAGTAATATTAGGAAAATGATTTTTAAATAAAATTTTTCTTTATAAATCACATTTTCTCAATTGAATACAATTGAAATTTATAAAGTATTAGTTTTCTTAATAATTATAATTTTTGTCCAAAATTTAAGGTATTATATATTTTGTGTTAATAGAGTGTATATTTGATGTTTTTGTATAGGTAAATCAATTGTTTGATTCATTCAAATGGTAAAATGTTTCTTGTATTCGGGAATAGGATTTTCCAATTACAAAGTGGCTACCAAATTGTAAATTATGTGTTATCTTCCTAAGATCAAATTAAAAAGTATGCTTTTGAAAAAGTGATTCAATTAGTATAGTTATGTATTTTGGAAAAATGATTCCATTAGTTTAGTTATAATGGTCATCAGAAGTGGCTTTTGCAAAAAGTAAAGATGTTATAAGTAGTATCAACTTCGTAATTTTAAGATTGGAATGACATGCATACTTTGTCAAGGTATTTTAATTGAATTAGAAGGTACACATTGTTTGCAAGGAACATTAGAAATATGTCACCAAATGTATACAACAATTTTTCTAGACATATATATATGTAAGAACTAATATATGGCATTAAATGTAGAATTAAAAAACCCATGCCTATTTGTCTTCATACCATAATGGCATAATAAGGGAGCATGGCCTATATCGAGAGCCTCAAGCATGAGAAGAATGAAACATGCATCAGAGATATCATGGAAATTCAACATACATTATTATTTTAATTGAATTAGAAGGCAGGCCTTGTTTTGAGGAAATATGGAAAACACTTGATAGTAAATCTATACAAGAATTTGTGCATATACATATATGTATGTAAGAAAAAAATGAATGATGTGAAATGGGAAACTAGAGTAGAACGCGATGATTTTAACAATGGTCTATTGCTAAAGCAACACCGCACTTGCTATTTGCATAATGCATCTTAATCAATATAAAACCCTGCAACTTTCTATCAATAGGAATAATAAGCATCGAACAAAAGGCATGAACACTAAATAATATGCTATCAAACCAACACCATAATGGCTCTCTTGGAAATGCAACTTAATCAATATAATTTCTCACACATTTCGCAGTGCATCAGTGTTAAACCCGTTCAACCTGGTATCAAAATCAACAATAAACAGAGAACCAAAGACATGAACAATAAATTAATCAAATAATTATTTATTTGACTTCCAAAAAGATGTTGTACTCTACCCGTTGGAATAAAAATGGAAGCATTAAAAGTAAGTATATGTCCAGAACAATCGAAGACAATGGAAAAGAGAAAATAATTAATGGTATTTGCAGTTGGTCGATTGAATCTATTTAGTGACATGCTAGCATTATATAGCTGGGAGAGGCAAAAAAAAATTTGTGGAGCACCCATGTTGAAGCAAATGTATACGTAGCATTGAATTGAAAGAATTGCCACATGGGAAATACGACATGTACGCACCATAGAACTTTTGGCCTATAGGGTATGCAGTAAGAAATGTTATAAAACCCATGGAAAATTACATAACTTATAATCTCATGACAAACGTCATGAATTTTAAAGACATGGAAAATGCCACAGATTTTATAACGTTTCCCTGCATACCTTGCAGGGAAAGATCGGTGCTTTTGGTTCTTCATATCCACCATTTTAAATGAAATATCTGCTACGCAAATATCTATCCAATGAACAACATATTTGATGATTATAATTATGCAAATTTCCACCTAATAAAGGAATATGGTCATTAGCAAAGAATAGTTTCATGTTTTTGAATTAGATAGCATGTCATTGAGTACACTTAATTGCCTACATGGAAAGTTATATTTTTGGAAGAATCACATTTCATTGCAAAAAAAAGTAAGTAGAATAATTAACAATATATACAGTTGGTTAACGAAATTTATTTATTGATAATAGGATTTTTTTTAACTTACATGTCATGTTGGTGGTGTTCAACAAGAGTGAGCAGCATTGGATAAACTTGTTGGAGTAGGAAAGAATATGAAATAGACAATTTACAATATAGTAATTCCCTTTATATGCCTATTGCTTTTGTGCAACATTGTAAAGAAAAAGATATAGACATAGAATAAAATAGGTTAGCATTGTTTGTTGGAAATAAAAAAGAGATAAAATAAGATATTTTGAATATGTGGGATACTGGCAAACAATTGTGTATAAGTAATCTACTAAAAATGTTGAAAAGAGAGTTGTGGAAACAATGACAAATACAATGAATATAGAATAGAGTATGTTTTTTTATGGGCAAGTGCGTGCGAGAATTTATGTCTATGTATATAAGCAACACCAAATATATGATGATAGAATCCAAAAGCACTAAACCCACGCTTGTTGTCCTCCCTACCATATTGGCATCATGAAGCCTCATTGGCTCTAGCCAAACCCTTGAGAAAAATGGAAAGTAAGGTGCATGGAAAATTTCAAGGACTCAACATATATGACACAAAAGAAAAAAAAAAGAAATTCTAAAATAACTATTGGAAGAGAATTTAACAATCAAAAGTAACTTGACATACACAATTTACAATAGACTAATCTGCTTCAATGTCTATTGTATTCGTGCAACATCAGAAAGGGGAAAATATAATTATAGAATAAAATAGGTTAGCCTTATTTGTCCATGCATATAAAGAGCAACAAATAATTGACGATAAATTCAAAACTAGTAAACCCACACTCGTTGTCCTCCCTACCATATATCACACAATAAGATGAGTAGAGATATTTAGAAACAACTATTGGAAAAAAACTTAAGAGTTACAAGTAAAAGATGGTTGGGCCAAGTTGTTCGAGCATGAAAGGATGTGGAATAGAGAATTTATAGCATAGTAATTTTCTTGAATGTCTATTGTATATGTGTAGCATTATAAAGTAAATAATATAGATATAGAGTCAAAGAGGTTAGCAATATTTGTTAAAAAAAGAAAGAGATAAAATGAAAGATTTTGAATAAATTGCATGTTAGCGATCAGTTGTGTGTAAGAAATCTTCGTTATTATTTGTTTGTATTTTTGTCATTATACCCATTTTGGGGACTTGAAAGAGATAATAATTCTCTATGTATGGCTTTATCTCAGTTAAATCTTGTTCTTGTCGACTTATATGGCTAGTGACTTGACCTGCATTATTTAATGGCAACGTGGAGCATGGTAATTATGTAGGTTGTCGGGGGTGTGGTGCTGGTTCAATAGCAGAGTATTGTAAAAATTGCTCGCTTTAGTGGAATGGAACAACAAATACCACTCTCATGTGCTTCCAGGGATAAATAGTGTGATGCTACAAATAGTTTGTTTGTCCGCTCAGAAGCACATGAGAGTGGTGTCTAGTTGCTATTCATAACCACATAGATCGATGTGTATTTCTTTTGTGCAACATTAGAAAGGAAAAAATATACACATAGAATAAATCACGTTAGCATTGTTTTTTGTAAATAGAAAGAGATAAAATGGGAGATTTTGAATACATGGGATATTGGAAAACAACTATGTATAAGTAATGCACTAATTTTTTTGAAAAGAGAGTTGTGGAAACAATGACAAATACAATGAATAGAATAGAGTATGTTTTTTTTTATGGGCAAGTGCATGTGAGAGTTTGTGTGTCTATGTATATAAGTAGAAAAAAACATACAATAATAGAATCCAAAAGCACTAAACCCATAATCATCTCAATATATATGTGCGGCGACTGGAATGTGTAGAAAGATGGGTATTTTGAATCAAATTCTATAACACTATAGCCTTTTTTGTGGGTTAAGAATTAGACAGAAAAGAGATATCCTAGTAAATAAGATGCATAATATGATTTGAAAATGGTTAGAACAAGATTGGTAACTGGAATATATACAAGAATGGACAATAAAGGAAAAGATATAATTAAAAAAATTCACACAACACAAGTAATATATGTAACAATTGACTAAATGCGCTTGCAACTTTAACTACAAAAGATATCAATAGTTGCATTGCCTCTTATCTATTGAACTTTATATCTTTAGCTGATAGGCTATTTGTTTGAAGTTTTGATTTCCTAAGAAGACAACATTAAATCATGCAATATTTGTAAAGCTTGAAATAGATGAGGGGAAAAGGATATCATGTGAAACATATTGATATAAGATTCAAGCTACATTATTTCATACTGCATATTGAAAAAAATTATAGAAATTATATAATAGGTATTAGAATAACATTTGTTTGACAATAAATATCACACACAAAGAGGAAAATTGTATTGAGTTCCCTAGTAGATAGACAGATACATATGCACATATATATATATGTGTACTCAATTCCCTGGTTTATATATAAAAATACCTGTATAGGCATATATATATGCATATATGTAGACAAAGATATACATACATATGTATATCTAAACAGGTTTGTATATTATGTTTGTGTAATTATGTAGACTGTGATTATAAGTAGAGTTTAAAGTAGCATGTATAAGTGTTGTCTATGCTCTATAAAAATCTTGACTATACAATTATAGCATTGAGTCATATAGTATTGAAATGTTGATAAGAATAGAGAATTTAATTATGTAGTATGTGTAACATATTGATAATACCAGAATGGCTCTTCTGGAAATGCAACTGAATCAATATGTTTTCTTGCATATTTTGCAGTACACTTCCCCACACAATAACATTGAATATTGTATTTACTTTTTGTTGCATAATTACACCACAATACATATATATACATATATCGAAACATATATATACATATACATCTATACACATACATATATATACATGTAGATATATAGATACATGTATATGAATATATATATATATATATATACATGCATATATTGTAAAGTTGGGCTCCACTATTTACCATTAGATAATATGATAAGTATGATCTTAATACGTCTTACAACTGTTACATAGACTACTTGGCTTCTACCAATATGTTGCATGATACTCTTTTTCCATCATTTGTTCAAAGCTTCTAATAACAAACTATTATTTGTCATTGTTCTTTTTCTTTGTAAGGCAAGAAAATGTATTGGTTAAGTTGCATTGTCAAAAGAGCCATTGTGGTGTATCTTACATATGAGGCTATTGTAAGAATAGTCATCCTTGACTCCATTCTATAATAGATCTGAGAGTTTTGAAACTATTGTGTTATGAACTATGTAAGTCGTTTTACATGGGTATTGTGTATAAATATTTTTTTCATCATATTAAATACCGAACAATGCAACTTAAATTTTTTATTAACCCTGTGGTGCTATATGCATTTTGCACAAATCATTGCATCATATAATTGTTGCATAGCATAGAGAAAATAGGCACTTCCTTGGGGAGCTGGGTTTGAATAATTGATTTGGGAAGTTGGAAGGATACACACATTTGTTGATGTTTATACAGTTCTATTACAATTTCCCTAGTTCTCTATATGTAAACATGGGTTGGGGGTGGTGAATTTAGTGTGCTGGATAGGTGGAAGCTGAGTGGCAAGCTCTTTTTGTGTGGTGATGTGGGTGTTGGTAATTACATGGGCTAGTGGTGATTGAGAATGGTGTGTTGGATACGGGGAATGTGAATGGCAAGCATTTGTTCATGCAAGGCCCAATGTTCCCTTTCGTTGCACAATGGCGGTGGATGAAGTAAATGCAATATTGAATGTTGGTGTGTGGGAGAGTATAATTTGATGAAGTTATCCTATTGGAAGGGCCATCATGGTGTTGGTTTGGTAGCAGACTAATGTTAAAATTGTCACATATGGATCCATGTTTTTAGTATATTGGAGGGATTTGAAAGTGTGGTGGTGTAGAATTTGTAAGTGATTTCACATGGGTATTTTGTAAAATCAGTTTTGCATAGGTGGCTCGTGCTATGCTTCTATATGGATGAAGAAATAGCAATTAAATGCTATTTCTTTCACCTAAAAAAATATTTGTCCCCAAGAAGATGAAGAGGAAACTATGGGAACATGGAAAAATGTACTATGGAGAGCAGTCTATGGGTCATTCTTTTCTGTTGTACCTACTGTAAATGTTATGGAATAGCTCTTTAGCAAGTTCTCTATTTTAGTACTAAATCTACTCCTAGGCAATGTAGCTTGAATTTCTAATTAAGGCAATATGGGTTTCGTGGCCAAGAATGTAGCTGGAAATTTTCCAGTGGGGAGGGAATCATTTCTCTCCTTTGTAGTGACATGGGTGCTTGTATGTACATGGGTTGGTGGCGGTGGAGAATGGTGCCATTGTAATAGGGAAGGTGAATGGAAAGTGTTTGTTGGCACGAGCGCTAATGGATCTTCCTGTCAGCATACGGGGGTGGAGCTGGAAGTAAATACTATATCAAATTTTTTCATGTGAGAAAGCACACTTTCATTAAGCCATACTATCAAAAAAACCATTGTGGAGTGGGTGAATTGGATTTGCCAATGCCAGGTATGCCACAACTGATGGAAACTTGTGCAAATTTTTTTTTTTTCTTGAGGTAACATGGAGCTTTGTAATTATGTGGTTTGGCAATGGTGCAGATGGTTGATTCAATACAAAGGAACTGAATTCTTAGGTATAATATTTAGTAAAAAATAAGTGTTATTCTAATACTTTTGATACAATTCCTCTATTAGAGTTGAATATATATATATATGTGTGTGTGTGTGTAAGAAGTGAAAATTTCATGGTTCCTCACGTTCCCACGATATTGGCATCATGAAGCCTCATTGGCCCCTGACAAAGTGTGAGCCAAGTAAAGCATGAAACGCCGACCACAAACATGATGGTGTTTCATTATATATCAGAGAATAGTGAAGTTACTAAAAAATTTCTATGTTCTAATACATGTATTCATTTTCTTAGAGCTCTTTTGGCTCTAATACTTTTTTAGGAAAAGAGAATGCCTCATAAAGAACTCTAGAAAATGGAATTTCACAAATGAAATACAAAAATAATTGTTTAAAGGAAGAGAACAAACAGACAACAAAGGTTTTTTTTCAAAGCATACAATGTATAGGAATAACTGTATAGGCATACCTTATTTTGGTATGTTTTGGAATGTATGTAACCATGCAGAAAGAAAAGGGGCAAGTGTACAACTTTTCTTTGCACTGAACGATGTCTAGCCCTGCAATAAGAGAAGGATTAAATCCATAAGCTAGTAAATTATAAATTTACAAAACAAAACTATCACAATATATATTTGTGGTTAGGTGTGTATGAAACGACCAAAAAGGCAGAGGAAAAACAACTTACAAAAACAATACATCTACAATGTAGTGAAGATTGTAGAACACAACACTTGTTGAACATCCAATCGGTGAACCAACACCCATCGAGAGATGCAACCAAAGGAAAAAATGGGATATACAAAAGACTATATATGTTTGAAAGGAATACAAACAAAGAATTCTATACATAAACATTATACATATAGATATACACATACATATACATATACATATACATACACATACACATACACATACACATACACATATATATGCATATGCATACATGTACATATACATATACATATACCTACAAACATACTTTTTGCCCTTTTTTTTATTGCTTCTAGTTATCTCTATGTAGCATTGGCGTTATAGTTATTACCATATGACCAGTTCTAGTTAAATGCTCTTTGTTTCTTCAAAAAATATTGTAAGGGTCACTAATATTTTCACCTCTTCCATTCTTCATGTACCTGGCACTATATATTATAGACAAATAGAGAAAACTTCTCAAGGGATTTTACTTACAGCCTGGACCTTACCTCTTAAACAAACGATCTCCCTAAATGTTCCTCATTGGTGAATAAGCTTCACAAAGAAATCATAAATTTACAATTGTGAAGGAAACTGTTATATAGTAAATGTCTATTTAATAGGTTTTTCACACTTTCCTTTCTCAAATAGTAAATGTCTTTATAATAGCTTGAATATTCAATTGGGAAGTGAACTATTATATAGATTGGTCAAGGCACGAGATAAGTTTATCTCTGACCTACTTTTGATATTCATTAGACCTGGAAGCACATTTATATTTTTTTTTCATTAAATTTGTATGTGAATAGAAACAAAAAACCAAGCGTGATTAGCATTCAAAGAAACTTTAAATCAAATACAATGTCATTAAATTGATAGAATACATAATTTATGACTCCTAATTTTAGCATAATGAAAAAACTTATATGATTCATGTAGATTTTAAATGTGATCTAAAGAATTTTAGTCTCAATGATTAGCCATATACAAAATATTTAATATATATTAAAATATATTGTCAAGTATTGCTTGTATAGAAAATATTTAAATTATATGTGGAAATAAATTGTTCAGTTGTCTTTCAAATTGTAATCGATGTAAATATATCATATAACCACCCCACTGATTTTAAATATTCAAAAGCAAGAATGACAACAAAATTGGTGCACCATGCTATAATAAAAAAGATGGCAGTTCAATAAACGTGCAAATATGTAGATACAAACATAGGTATAAATTATGTCCATAATTTCTTAAACAAAAGTCTTAGCATGCTGTAGTGAGCATTTAAAATTCAAAGCGATGAGAAATGATCAGAAGTGCAAAAGAGTAGCCAAAGCATAGGCTTGCTAGTGGAGCCTTTTTCTAGAGCAGTAGTAGATATCTTCATTATGTCTGCAAGCAATGGTTTACACTCTACTTTGAAATCAACTTTTGTTGCTTTGGAAATCATTGTTTTCAACCATTCCTTTGAATTATACGTTTCTATTCTAATCAAAGCAGTAAAGATATATGCTTTACAAACAAGGCCTTTAATAACAACAAGATCTATTGTAGAGTCAGAGCTTTCCTGCAATGTGTAGAGGTCTTTTGCTAGCATCTCCAACAAAGTAGTGGCAACTTCATCAAAAGAAACACACCAAAGGCTACTTGAATGGTCTTGTAGCTTTAACTGCAAAAGATAGCGATAGTTGCATTCCTCAATTTCCATCTGGAAATGATCACAAAACCAAACATCAGCATAGGGGCGTGTGTATTTCCTCTTGCATTCTTTACCATTAACCAACAAGGGGCAAGTAGGGTAACAAAAAGACTCATTTTTTGCAATTTGAATGGTTGCTTTAAAAATGGCTTCAACAGTTTCTCCCAAATGGAGGCAGCTGTTTAAGATAAATGCAATAGTAACTCTATCATTTGAAGGATGCAACCTCCAAGGTGTAGAAGAAGTTTAAGCTACTTGGTCTACTTTAATTGGCCCCTTGGATCTAAGAGTGATTTCCTCAGAAATAGAAGGGTTGATCTCAAGGACTGTTCATGTTGATGTGTTGATAACTTTTCCATTAAAGTAGCCTACACGACCACTACGAACAACAACAATGACTATTTCACCAGAAAGGTACATCTAGTGCAAGATATCACCTTTTTCTTGCTAGCTTGTGCCCCAAAAATTAACATCAATGAAAGAAGTGGAGACATCATATAGTTTAATGGTTTGTCGGATAGTTTCAGATCCATTTCTCATGAATAGTTGAAATTTATGGGAAACATACACTACAATGCCAATAATATCAATGAAGTTGTTATCACTATAGTTGCTTATTTCACTAACCGACACAAAAGTAGTTTTTTTTTTAGTACAGGAATGTCATCTTTAGATCATTTTATTGTTGATTTTTTATCCAAAACAATCTCAGGATTACTCTTTAATTTATTGAATTTTTTAATTGGCTTCCTTAACCAATCCCGTCGATATTAAATAAGTAAACCCCACCTCAACTCGACCATAATGCAATTCAGCAATATCATGAAAACAAGTAATACATATTTTTGTCCCCTCCACATCTATAATGTCAAAACTAAGCAGTTTCCCTGAAGTCACCTCTTTGTTTCTAGAAATGATTCATCTCCCTAATATGTGTTACATGCCCTTTCACTGTCCAAACATTTTGATAAATGGTCAAAGCTTTAATAGGGATGACCTTTGGAGGGCTGTTTTGTTTTTTAGGGGACAGTTGCAGACCAAATTTAGGGGCCTATTTAGAAGGAGAAGGTGACTCAAGTGCCAACATTTTCTCTTCTTGTTGCTTGAACAAATATCTAGGTGTGTCAATAATTTGACAATTAGGTATAATTACAACTAAGTTGGATATGATTAAGGCCCTAGAAAAGAATCAAAACAATGTATTGGAAAAATTATATGAGGCAGAAACAAAAGATAGAATTTTTTAACATATGCAACAAACAATGCAACCCACCTTGAATCTTGGATATTCCTACCAACGTAGTCTTTTAAACATAAAAGGGACCCTATTTTCAAGACACCTGTAAAGAAAATATCATTGCATTTGGAAGGGAGAGTTCCTATTTGCAAATGGTGGCCATCAGACAAGGCAACCTTGTATCGCTCAACTTTCCCTTCATCATCGCCAAATTTTTTGAAGGACAAAAGTTGAAGGACTGGAGAGGTTACAACATCGCCGACGTTGATGGAATGAATTGTAAATGGATTCAAAGTCACATATTTCTTTGCAGCCTACAAACACAAGTGTAATCAAGAAAATGCACATCATCACACAAAATGGATAAAACGAGCAAGGAAAACAAAGGCTGCAAAGAGATACATTTTTATATGCTCTAAAAGATCACTGCATGTCTACTTTCATATCTATATCCTCTACTAGGGCTAGGTATATATGTATACACCTAAATTCCAATCAAGCATCAACAACAAGAAAGGTAGGAAACAATAAAAGCAAGCTTGCAGCAAGTACAATGAAAATGGAAGGAAAACTTACAAAATTAGAGTCTATAGGCTAGTGGATCATGGCATCCTCAAAGTTGGACTACGCATCATCAAGTGTACAAGTTGACACCAAATCAATTATTTGGGGCTTTGGAGACCCATCCACGGACCCCGACTCTGCAAAGATAGTTCTAGAATCCTTTAAAGGCAAGGAATCTTCCAACCATAGTTGACTCATTGACAACTCTATACCATAGTAAAAAATCAAATATTAATGTATTCCAACATTCAATACCAACTGGTGGAGAAATTAGAATGCATAAAATATTCTTGCTATATTTGTATAAATTACTATATAAAAGCATTTGTATATAATGCTACTTGTTGCTTCATCTTTCTTAATAGAAATAATGGAATATAGAACAACAAGAATAGAAATCCTTAAATACATATATGGGTTCAATTTTTCCTCTGTTTAGACATTTTGGAAAACACAAATAAGCAGATATATATATCCATATGTACACATGTATCTATTTATCTATATACACAACAATATATCTAAATGATAACATTTTCCATCCAAAAAAATTAAGCACATTAAAGATTACAAAATTTTAAACTATACAAAACAATCCTTGTTACAAGAACAATAAAATACTCTATCACAGGCAGCTTCAACTAGATGAGTGGAAAATAATATCATGAAGGTTATTGATAGTTAAATAGATGAGGGTAGAAGAATATCATGAAACATGTTAATAGAAGACAACTAGTCTATGTAACAAATACCTTGTAAATTCTAGTTCCATAATTTTTTGTGGAATACTTATTCACCAATGAGAAACATTGATGAATATCTTTTGTTGAAGAGACATACTACACATTGTCACTATCAATTGTGGGAAACTCTTCTATATTTGAAGAATTTTACAATAGTCTTCTATCAAACCAACACCACAATCAACAAACCAACCCAACAATATATTTTCTCACACATTTTGCAATATACTTTCCACACACACACAGACAGATATATATATAGATATATATATATATATATATATATATATATATATATATATATATATATATATATATATATATATATATATATATATGTATATATATATATATATATATATGTATATATATATATATGTATATATATATATACATATATATATATATATATGTATATATATATACATATACATATACAAACATATATATATGTACATTCATACATATACATGTATATATACATATATACATATAGAGAAAAACACAAATTCTAACATGATTATTAGGGAAACAATGAAGAACCACATAAATTAAGATAGGAGGAATTGTATATATATGGATATGTAGAGGGTTTCTTATCTGTTTGAAGTTTCCAAAGCGATTTTTGTCAGCCAAACCATGAATAGGATTTTTTGTACAATAGTTGTTGCATACTTTCTTTGTTACTCTATAATATTTAATTCCACCCTAGATGTAGGTCACATTTTTTGCATAATGTGCAAGGAAGTACATTGATTAAGTTGCATTGTCAAGACAGCCATTGTAGCTGCAATATGTGTAACACCTCTCTAAACCCAGACTAGTAAGATAGTATTTTTATTTTTGATTTGATATTTTAAAATGTTAAATGTTGTTATAATGATATTATACATTGATGAGTATGGAAAGGTTATCATGATTGGTTAATATTTTGGATTACATGCTTAAATGTTTATATATTGTTATCATTTCTTATGTACGATTATGGATAGGAAAGGAATGATGTCGTAACACTCATATTCAAGAGGCTTATGATATCATGACTCCCTTCCTGATGATTGATGTTTCTTTGGACTATATGTATATGCACATATACTTTGACATGTAATTGGAAGTGATGCAGGTACTGAGTATTGACTCCGCCTAGATCCACAGGCCTGAGCATACTCATATTCCTCGATGGTGGTTACTAGAGATAGTCATAGGCCAAATTTCCCCTATCCTAGCCCACTGTACCCTATTAGGGCAGTGTTTTCCTTGTCGATGTCTTACCATCCGGTTACCTAACTGTAACATTCAGAGCACCTTTCAGCCATATATTCTGGAGCACCTTTCTATTGTATGTGGTTTACCAATATGTCTTGCTGAGGTATTTTGTCTTGGTTTCCATGAATCTTCTACGTGGATATCTATTTTGGTTGTCAGTGTCTTGATGTGGTTTCTTTGATGTCTTTTCGTGATTTTAAATATGCTATTTTATAGTATTTTATTGATGGGAGATTTAAATGGTTTTATCCATGAGATTTTAAAATATGTTATTCTAAATGATTTCATTAATCCTTTTTGGGGAGCTTTATGTATTTTAACATTTGGATATAAATTATAATTTTTTTTATATGAAGGAGGGAATATTGGATATTTAGGGAATTTATTTAATTGCTTTGTGGAGTTTTAATAACTTGTTTAATAAAATGTTTTATTTCATTTTATTGTGTGGAGTTGAGTTAAAATAAAATAAGGGGCAGCCTTGTTTTGGTGAGTGATTCTTTTGGGAGAAAAAGAATTTTTCAGTTTTCAAGAAGGAAAACCCTTGAATTGGGCAGCAAATTTGGGGAGTATTGTGGAGTTTTCTTGAGAAGATTTTGTGGGCATCTGTCCATTGATTTTTGCATGCCATTTCCTCATTGTTGACATATTTTGGAACCCAGTCGCGCCTTCTCCTCAGAGCAATCTTTCTTTTCAGTTTTGGGCAATATTTGAGGTATGTTATGGGGTTCTTGAATCCTTGAATTTCTGGTGGTTTTGAATGTGATTTAGTTTGGGAATGGAAGCTTTGTATTTCCTCATAGCAGATTTATTCTTTGATTCAATTTTTTCAATGCTTTGGGAATGGAGAATGTTTGTTTTGGTTTCGATTTGTTGTTTGGTAGTTTCTTATTGTAGATTTTTGTGCATTCAAACAAATCTAAAATGAGTTGCTGAAAAAATAGAATTTTTGGGATCTTTCATTTCATTTTTTTTTCCCAACTTGTAAGAAATGTATTTTCATTGTTTCTCTAAAACCACCCATTAAAAATGCAAAAAAAATATGGATCTCATGTACAAATGCCAAGATCTCAACTGGGTCTTTGGCAGATTTTAGTTCTAGGCACTTTCATTTTTGCCCAAATTTGTGCCTACTTGCAAAATGTCATTTTTCATTGCTGCTCATTTACCGCTTGTTAAAATTAGAAAATTAAATTGGATTCTATGTAGAAACTGATGAGCTCAGGATATGCTCATAATTTGAGTATCATGATGTACTTTTAATATCTCTACTTTTACTGCTAATGGATGTTTTAAACTCTTTTATTAAAAGACTTTTTATCTAAAATGGGTAGTATCCTGTAGCAATACATTCCTACATTCCTGCAGCCTAACATCTCCATGTGTCTTATTAGTTACCCTGTTTGACTTCCCAAATGACTGATATAATGCATATGGTTTTTGAATAATGGGATAGATTTAATATGTGATTAATGAATGTATCATGTTGTTTACCACACATGCTTTCTTTTGCCTCTGTCGCCTTATGTATCGTAGGTTGTTGAAGGGAGCATGAACGAGTCAAGCGTAGTGGATCTCGGCCTTGCAGTATAGTCCATTTCCTACACAACGTCGATGAAGTTGTTTCAGTGAAGACTCTCTGACCAGGTCGTTGGGGAGAAACTTTGATCATTAATCCAGGAAGAGTGGAATGCTAAATTCTCTCTGGATCAGGTTGAACGGATATGCTTTCATTTATGAGAAGTTTGTTCCTTAGTTTCAGGATTCATTTATTTCCACATCTTTCTCTGTTAGAGTTAGTTAGTTTCTTTTCTGGTTTAAATAAGTGTTCCTCCTGTGCGAGTGAGCAAGCATAGCATGTAAAAGTCAGTATGATAATGAGAAGCAGAATATGTAAGAGTTAGTACTATGATAAGAGATAGAGTTTTGTGTTAGTTTTTATATGAGCAGAACCATGTATATCATTCTAAGTTTATGAATAAAAGTTGATGAAGTTCTGAGTTCAATTCTTGCATAAGCTGGTTGATGCTTGCTAAGGGGGCCCACTTAGCAAGTATCTATAGTTAGTTAGTTGTTTATCTTTTGTTGATCATAAGTTAGATTTCATTCTGGAAAGTTTCAGTGCAAACTTAGTCTTATATTGTTCCTATAGCATAAGGCCAGTTCATAGTTTGTTTCTTAAGTAACAGTTGTCGTGATGTCTGCTTTGATTAAGTTATGCTTAAGTTAAGAAATCTTTACATTACATTCCTATAGCATAAGTAGAATTCCTTTCATGCATTTATTTCTAGTAAATCATGACTGGAACTAGTTCTTAGTGCACATACAGTGCCGCTCCATTTCAAGTATATGCTCCTTGGTTTGACAAAGTAAATGAATGACCATAAGAAGATGTTAGTCGCCTGCTAGAATGTCCAATTCCTAGGTTAAGATTTGCTGTCACTTTTATATCCTTTTGTGGGCGCGACTAGAAACATCAAAATATGAACTAGGTCTTTGTCCGATTTTTAATCTGGGCACTTTCATTTTTCACGGTTTTTGCCCAGCCATTCATTAAATGACATTTTTCAATACAACACCTCATTATTGGTTTTAAGATTGAAAATTGAAGGTGGATTCCAACTTGAAATGCAAAAATCCAAACTGGGTCAGGCTTATAATTTTAGTCCGAGCAATTTGAATTTTTATGTAATTTTATGCCTCTTTTCCATGTTGAATTTCAGCTGTTAAATGTGCCTTGTTACAACAATATTAGCTTGGCTGTTTTAAATGGTTTCTATGACTAAAATTTGTGGCTTTCCTCTTGTTCCATGTTTTTTGGATTCCTCATTTGGTTAAACGAGACGGTGTAAAAAATTTATATGATAATGAGTCCTCGTGCATGGCCTTGAGCGCTTGTAAAGGCTAAGGATGCACTCGAGATGGCCTATCCGTCTGCAGAGCGTTGATTTGGGCATGACTGATTTTTCCTCATCCATATGAAATGTGTCCTTGTATCCGTGTGATGCCATCCCTTCAAGCACACATGATGACATTTCATCTGGTCTACACTCTAGCACCTCGTACCTTAGTAGCCATGAGTAATACCCTATATGTCATTGTATGAGCATTTTATGTTGTGATATTGGATTTAATGCTTTGTATTCTATGTTTGCTCCATGTTTGATGTGAGTGTTGTCCTTTGTTACCCTTTCCTTGTTTTCTACTTGGGCCTTGTGACTACCACCGAGCACAGTTGGGTGGCCTCTTTTGAGTCCACATGGTAGGGAGGCATTGCCACTGCCATTGGGGACCGGTGTACAGGTTATTGGAGCACCAATTGGAGTCATCGCCTCTTCTGTATTTATCTTTCAGATGATGTATTTTATTCATGGAAATGATATTGTATTCATACTTATTCCTTTATGCACATTGTACTCTCTTGAGAGAGAGAAAGAAATCATAAATTTAATGTGAAGATATATGATGATTATGTTTGGCTTATGGGTTTCAGTGTTGGCATCGGACTCGTGTGTACTATGATAAATCTTTTATGGATTTATTTTCTTATTATCATGTAAAATTTGAGCTATAGATGTATATTCTTCCTTCTTGTATCAAGTTGCTAAAGTTCTGGAGCAGTGCAACAGTTTTGGAGCAGTGGTGCCAAAGTTCTGGAACAGTGCTTCTAAAGTTCTGAAGTAGTGCAGAAGTTCCAAAGCAGTGCTATTGAAGTTCTGGAGCAGTGCAGATGTTCTAGAGGAGTGCTTCCAAAGTTCTAGAGCAGTGCAGAAGTTTCAGAGTAGTGGTGCCAAAGTTCTAGAGCAGTGCTGCTAAAGTTCTGAAGCAGTGCAGAAAGTTTTGGAACAAAGGTTCTGGAGTAGTGCAGAAAGTTCTGGAGCAAATGATTCTGGAGCAAATGGTTCTGGAGCAAAGGTTCCAGAGGAGGAAGTTCCAGAGCAGATGGATCTGAAGCAAAGGTTTCGGAGCAGGAAGTTCCGAAGTAGAGGTTCTATAGATGGAAGTTCCGGATATAAGTTTTTAGAGCTATTATGTTTGCTCCTGTTTGAATTTTTCTTTGGAGGATGGATTAGTCCTCTCCTTTGGATTGTGTTCGGCCATGTTTGGCCATGCTTGTTTTCATTATATCATATTTGCAACCGCTTTGTGTGCAAGTTATTCTTTATTTTTTTAAAAAAATTATCTTGTCCTCTTTTGACTCTTACCCGTCTAGGTTGTGTAGCCTGGTATCAGAGCCCATGTTCACACACTGGGAGCTCTTGCGTACTTGAGCCTTCTATGTTATGCTATTTTTTGCATGTGTGGCATGAGCTTGTTATATTTTTTTCATAGTCTTGTTGATTAACGTTTATGCCTTAGTTTGGTGTTTAGATCATCCTTGTGATGATCTATTTTGATGTGTTCCTTGTTTCCTTTAGGATGCCCCTAAGGGAAGAGCCATAGGAAAAGTTGGAGGTGGAGCACATATTGCAGCACTGGGATCCCTGCTTATGGTTGATGCTTGCTTAGTGTGTTGTGGTGTGGTGGATGGGAATAGGTGTTGTTGTTTCCCGCCCCTTGCATGTCCTATTGAGAAATGTTTTGTGAGGGTTAGTTAGACTCTCGAGCCTACCAAGGAGTGCATTTTGATTAGTCTCCTTCTTGTTGTGTGGCTCTTTCATTGTTTAAACTATTGTGACCCTTGAGCAGTCCCTGAGTGAGGTTATAGCCCATATGGTTGCAGTGTGCTTGACGTGTGTGTTCCAAATGCTTTTTATGGTGAGATAGTCATAGGACCTCTTGCTTTGAGTGCCTTAGTATGGCGTTTTAAAGGGTTGAGTTTTCCAACCTTGGCTTGTGTTGTGGAGGAAGGATGCCTCCTAGGTTTTGCCTTATCCTACGGGATTGGAGTGATTCCCTTGGTTGAGAGTCTCCTGAGGTTGAGATTGATTACTTTCCTATACCATGTGTTACGGGTGGGCATGTTGGACATTACCTTGTTGGTGGGTTCCAGGTGACATGTGTTGCCTAAATTACCCTTGCTTGGATTCTTTGTTTATGATTGTGGGTAGGTCTGTTTGACCTTGAGGGTGCCAAGAAGTTCCTTTTTTGTGTATTCTCCTCTTGAATCTTGTTGTTTTTCATTACCCTGCAAAGTTTTTGGTGCATACCTTCTTGTACCTTACCTCCTTGTTTTAATGATTGCTAGATTGACCTTATGGGGGTTTTGAAGTTACTTTTGCATGTTATATTGCATTGATATTATGAAATATGGTAATAGAAAATGAATGATTATGTTGCTAGTTCATAGAGATTATTGCATGTTGTCATATGATTGATGCATTTGTGTGAAGTGAATTGGGTGATGATGAGACTATGTTTTCATTTGTGCCTATGTCAGAATTGTAAATCTTCCTCTCCCTCTCTCTTTTCTCATTGGTTTAACAAAGATGCATATCTTTGAGTGAGTGGTGTATTTAAATCTATTGCATACTTGTCTCTTATGAGAAAATGTTATGCATTCATGAAGATTTGTTTTATTAGATCAAACCTTGGGTAAAGGACCTAACTCCCCAAGTTGCATTCATAATCATGGAACATGTATGAATATGAATAGAAATTTTTTCTGCATTAAGTAAAAGTTAGAGGAAAAGGGAATAGTGAAAACATTTTCATGTTAATGACAATTGCATAATAGGTGCATCTTATTGGTGAGGCCTATAGTCCCCAACTTTATTGTTAAGTCTTATGAAATCATGTAGATGTTAAATTATTGTACTTGGATTCAAAATGCAAAATGATAAATGAATGTTGAAATGATAATGTTGCATACCTTGTCTTGAGTAAACATTGTAATGATATTGCACTGTGTGTGGGAAATAAATGGGGTTAACATATATGTGTAGTAATGTGATTTACCACCTAATAAAAGTGAATGTGAATGTGAGAATTATTATGGCATTGTTGATTTACTCCATGTAGCACTATGATGTTTTGTATGGATGTTGGGAGTACATGTTCTTGGAAAATTGTATTGAACTTGTATAATTAGAGGTGGATAATGGTTTTATTTCAGTAAAAGGAAATTGGAAAAAGGTACTCCTCGTTGTGTGAACATCCTGTGTTAGTGCACATGTTGAGTGTTGTGAATACCGCGTACTTGCTTTGTGTGCCCATGGGATGGTGAGTCTGTGTACCCATCCATGGAGGACATGTTATATTTTAGGTCTGGGATTAACCATACCTTTATGTGTGCTCGTATGTTTGTTACCTGATTGAGGGCCCAACCCATGGGTGGTTGAAATTTATATATGTATTAAGAGTAACCAAAAGTTAGTTTCATAGAATCTCTTCTTTTGGTTCTCTAGTCCCTCAGTCCATGATGGGGTAGTAGAAACCACAAAGTTCCTTGGGTAGAGTGTGTAGCGTATGCATGTTGCAGCGCAGAGCGGTCTCAGCTCAACCGATCCCGAGGAAAGTACTCACTACTTCTCCTTATGATGGATCAGGGTACATGATCCATATGTGCTAGCCTAATCCCCACAACTTTGTGTACAATAGTATTGGTTTGTTAGCATTTCCTAGCTATCCATAGGGACATTGAGCTCGCATTAGTTAGTCGACCTCATCCACATGAGAGGTGAGACTCAAGTAGCCCCATATTTATATACTCATATATGCACTATTTATTCCATATCTGCATGTGTTCTACAATGATTCCATAGATATGATGCCACACCACACTGATGTTCCGACATAGTCTTGGTGATGATGCCACATGCTTAGATGTGTGAAGGTGTACTATGAGATTGTGTTTTGGTAACCTACTTGTGTGATGAGCGTGATGGGGCCTCATACACTTGTAGAGGGACACTCATGTTTTCTCTTAACAGTGTTTGGATAGGTTGGCATATGGGTTGTCCTAGCCATGTATACCTCTGGCTACGGTGAGTACCCGTGTGTGCCCTTTCCATGAGGTATCACTATGCGGGGTGTGTTCTGCACATGCCTACTTCTGCAGGGCCATAGACACACTACCATGCGGCATACGACCAATATGTACCTTCTTTGGTTGGCATATGACCATGCCGCACTAAGACGCGATGCAGGATGTGGCCAAGGTGCACATTCCATGCGAATAGCCAAGCAGTGTGTGCGCCACTTGGCGAGTCAGTGTCGTGTGACGACGCAATGCGAGGTGTAGCCAAGGAGTACATTTCATGCCATGTTGTTGGTGTGTTCACTCTGCCACACATGAGGGGCTATTGCGATAGTCAGATGTTGTTCCCTCCTTCCTCGTGTGGTGGCTAGTTAGTCACATAGTTATGTACTATACCATTTTGAAGATTATGAATCTTTTTTTGGTTATTGATGACTTTCACTTGGATTGTGAGGACTGGAAATTTTTTATTTATCTTGTTTGTGATGGTTTAGCCACACCTTGTGATCTTATTTGCATGTAACCCTCATGGTTACATTCGATTTAGTGTTGAAATTGCGCACATTTCTTGCTTTATTGCTGAAATTGAATCTTTAATTGATAATTATTTATGATCTTTGGTGGCTAAAATAGTTTTCTATTTGTTGTAACTTTCAAATGTTGGTCTTGTGTTGTAATGTGATTCCTCATCAGGAACGGGAGAGCTGGACTTGGTTGAGTGTATACAAGGAAGTAGATGCAGGGAACCTTGAGGATGGGGGTATGTGAGGCTGTTACACAGCTAGGACCCACTACCCACCTATGTGTGATGACTATCTCTTGGAGGCTAACCACCTTATACAACAAGAGATAGGCCATTGTGGTATTGTTTGGATGGTCTCACCGTGTGTGTGTGGCCTAACACCATCAGACCACTGAGTGTGAGATATGGATTATGTGAGATGGATATTGGCTCTTGGCTCATGGATTAGTATGCTGCTTAATGGTGTCCAGAAGGACCCTTATGTAGCCTTGTGATGTGATTCCTAGTGATGTAAGTATATATGTATGTATGAATGCATGTTTCATCTTGGATATGGTTTCATATGAAAAGTTCAAAAGTTGGCTTATTGTATTTTAGAAAGTGTAAATTTTTATATTTTGGCTGAAAATGATGCCAATATGTTATAATGTGTGAGATTGTAAGTGTGTGGAAAACAAATATTGTTGCAAATTATGGTGTGTTGGAAGAATTGAGTGCTTATGCATCTTCTTTACCCTCTTCTTAGTGGAAATTAATGTATCCTTGAATGAATGTGGATGTTAAATTAAATGCTTATTTTCAGAATTGTGGCACATGTGATGTTATCAAGATTAACCATGTTATTTTGTTTCATGTTGAAACCTTATGAGTAAGGTATACATCAACATATTGATAGTGATTCTTAGAAAGGCGAATGATATATGGATGTCCTCTCTATTTTTTTTCGTGATGAATGTTGTATATTATAGTTCTCATCCTTGGAATGAAGTACAATTGTTTAATGTTGATTATTATACTTTGAGTACTAATGTGTAATATGGCTGCATATTGAGTTTACATGACTTCTAGGAGTAAGTCAAATCTTAGGGAGGGAGGATGTAACACCTCTATAAACCTAAGCTAGTAAGATAGTATTTTGATTTTTGATTTGATATTTTAAAATGTTAAATGTTGTTATAATGAGATTATACATTGATGAGTATGGAAAGGTTATCATGATTGGTTAATATTTTGGATTACATGCTTAAATGTTGGAAATGTTATCTTTCTTTTCAGTTTTGGGAAATATTTGAGGTATGTTTTGTTGTTCTTGAATCCTTGAATTTCTGGTGGTTTTGAATGTGATTTAGTTTGGGAATGGAAGCTTTGTATTTCCTCATAGTAGATTTATTCTTTGATTCAATTTTGTGAATGCTTTGGGAATGGAGAATGTTTGTCTTGGTTTCAATTTTCTGCTTGGTAGTTGCTTATGGCATATTTTTTTGCATTCAAACAAATCTAAAATGAGTTGCTGGAAAAATAGAATTTATGGGATCTTTCATTTCATTTTATTTCATTTTGCCCAACTTGTAAGAAATGTATTTTCATTGATGCTCTTAAACCACCAATTAAAAATGAAAAAAAAAATGGATCTCATGTAGAAATGCCAAGATCTCAACTGGGTCTTTGGCAAATTTTAGTTTTGGGAACTTTCATTTTTGCCCAAATTTGTGCCTACTTGCAAAATGACGTTTTTCATTGTTGTTTGTTTACCACCTGTTAAAAGTGTTAAATTAAGTTGGATTCCATGTAGAAACATCAAAATATGAACTGGGTCTTTGTCCAATTTTTAATCTGGGCACTTTCATTTTTCACGATTTTGCCCAGCCATGCATTAAATGACATTTTTCAGTACAACACCTCATTATGGGTTTTAAAATTGAAAATTGAAGGTGGATTCCAACTTGAAACACAAAAATTTGAACTAGGTTAGGCTTAGAATTTTAGTCTCGGCACTTTTAATTTTTATATAATTTTATGCCTCTTTTTCCTGTTGAATTTTAGCTGTTAAATGTGCCTTTCTACAACAATATTAGCTTGGCTGTTTTAAATGGTTTCTATGACTGAAAGTTGTGGCTTTCCTCTTGTTTCATGTTTTTTGGATTCCTTGTTTGGTTAAATGAGATCGTGTAAAACATTTATATGATAATGAGTCCTCGTGCATGGCCTTGAGCGCTTGTAAAGGCTAAGGATGCACTCAAGATGGCCTATCCATCTGTAGGGCGTTGATTTGGGCATGATATATTTTTCCTCGTTTGTATGAGAGGTGTCCTTGTATCCATGTGATGCCATCCCTTCGAGCACACATGATGACATTTCATCCAGTCTACACTCTAGCAACTCATACCTTAGTAGCCGTGAGTAATACCCAATATGTCATTGTATGAGCATCTTATGTTGTGATATTGGATTTAATGCTTTGTATTCTATGTTTGCTCCATGTTTGATGTGAGTGTTGGCCTTTGTTACCCTTGCCTTTTTTTTTTCTTGGGCCTTGTGACTACCTCCAAGCATGGTGGGGTGGCCTCTTTTGAGTCCACATGGTAGCGAGGTGTTGCCACCACCATTGGGGACCAGTGTATAGGTTATTGGAGCACCAGTTGGAGTCATCCCCTCTTCTTTATTTATCTTTCAGATGATGTATTTTATTCATGGAAATGCTATTGTATTCATACTTATTCCTTTATGCACATTGTACTCTCTTGAGAGAGAGAAAGAAATCATAAATTTAATGAGAAGATATATGATGATTATGTTTGGCTTATGGGTTCCAGTGTTGGCATCGGACTCGTGTGTACTATGATAATTATTTTATGGATTTATTTTGTTATTATCATGTAAAAATTGAGCTATAGATGTATATTCTTCCTTCTTGTATCAAGTTGCTAAAGTTCTGGAGTAGTGTAGAAGTTCCAGAGGAGTGCTGCCAAAGTTCCAAAGCAATGCTACTAAAGTTCTGGAGCAGTGCTGCCAAAGTTCCAGAGTAGTGTTGCTAAAGTTTCAGAGCAGTGTAGAAGTTTCAGAGCAGTGCAGAAGTTCTGGAGCAATGCTGCTAAAGTTCTGAAGTAGTGTTGCTAAAGTTCCGGAGTAGTGCAGAAAGTTCCGGAATAGAGGTTCCGAAGCAATGCAGAAAGTTCTGGAGTAGATGATTCTGGAGTAGCTAGTTCTGGAGCAAAGGTTTCAGAGCAGGAAGTTCCGAAGTAGATGGTTTCAGAGCAAAGGTTCCGGAGCAGGAAGTTCCAGAGCAGAGGTTCTCTAGCTTGAAGTTCCAGAGAAAAATTTCTGGAGCTATTATGTTTGCTCCTATTTGGATTTTTCTCTAGAGGGTGGATTAGTCCTCTCCTTTGTGTTGTCTTCATCCATGTTTGGCCATGTTTGTTGTCGTTATATTGTATTTGCAACCGCTTTGTGTGCAAGTTATTCTTTATGTTTTCAAAAAAAATTATCTTGTCCTTTTTTGGCTCTTACCCTTCAGGGTTGTGTAGCGGGATGTTACAATCTTCTAATTAACCAATAGGGACCACACATCTGAGGCAGTGCTCTGCTACAAAACCAACACAACAATGTCACTTTCAACAATGCAACCTAGTCAATATATTATCCTCACAAAACATTTTGCAAATGGACAACAGAAGGTGCAACCTACCATAATCAAGAGTTTCTTACGGTAGGAGTTGAAACATATATATATATATATATATATATATATATATATATATATATATATATATATATATATATATATATATATATATATAACACTGCAATGGTTGTTTGAACAATGCAACTTAATCAAAGTATAATTTTCCACACTGCAACATTCAATATTGTATTTACTTCATCGGCCCCCATCAGACAACAACAATAGAATGCATTAACCCCCGTAGAAGCAAACACTTACCATTCACCTTCTATGTATCAAGGTCACCACCTCCACAACCACTAAACCACGTATGACATATAAATATACACACACATATACATATACATATATGTATACACATACATACACACACACACACATATATATATATATACATGCATACATACATACATACATACATACATACATATATACACATATACATATATACATATGTAGACACATATCTACATTTTGTGCATCTTTGGTGCTCTACACAATTTGTACAATTAGCCGCTTCAAATCCCTCTAATTTATTTCACTTGAAATCCTTACAAAGAGGACACTGTAGATTGTGAATGGCCACGTAATTTATTCTTCCCTTTGCCTATATAGATTTGTAGATTCATTGAGCTGCCATGGTTTTCATTTTACTTTGATTCCCACCTTCTTTGTAGTCTACAAACAAATAGAGGAATTGTATAACAACAACTACAATATCTACCATTGAGTATTAAAGAAAAAATAGGGAAATTGTAACAAAACTATTATTAAAACATACATACATATATTTATACATACATACATATATAGAGAGGTTGAAGTAGACATGCACTGATATTTTCAAATACTTGAAAATATATTTTCCTTAATCATTATATCCATGTGTTGTGATGATGTACATTCTCCTTGATTGCACTTGTTTAACAAAAAAATAAATATAGATATGCTTCCAACGCTAATAAATAGAAAGGAAGGAGAGAGATAAAATTATATCATACCTGGACCAATCTATATAGCAGTTCACTTGCCAATTTAGAATCCAAGCATCATTATTCAGCACTCAATATTATAGGAAAATACTGAAAGAATAAAAAATCTATCAAAAAGGCATTTACTATGTAACACCGGGAAAACTAATTTCATCTATATATAGTTGTGTATGTATATGTATGCATATGTTTACATGTATATATGTATGCATATGTGCACATATTTGTATGTATATGTTTAGATGTATATATGAATGCATATTTGTACATGTATATATACATATATATGTATACATGTATATATATGTCCATATGTTTACATGTATATATATATATATGTGCATGTTTTACATGGGTATTTTTTGCATAAATGATTAATTTAGTGTTCATGCCTATTGTGCTCTGCTTATTATTCCTTTTAATAGCAGGCTGGAGGGTTTTAACACTAGTGTGCTACAAAACCTATGAAAAAGTATATGTATATACACATGTTTGTGTGTATATATATATGTATGTATATGTATACATGTATATGTTTGTGTATATGTTTACATGTATATATGTATGCATATGTAGACATGCATATAGATATATATCTACATGTATACATACGTATATATGTATACATGTATATAGATGTCTATATGTTTACATGTATATATATATACATATATATCTATGTTTACATGGGTATTTTGTATAAATGATTAATTTATTGTTCATGTCCTTGGTTCTCTATTTATTGTTACTTTTGATACCAGGTTGAAGGGGTTTAACACTGATTCAATGTGAAATGTACAAGAAAGTATATTGATTAAGTTTCATTGTCGAGAGAGCCATTGTGGTGTTGGTTTGATAGCACATTATTTATTGTTCGTGTCTTTCGTTCGATGCTTATTATTGTTGTTGATAGCAAGTTGTAGGGTTTTATATTTATTAAGATGCATTGTGCAAATAGCGAGTGTGGTGTTCTTTAGCAATAGACCATTGTTAAAATCATTGCATTCTGCTCTATCCTATAGCATCCTGGGGGGAGTTAAGGCTGTTGTACCACATAATCTATAAGTGGTTTTACATGGTAATTTGCATCAATAATTAATTTATTGTGTGTGTATATATATATGTCTACATGTATATGAGTATCTATATGTTTACATGTATATATATGCATATATATATGTATGTATGTATATCTATGTATATCTTTCCATGTATATATGTATGCATATGTAGACATGTATATATACATGTCTATATACACGTATATATACATATATATGTATACATGTATATATATTTCTATATGTTTACATGTATATATATATATATTTGTATGTCTACATGTGTATTTTGCATAAATGATTAATTTATTATTCACGTGACCCAACCTCTACTAATTGTTCCTTTCGATAGAAAGCTTGATAGTTTTAACATTGATCCACTGCAAAATGTGTGAGAAAATATATTGATTAAATCACATTGTCGAAATAGCCTTCTTCTCTCTCTCTATATATATATATATATATATATATATATACAGACACACACTTAATCGAGACTCCAACCTACATTAGTGTTATTCTAATACCTCTTTTAGAATTTCTCTATTTCTCTATAATATTTAGTGTGAGGCGATGTAGCTCAAATTTTTAGATAGAATTAAGAAGATTTAACTACAGTTTCCCCTATAGCAACGGGTATCAAGCCAAAAATGCACAGCGATAACTACAAACAATAAACAAGGGCCACATAAATTACTCACCCCAACCATAGTTTTTCACAGAAGGGAAAAGATTTAACTGCAACTTCCTTAAACCCACAATAAATGGAGCTCCCAACACCAAATATATACATAGATAATCTAAATAGTAGACCAACAATAAGAGAAACAAGATTTAACTACAAAAAGCCAAAGTTGCACAGCCATAACTACAAAGAATAAACAAGGGCCACAAAAATACTCAACCCAACCATATCTCTTTGACAATAGGAAGAAATACATAAATTGTAAAAGACCTATTAGCATAATAATAAACAACCAAATATTAGTAACCCTAACCATATTTTTCCCATGAAAGGAAGAACATTTAACTTCAATTTCTCCACCCACAAAGAGCAGTAGTCTCTTCCAACTCTCAAAAATTTCTATAACGCCAAAGATATAAATTTATTAGAAGAATACATTAACAATAAATTAATCATGTATGAAAAACACCCATCCAAACATTAGTATAAGGCCACAACGTCCATTGAAAATTTGAGCTACATCACTTGAAACTAAATATCATATACAAATAGAGAAATTGTAAAAAGAGCTATTAGGATAACAGTAAACACCCACCAATGCAATTTTATCTCCAATATGTCAATGGTTTCATACATCCCTAAACCATACACATAGATAGCTATAATTCCTCCTATGCTAATAGTTACAATGCCAAAGATATACACAAATAATCAATACAGTAGACCAACAATGACAAAAAGTAGATTTAACTACAATTGCTCCTATGGTAATAGGTATAAAGCCAAAGAAACATATAACAAGAAGACATTAACAATAAATTAATCATTTATGCAAAACACCCATGTATAACACAGTATAACCCCATAAGCTTCATTGAAAATGAAAACCAAACCATGTGTATGGCAGCAAAGATGCACAAAGTATATATATGTGTCTACATATGTATGAATAAACAAGGGCCACTAAAATCACTCAACCCAACCATATCTTTTTGATGATAGGAAGAATATTTAACTGTAATTTCCCTAAAGCCACATTAAATACAACTCCTAAACCCAATACATAGCAATAATCTCTACAAAATGAGTACAACCCTCCAGTTCACTAAATATTATAGGGAAATTGAGAAATTGTGAAAGAGGTACATTAGAATAGCACTCAACAACCAAAAATTTGTAGCCCTATCCATATTTTTTTCATGAAACAAAGAAGATTTAACTACAGTCTCTCCATCCCCAAAGACGGATAATCTCCTTCAATTCTCGAAAATGGGTATAATGCAAAAGATAGAAACATAAAACAAGAAGATGTCGACAATACATTAATCATCTATGCAAAGAACCCATGTAAAAATCAATATAACCCCACAAGCTTTATTGAAAATTCAAGATACATCACCACAAATAGAGAAATTGTAAAAGACCTACTAGAATAATACTAGATAGCCACCAAAGAAATTTTATCTCCAATATGTTAATGCTTTCGTACAACCCTAAACCCTACACATAGATAAATATAATTGCTCCCATGGTAATCGCTACAACACCAAAGGTACACATAGACAACCAAAACAATAGACCAACAATGTGAAAATAAGCAAGCCCAACTATATTTTTTGATGGAAGAAAGAAAGAGAATGATAATCTCTTTCAAATCTCAAAAATGGGTATACACAGACAACCGAAACAATAGACTAAGAGTGAAAAGATAACTAACCCTAACCATATTTTTTTAAGAAAGAAAGAAGTTTTTCTACAATTTCTTCATATATAGAGAATGATAATCTTTTCGAAACTCCAAAATGGGCATAACAGAAAAGATACAAACATATAATAAGAAGACATCAACAATAAATGAACCATCTATGTAAACTACCCATGTAAAAGGACTTATAGATTTTGGAGCACAAGAGTTTTCAATCTGGCATAAAATGGCTTGCAAACAACCTGCTATCAAACTAGCGATGGAGCTGAAGGACACGGTTTTTTACAATAGTCTGCTATTAATCCACCGACAAAGCCACATGAAAGGATTTTTACAATGGCCTCCTATGAAACCAATACCAAAATGGTTGTTTCGACAATGCAAATTAATCAAAATTGCTCCTATCATGATGGTTGCAATGTGAAAGATACACACTGATAACCAAAACCATAAATGACTGATGAATAAATTACTAACCCTAAGCATTTTTTTATGAAAGAAAGAACATTTAATTGCAATTCCTTCATCGATGTAGAATGATACTCTCTTTCAAATCTCCACAATGGGTATAATGCCAAAGATACAAACATTTGATAAGAAGACATAGACAATAAATTGACCATCCATGTAAACGACCCATGTAAAATGACTTATAGATTTTGGAGAACACCAATCTGAATCAAACCAACATCAGAGCCGAAGCCAACAATTTTTTTCACATTCTCTTGCAATGAAACCAACACCACAATTGTTGTTTGCACAATGTAACTTAATCAAAGTATACTTTCCTAGACTGCTACATTCAATATCGAATTTATTTCATCCATCTACATTTACTTCGTCTACCTCCATCGTACAATAGCCACAAAATGCATTAACCATCGAGCAAGCAAGAAATTACCATTCACCTTCTACCTTTCCAGGAGACCATCTCCACCACCACCAACCCACGTATTTGCAAAGTTCCATGTCAAACACTTACCATTCACCTTCCCCATTACATTGACACCTTTCTCCACTACCACCAACCCACGTAATAACCAATGCCCACATCACCAAAAAACAAAAAAGAAAAAGGTGCCCTCCCCACCTATTGGTGGACCCCTGGTGCTGGCAAATCCAATTCGCAGTTGGGCTGATGAAAATCTAGGCAAAAACTTCAAATAAAATAGCCTATTGGCTAATAATGTGGTTTAAATACAATTTTATTGAGCATTCCGTGTGGCATATGATGTAATGGAGATGACAAAAGTGATATGATGCACTCTCTCAATAAATGATAATGGAAGACTCGTACTGCTCATTTTTTTAATGTTTTCATAAATTACACTCCATATTTTATAGGATCTCCTTTCCTTAATCTACTCCTTTGGTTTTCAATCACTTTAATGTAATTACTATTATTTTGTATAAGTCACTATTAATTAATTTTTTCATCTGATCAAATTGTCTATCAGCTGTCTTTGGAAACTATCATTGAGTTATAAATCACTTAAAAGTAATTTTATGTAATGAGAAAGGTATATTTGGTGTGTTTTATTTCTATAAGTTGATCTTTAGTTTGAATTTTATTAGTTTCTATTAATTAATATTTTCATCCTATCAAATTGTCTATTAGTTGCCATTGGAAACTGTCATGAGGTATATTTTCTTAGCTATCTTATAGTTGATATTTTCATTTGTTTTATATTTGGCTTTAAAAATTAGTAGAAGTTTTTCTTGTTGAATTTTGGCTTTTTTTCTTCACAAAAATGGAGAATTTCTATTTTTAAAAAATAAGAAAAATGGAAGACACCTGCCTCATGGTGTAGTTGGACATGGCATTCTACAGAATAGTTAATGTTCCTTTTCTATTCTTCCACATTTTGCATACATGCCTAGGGGCTACAGGCAAAGGGAAGTTGCAACGATGCAGCTTCATCTACATTTTAATTGTAAACCTCCATAAGAAATTGAACTTATTCAAGTGTTAGTCAGGTACTTTCTACACTTAAACTGAAGGTTGTTCACTCTATTCTCCACCACTACATTGTGTTTTTCTTTTTGATCTGCAATCTCTAAATCACATTTTCTTCTTAGCATAAACTTGGGATTTTTTCATTTGGTTGTAACAATAGAAATTTTTCAAAGATTTTAACCAAATATGGAGTGAGGATGGATTGGTGAATCTATAATAGTAGCTTCATGAGTGGACTATACATGAGGGTTTGAACCACCTAAATCTCACTTTGGTGGAGGGCGTTGATGGGACTATGGGCCTAACTGGCTGGACTAGTTCACAGATTTAGGGGAAATTGTCCATTATAAAGGTTATTATTGTTGCCTATTGCACCTTGGGTGGTTAGTTATTAATTGGAGAAGACTTTTTTTTTCCTTTAAATGAATATTCTAAGAGACAATCAATGCTTTCCTCTTGTATGTTTTTTAACCCTTTAGAAAAAATTGAATGGCAACAAAAGTTAATCTCTGCTCAATTTTCTTGCATTATATTTAGACATTCATCTAGCTTTTCTTGAAAAAATAGTTGGACCTTTCCTCATTATCTACAGTTAGATGATTTTCTTTTACCAGTTGAACTTAATATTATTTCTCTCACTTTCCATGCCAAGCCTCCAAAACTCTAAGGACTGTGTCTGACTCATCTTGTGATGATCTAAGAATAGTTTAAAATTCAATTGTAAAATTTTCAAATATTTCATAATTCCATTCAATAAGCCTAATCACCTGGATATCAATAGAAAAATATCTTCAAATAACTTTTGTCTTCTCTAATAGCCACAAAGGATTTTTAAATAATAAACTTAACTCTTCATGAAATAAGGGAAAACTAAAAATGTTCTTGATCTAAACTTAGAATGTAGCCTCTAGTTAAAACCCACATTCAGAAAGGAGAGCAATGTGGAATTTTCCTAATATTCTTGAAATATTGTATGTTAGCACTTGCAAATACTCAATCAAAGATTCAAAAGATAACAGTCAGACAATGTCATACATGTATGAAAGAAAGAAATTTCATACAACTAACCTCTCAAATCAACAATGATTCAAAAGAACAAAAATGCAACAAATAGTTTTAGAAAAATAATATTCCTCATAAAATAGGATAGAAATTCACACTATCACTCTCTAATATCAAGAATCATTCAAGAGAACAAAAATGCAAGAAATAATTTTTGAAAGATAGTATTCCTTGTAAACCAAGATGACATATTCATTATTGATATTACACATCCAAGAGAAATAACATACTATTTAAAGCCACCTAAAACCATCAGCATACTCTCTTTATAGTGTAGTAGAGATAGGTGATTGATACAAACGACTAACTCCAAAATTTATGCATTACCTTCACATTGTTTTCAAGTCAGTTAGATCCATGGTTGGTTGATTGGGTTCTAATTCTTCTTTGAGATCATCATCATCTATTTTCTCCCTCAATGACCCACTGGTGAACAAATTTTTTTTGATGTGTGGGTCTCTCTTACACTTCTAGGGTTTTGAACCTAAAAGGAGAGAGGTACAAAAATCTTTATGGCTCACTCAAGAACAAACCCTTGAGATTATAATCCAAAGGAGATTACAATCTATCAAAGGGATTGTCCTAAAGGCTGAAAACAAAAAAGAGGGGTTCACCACCAAGTGTAAACTTGGAAATGCAAGATGTTTGAAAACATAATGTGATATGCAAAAGACCTAGAAATATAAGTAAACTATAACAAAAACTTATGAAATTGAAACTATGTGCCTAGAGACTTGTAACGGTTAGAATAAAGACTAAAAATTCTACTGATCCTAAAAATTTGACCTACTAGGACTCATTCACCATTCTGGGCGAATCAATCCCAGATCTGGAAAATTGCACTGGAGCTTGTTTCAGCCAAATGAGTATCTAATTTGCATAAATCTCTAAAAAATAGGTACAATGGGACTCATTTTCCAGTAATATCGAATGAGTCCACTTTGACTTCTTTAAAAACTCAAAAGTGGAATTTGTGGCTCTCGGTCTACTCAATATGGACCTCTAGGTGTCCAGATTTGAAACCCTAATTTTTGGCACTGTAAGTGACTTTTGTGAATATTTTGACCTTTCCAATAAGGAGATGTCTTCAATAAGTTTGCAACCTATTCTTCAATGATATCCAAGCCTTCAAGGTACCTAGATCCGCAATCACACAAAGAAAGACAAATATTGAATGTTAAGGAATGGGGTTTGCCTTGGTCAAACCCCTTTTAGGTAATTAAACCAAAATGATGGAATAAGATAATGAAGCATGAAATATGAAACAATACAATTATAAATTTTCCATGATGATAGATCATGAATTTTTGTAGCGATGGATGAAGAATTTGTCCTTGAATGCTTTAGAAAACTATCTTGATGACTTAAAATGTTAAAACCCTAGCTTGCTTGACTTGAGATGAATAATGAATGATGAATAAAGAAAATTGGGGGTGAAATGAATAGAAAAACCTTATATTTATACATAATTGTGCCCTAATTCTTGAAAATAAAACATCACAGGCTGACCTTAGATCTTAGAAAATTAAAACCCGCTAGAATTTTGAATTCATTTTTTTATTTTTGAGCCAAAGGGGACTCATTTTCCCCTAATGGCGAATGGATCCCACTCAAGGAATTTTAAGTGGGTGTTAGAATTTAAATATTTTAAATAATTTTTATCTTGTTTACTTTCAAAAATACACTAAGGCATGTAGACGTAAAATGTGGCCAATAAGAAAGGTCAAATTATTATTGGCAAGCCTACAAAAGCATGAAAGTTTGTTACAACACTTTACAACACTTTGAAAGAAGGCTTGGTAAATGATAAAAAGAGATTATTTAAGTGAAATACATTAATAAGGTCCTAGAAAAGTGATAAAGTGTGTCACAACACATCACAACACTTTTGCAAGGCATCATGAAATTATTATTAATTAATAAGGGCCCAAGATCTAATGTGAATGTGTTAACCATATTACAACACTAAATCAAGGAAAAACTAGGCCAACATCCACAAGGAGAAAAATGAGCATGAAAATGTCCAAAGATCTATTTTTCTACGCTATATTTAGCCCCCACTTCAGTGAGAGGATAAACTTGCTTCAAACTCACACTAAAGTAGACAATCAAGAGGGGTCCAATCCTACCAATGTGGATGGTATAGGATAACAAAGATGAAGGAAGAATTCAAGCTGGTAGGATCCAAGATCCTAAGTCAAACCGGCATTAGCACAAAAGTTCACGCACAAGGGTGAATGATTTGTAGAAAAAAAAGATACGCGATAGGGCAATGGAAATAACTAGAAGGAAGATAAGAATAAAAATAAAAAAGGTCGATCAAGATTCAACCATTTGTCCAACAAGATGTGGATCAGATCTAGGTTGTTTGTCCAAAAATGTATACTCACTTTGAGGCTACAAAACTCTTGGTTGTCTGTCGGGTGAGAAGTCCTAGAAGGTGAGAAACATACACTCATGACTGGTATACACTCACACACACGCAAATGGCTATAGGGAAAGTCATGCCTCATAATGGGCTTCCTACTCAAACCATACGAAAGTTATACCTCCTAATAACTTTAATAAGGTGCCACACAAAAATGATCTTTGAGCTCCATGAGGCAAGAAAAGCTTCGTATGTTTGAAATAGACATTGTAAATGCAAAATAGTGCAAGGAATGTTCAAATTGATTTTGCTTAGTTCATTCAAGGTCTCATCTTAGGGAAAATTGTGCTTAATGTCTCCAAGAGAGGATATATGCAAGGTCTTATCCTGGGGAACATTGTACCTAATGTTTCCAAGAGAGGAAATCATAAGAAAAAGAAAACCGCACAATCAAATATGAGTGTCGATGTATTCCCCCAATTTAAAGTGGTTGCTAAAATCATTACTATGAGCACTTTCTTTAAAGTAGAAGAAGAGATGACAACTTATTTGGAAATCCCTATGCCAAGTCATATGGTTCCAATAAGCTATGTCATGAAAAAGGTAGTATGTCACATGTGAGCCAACTTAAGTCATGTCATTCAAATCCCAAGCATGTTCTTAGATGTAAATGAAAGAAGGTCAACTAGCCAAAAGAGAATATGAAAAGTGACATACAAGGACAAGGTTATGTAACCTCTTGCCCCCACTTAGTGCAAAACAAGGGTGAGCTAAAACGATTGATAAGGTGCATGGTAGAGTAAAAATTAGTATCAATTAGGTGCCCCCACATAAGGGAGAGTGCCAAACTCTTTGAGATGTTGGATTTTACTACTCAAAGCCTTACATTCATTAGTAGAATGACTGTGAACTCTATAATATGTGCAAAATAATTTTTTCTAATAAAATTTCTTTCGAGCTCTTGGAGGGAGAGATATCAAGTGATCTTGGACGAGTCTCAACAAGATACTTTCTTGATCAATGGTAGAAGGTGTTCCTAAAGTTTGTGGAAAAGATACCTCTTGCTTAGTACAAGATGTCACACTTACGCAAGACTCTTTAGATTGTGAGATTTTGTTCTCTCCTTTGTAGTAGGGTGTAAAATCTAATGAATTCAAATCATTAGTGTTTTGCATGATGAAATTGGCATTAAGTAAAGATTTCTTTGTTTGTTTCATTTCTTCATAGGATAAAGACCACTAGTGTCTATTAGTTCATGATATACTAGTGTTAAAGTCAGCTTAGAAGAATGTTTTGAGATAGTGTTGAGAGTAAGTGAAGATTTGTTTATTTCTATCAAAGGACAATAACCAATACCATGAGTCATTTATTGCATGTCAGGCTCTATAGGGTTGCAGATACCTTGTTCTCTAGCACCACATCCTTTTCCACTATAGCCAAGTTGTTTCATAAGTTCATAACCTTTTCCATAAATCTTTTTCATTGATTTTGGATCAGGTGGTTGTTTGTTGTTGAGTTCATCAAAGTTTGTTGTGTACTTTGTTGTCTTTTGTTCTAAAGTGGTTGAGGTGGATGCTTTTGAAGCATCTTCCAAATTTTTTGTTGACATTATTACTTTTTCATGTCCCTTATTTGAATCTGTCTTTATGATCTTGTACTCGCCCATGAATGTATGTTCAAAATCTAAGGAACCCCAATCATATTCTAATAGCTTTGTGACTTTGTCAATTTATTTTTATTTGTCATTTTTTTGCACATGTTTTACTTGTGTGGTTGGTGTTAATGTGTTCAAGGGATTCTCTTTTTTTCTCTCAAGTTGTAAGACACTATAAGGCTCAGGATCAATATCAAGTGTGTACGCTTTGTTGTTGTAGATGTATTTCAGTTTATGTAGAAGGAACCCCATTCATTGCATGAATCCATGGTCTTCCTAAGAGAATATTATATGAAATTTCATGAGACATAAAATGGATTGATGTTTCCAATATGGCCTTGCCAATTGTAATAGGAAAAGTGATCACACTGACTGATTTCTTTGTTACACTGCCAAATCCACTAATAGATAAAGAGATAGGTTGAATGTTTGACTTATCGATGCCTAGCCTATCCAAACGGGTCACACTACACACATTAAGGGCTGAGCCATTGTCATCAAGGGTTTTCTTTATCGCCTTTCTTTTATATTGAGATATTATTATGAAAGCTTCACTTGTTTTGGCACTGCCAAAGGGGGGAGTTCACTTTGGTGGAAAATAATGTCAGCATTTATTCCTTGGATCATGACTACTATTTCATTCCTTTGTGCATTAGAAAGGATAGGAACTTGTTGTAAGGCTATTTGAATCCTGTTTTGGTAGTGAGGGGAGGCTTGAATAAGGTCCCATAATGATATCTTAGTAGGAGTATTCTTAAGTTGCTCGAGACAAGATCATACTCCTTTTCACGAGGAGGAACTGGTAAGATAGGGTTAGGTAGGATAGGATTAGGAAAAGGTAAGGGTGTCAAGGTTGGTTTTTGCGGTTGAGGATTATTTCTATTGCTATATGTATAAGCAACAATATTATGACTCGGCTGTTGTGACACATTATTCTTAGGTGGGTAGAGGATGAAGTCAGGTTTTTTTTGAGTTTGAGGTTTGTGTGAAGGGGGGTAAAGGATGAGTTGAGGTTGAATAATATTAGCATACCTTTGTGTAGGAGAGTCTAATGTTCTCTCATCATCTTCGGCTAAGGGTCCAACATCATTATTGTCAATGTTTTCCTTTTCTTGCATCCTGATATCTTCCCTAGGAGGAGAGTTTTTAGGGGAACTACAAACCAAATTCTCTTGACATTAAAGGATTGGTTCTTTAAAAATAACTTTATCATAAGTAAGGGATTTATCAATGGTTGAATTTTCATGTTTATCGATAGTGGGGTGATTAGGGGAAGGCTCTAGTTGATTGCCATTTTTCTTTAAGGTTTCAGTCTCTTATTCCATATTATCTACCCTAGTAGGAGAGCTTGTAATATGTTCATCAATTGTTAAATTTTGTAAATCAGCTTCATCACAAGTAAGGGAGGCATCAAGAGAAGGATAAATATTATTTTCAGGCTTATTGAATAGATCTTCCCAAATGGTAGGCACATTTGGGAAGAGAGGGTCAAGGTTCTCATGAATCTTAATAGGTGTACCTTTTAACACCAACCTATCCTCTTCGCATCGAGGAGGGATATTAGGAGAAGGAAATTTTTTATTTTCATGGTTATTTATGATATCATCTTCTTTTCCTAAAACATTCTCACAAGAAAGGGATGAATGGAGACTAGTGTACCATAGAAAAAAGGAAACTTTCTTGATTTGGAGAATAATTGATGACAAATTAGACTTAAAGAGGCCTTGATTTGGTGTTGTGAGGTATTTTTACACATCCACACTAGATCTTGGACCCTTTCAAATGCATTTAACGATGTCTTGTGAAGGTTTTGTGAAGTTTTGTAACACATTTCTAAACATTTCTAGACTCGGGTATGTGTAGGATCATCATGGAAAAAGAAGGCCCTTAAGCGGCAAAAAATTTAGAAAAATCAAAGTTAGGCAACTTGACGTAAAAATTTGAATAAGTTATTTATATTATTTCAAAAATATGTAAGAATAGAATATATAGCAAATTGAATGTAGTTTCTAAACTACTAGGTTTATTTTTAAAAAAGAAAAAAATATTTGGTGAAAGTTTGAAATTTCAATGCAGTAGTACTTAAATTTCAGGGAAAAAATAAGAAGTATGTGTCTATCTGACCACCCTAACCACAATAAAATGATAATATTTTTTTATAATATTTTAGATATAACTAGAGATCCCATGTCTCGATGTGATGCATATTTTTTTGTAATTTTTTTCCAAGTAAATAATTAATTATGAATTTTGTATTACAACTTTTAAAAAATATAAAAACTCCTATGTCTTGCCACCTTAACTTGATCAAAACTTCATGAAATTATTATTAATTTTTTATAATCCTATAGTACACGAAGCATAGAATGTGACGCATGTGTTTCAGATTCAAAAAAATTGATATCGTTGAAATTTATAGATGTTTTTCAATTAGCCTATCAATTAGGAGTTTAGTCGTAATTCAAATAGAAAATGAAATATAATTATTTATTAAATTCAAAATAAAGCATAATTTATATTAGTGGAAAGCTAAGAATCGCCTTTAAAAACCCTTTTTATTTCATCAATTTTGGGGAAAATAAAAGCCATCAGCCACATGGGCCATCATATTGATCACTTACATATCACCACTTTTTGGCCCATCATGATCCTACACATACCCACTCTTCTTATTATAATTCATCTCAATATCACCTCTTTATTATTTATCAAGTCCTATTTTAAAGTGTTGTAAATTCTTGTAACAAGTCTCATGAATTTTCTAGCTTGTTATCACTATTTACACCTTTCTTATGCTTTTATATATGACCCCTTTATCCACTTACAAGTCGAGTAATTAAGTGTATTTTTTAATGTAAACCCAACAAAAACACAACCTTTAATCCTACACCCACTAAGTTGAGTGGGGACCCATTCTCCAAGGTGGGAAAATGAGTCCCTCTTGGTCTAAATTCAAAATACCCAAAATTTTCGCGGTTTTATTGAAAAGACTTCATGTTGGCTTGTGATGATGTATTATTTGGTAATTAGGGCATAAGAATGTATAAATAAGTTTTTTTCCATCCATTTCAATCCCCATTGATCTCATAACTCATACACACATCTCTCATTATTCATTCATCATCTATCTTCTCTATCAAGTCAAGGAAGTTAGGGTTTCATCATTACAAGTCACCAAGATAGATTCCAAAGACATTCAAGGGAAGATTTTTCATGTTTTACTACAGAAATTCAAGATCAATCATCATGGCAAGGTAATAACTCCATTATTACATGCTTCATTACATTCTTTTCTCATTTTGGTTTAATTACCTACAAAGGGATTTGACCAAGGCAAACCCCAATGCTCTAACATTCAACATTTATCTCTTGTCTTGTGTGTTTGGAGATTTAGGAATCTTAGAAGCTTGGAAATCATTGAAGACTACATTGAAAATTTGTTCAAGTCATCTCTTCATTGGATAAGTAAAAATATCAACAAAAAGGCATTTTCAGACCCGAATCCTTTGCCTCTTTTCCTTCATTTTCTATGAATATTTTTAAAAGAAATTGAAATGATCATGTGTCTTCCTCAAAGGGGGATTTTCCCATAATTTAAAAAGTGAATGGTTGTTTGGAGCATTGTCAGGACCACCCTATCCTAGTGATTCAACTAGATTCCATTGTGGATGATGTCACTTACTTGAGCAATCACACATTGATTTGTAAATTCATGGGTCTTCGTCTCTCTTTGTTGACTTTCGAATCTTGGACTCATTGGTTTGGAATCCAAAGGGGGATATGGAGTTAATGATGGATTCTAATAATTACCTTTTGGTTGTATTTTCATGTATGGTGGATAGGAATAAGGCTTTTGAAGGTGGTCCATATTTCTAGAACCAAATTGGGCTCTTCATCAAACCTTGTCATGAGGGGTTCAACTCTACTGAAGAACTCCCTACGAGGGTTTCAGTTTGGATTCTTCTGCCTCGGCTTCCATTGGAATTTTGGAGAAGTGATATTTTGCATATGATAGACCAACTACTTGGAAAACCAGTTGGACCTTCCCAACAAACTTTAGACGAAAAGGTAATCTCTTATGCTCGAATTTTTCTTGAAGTTGACTTAAAAAATCCTTTACCTAATTCTATTGAAGTTTGTGTTGGATCCTCTTCCTAGATTCAACAAATTGATCATGAAACTCTTCCTTTTTGTTGTCATGTTTGTCATGAATATGGGCATTTGCAAAGGAGATTCCCTCGGATTAACCAAGTAGCTACTACAACAAATGCTTCTTCTAAGACTACTTCTAAGAATGATAATGGAAAGGCCCCTTTGGTGGAGAGGGTTCCAGATGTGGAGGGATTTTTTCCCATTAAGCCTCGTAATAAGGGGAGGGGTCAGAAGAGAAATATCAAGGATAGACAATATGATGAGATCTTTAATTAGTTTGAAGCTTTGGATGACTTGGTTTAGGAAGAGGGGATTCCAATGGGGATTCCTTTTTCTACTGGCTCAATGCAAGTGGTCTTTCAAGAGGATGAAGAAACTAGGAATTAGGACTCAGCTAGGGTGAACCTATAGGTTGGTTAGATGGAGGTTGGTTAGATGGAGGATGGTAATATGGAAATGAATGTTCCTCCTCAACATGTTCAAGATGTCTTCAATCTTGATGGATCTTTTATTTCAAAGGATGATAGAGTTGTGGTAGTTTCTTGTCTTTCACAAGCGAATGAGTCTTTGGATTCAAGGAGAAAATGTGGGGTTATGCAAGCTTTGGGTTTTCAAAAAAAGGCCCTTAAAAAGGGGCCCCTGGAGAAAGCTTCTAAGGTGGGTCACAAGAAAGACCTTGAGAATGTTAAGTTGATGGGTGAGACTCTAGTGGAATCTAGATTGGTAAACACCCTAGACTCTCATTTCTCTCATCCTCATAAATGATTTTTATTTCATGGAATGTAAGTGGTTTGAATAGCCCTCCTATAGAAAAGGCTATTCGAGAAATATTGTTTGTTAGTCCGTCAATGTTGACTTCATTCAAGAAACTAAGTTATTAGTGGATGGTATGTTGAATAGAGCTTCTAGTGTTTGGCCTCGCGGGTGTTGTTAGTTCTTTGATAATTTTGGTAGCTCCAAAGGTGTGGCTTGTTTGTGGGATCCAAAAAAGGTCCTTCCTTTGTGCTAGATCTCGAGTCAATCCTCCATCTCTATGATTTCTAGTATTTTAGAGTCTAGTAAATCTTGTATTTTTACTAATGTTTATGCTCCCACTTATTTGGCGGGTAAGTCCCAACTCTGGATTCATATTAGCTATGTATTCTCTCTTCTTCCTTAGCATCCTTGGATTATGGCTAGACATTTTAATGTTGTTTCTTGTTTAGAGGAGAAGAGAGGGGGTATTGCTAAGCTTGATCCTACTGCTCTACTTCATATTGACAACATGGATAGTTTGAATCTTATTGATGTAAAAGCTAATAATCGTATTTTCACTTAGAACAATTGAAGATGTGGTGATGTTTCTATCTATGAGAGGCTTGATAGGTTTCTTGTCTCCTTTTTTTGGGTTGGGGACAAGTGGACTACTAGCTCTGAGATCCTGGATTAGAGGGGTTCAGATGATTAGCCAATTAAACTTTCAATTTTTCCTTTCAAAGTCCATAAGAATCCTTCTTTCAAATTCAAACTCATGTGGTTATGAGATCCTTCTCTCCATGAGCTGATGATTGATTGGTGGCATAAGGGGATACCTGCCTATGGTACAACTATGTATACCTTCGTCAAGAGATTGTAATATTTGAAATATAGACTTAAGAAGTGGAATATTTTAGGCATCTGCATCATAATAAGTTGACAACTCAGGCTCATTTAAATTCTATCACCTTTCATATTTGTGACCTTGGTCTCACAATTGAGTTGAGTAGGTAAGATGTTATGGATTCTAAGCCTCTTGATGAATTGGAGCTGAGGGAGGAGATCATTTTGAAGCAAAAATATTGAATTGATTGGATTCAGGAGGGAGATAGAAATATTACTTACTTCCATCACTCTGTTACTGCAAGAAAAAATGGTAATCTTATCAACTCTCTGGTTTTTTCTAAGGGAGTTTAGCTCTCTTCCCAAGCAATTTTTTCTCGTGAGGCTTTGAAGTTTCTTTCAGGTTTTTTTACTAAGGACTCTCTCCTTGCGTGTTTGAGGAAAATTCTATTCTTATGTGTATTCCTTATTTGGTCTCTCATGACATGAATGAGGCTCTTCTCTAGCCTATCCTTTTATAGGAATTGGAGACTATTGTATTTCAAATGAAAAAAGGTAAAGCATCGGGTCTTCATGGTTTTCCTGTTGAATTTTTTTAGGTTTTTTGGGATATTATCAAGGTGGATCTTTTGGAGGTTGTCCAGGAGTCTCAAAGGAATAAATAAATGTTTAAGGCCATGAACTCCACCTTTCTTTCTCTTATTTCGAAGAGGGAAGGTGCTTGTTCATTGGATTAGTTCCACCCTATTTCCCTTTGCAATGTGGTTTATAAAACAATTACTAAATTGATTGTGGAAAGGCTTAAGCCTTGAATAAATTATTTGGACTCCAATGAGTAGGGGGGATTTGTGGTAGGTAGGAAAATTTTGGATGGGGTCATTATAGCTGCTGAGGTTATTCATTCTATGGCAGTCTCTAAGGACAAGGCTATGTTTATCAAACTTGATATGGAAAAAGATTATGATAGAGTCAAATGGGCCTTCTTATAGAAGATTCTCTTAGACTTTAGATTTGATAGAGAGTGGGTTGATTGGATCATGAGTTTTATGACTTCTACTTCCTTTTTGGTGCTTATCAATGGGGAGCCTTCAGATCTATTTGGAGCTTCTAGGGGTCTTCAACAAGTACATCGTTTATCCCCATATCTATTCATCATTATGGCTAAGGGGCTGGGGAGGTTTATCAAGTATTGTGTTGGTCAAGGATTGATTTAGGGGTGGCGTTGGGGTAAATTTTTCCAACTTTGTCCCATCTTCAATTTTTTAATGATACTGCTTTAATGGGTGTGACAAAAATAAATGAAGTTGTGAATTTAAGGAAGGCTTTGGATACTTATTTGGCTACATCTAGTCAAAATATTAATGATAATAAGTCCTATATTTACTTTTTCAATACTCCTTGGCTTATTCAGTCTAGGATTGCTCAGATTCTTCAATTTCAAATTGGAACTCTTCCTCTAGTTTATTTGGGGATTCCTCTTATTGTGGGTCCTCAACCAAAATATTTTTGGTAGGCTATCTTGGATAAATTTCGTAGGAGGGTTACTAGTCATTGGACTTGAGCATAGGTGGCTCTCTATAGCGGATCATGTGGTTCTGCTCAAATTTATGGTGCAATATCTTCCTATTTACCGATGCTTTGTGCAAGTTGCTCCTCCTAGATTTGTTAGGGATTTTGATTCCCTCACTCGCCAGTTCCTTTGGGTGGGTAATATTCTTGTACCATTGAAAAATGGATCATTGAAATTTTCATGGTCTTTTAGGTCTTTCTCTCATGATGCTTGTTCTATTTTTCTTTGTTTTAATGTTGTAATGTAACTTATGCATTCACATTAAATCCTAAGCATTCAAATTATGATGTCTTGTGAAGGTGTTGTAACACATTTCTACACTTTTTCTAGACTCTTCTCATTATAATTTACCTAAAAATCACCTTTTCATCCCTTGTCAAGTCCTATTTTAAAGTGTTGTAAATTCTTGTAACAAGATTTCATGCTTTTCTAGGCTTGTTATCACTATTTACACCTTTCTTATTCTTTATATCACCCCTTTATGCACTCGTAAGACTTAATTAAGTACATTTTTGAATGTAAACCTGACAAACAACATTAAATGCAACTTAATTCCTAACACTCACTTACAAGCCCAAGGTGGGACCCATTCGCAATGGGTGGTGAATGAGTCCCTCTTGGCTCCAAATTAATAATAATTCAAATTTTCTTTTGGGTTTTTATTTAAAATTACCCTATGTTGGCATGTGATGAGGTAAATTATTGGGTTATTAGGGCATAAGTGTGTATACATAAGTGTTTTTCTTCTCATTTTGCACCTAATTCATTCAAGCATTCATCAAGTTCACTCATTCCCTAATTACATTCAAGCACCATTCAATCAAGCATTCATCAAGAATCTTAGAGAAACCATTGACATATCTTTATATTTATTCAACAAGGTTGTGGTGAGTTTAGGACATTTTCATGTTGTTTATCCATCATTCCTTACTCATTTCATTTCATTTCTTCATTAAGGGTTTGATTACCAAAGTGGGATTTGACAAAGGAAAATCCCTATACTCTAACCCTTAACCAATTTTCCCCTTTTGCATGTGTGTTTGTAGACTTTTGTATGTAGATTTGATAAGCAATTAGGTGTTGAAACATGGCCAACAAGTCAACAAAGTGTTTCAAGTCAACTAAACCCTATTTTAAGGTTGGAGACAACCTACAGTCCGTTTTCTACATATTTGACTCAATCAACCCGATAAGAAAACAAGTGCAAATCTAGAGCTACATAATTGACCTTTGATTTCACATCATTTTGGAGGAGGAATGATTTTCCATCAATGCCAAATGAGTCCCACCTTAAGGCTGAAAAAGTTAATTTTGTCAGATTCTAGTTCCTCACTGTCAGAAAGTAGTTTTTAGGTGTTTTTGTTAATAGCAGGATTGATTCGCCATCAGTGGCGAATGAGTCCCACTAGTGATTTACACTGATTTTTTACAGACTTCAAAGCATTCCAGATTCATCATCCAATTCCCAGGTGCACTATGTTTGACCTTGTTCAATTCTGTTTGCATTATTTTTCATCTTTATTGCATTTTTTGCATATCACATTGTGTTCAAACATTGCATATTACATTATTTTTGCATTAATAATCAGCCAATTACATCATTTAGTTGAATTTACAACATTGCATTTAGTCTTAATCACATCACACAATCCTCTATTTGAGTGAACCACCTCCATTTTAGGGTTCTATCTCTCTCCTTTTAGGTGAAAGACCCTAAGAGTGCAAGAGAAGTCTATAGACACCATAAAATTTATGGTTCAGCTCTCAATTCAAAGTGGAGTTTAGTGAAGTGGGAATCTATTTGCAGGCTAAAACAAGAGGGTGGTCTTGGTCTTAAGTTTTCTATTTTGATCATCCAAGCCTTAGTTGCTAAGTTGTACTTGCACTGGTGCACTTGTCAGGATCAGGATTGGGCTAAAATTCTCAATTATAAGTACCTTTGTGGGGTGAACTCTTCTGATGTTCCCCGATATTGTCTCTATGGGAAAGGTTTTATGATTTGGGATACTCTCAGAAAAGGGGCTAAGTTGATTAAGGAGGGTTTGTTTTGGATTTGCAATAAGGGCTCATAAGCCCTCTTTTGGTATGATTCTTGGGATGGTTATCCCTCTATTATATCTATTTTTCCTCATTTGCAATCTCTATGTGATAGCTTGATGGAAGCTGGTTGGTGCAAGGTGGAAGACTTCAAAATTGTTCAGGCCCTAGGTTGGGTGGAGGTGTGACATTGGAAGGATCCCTAAGAGTGGCCTACAAGAGGTACTTAGGAGGAGAGGAATGAGCTTGCTAGAATTTTGGCTGGTAGAATCTATAGTTCTCTTCAAGATAAAGATATTTTGGCTTGGAGGCTTGATCCGAAGGGCAAATTCTTTGTCCCCGCTGGGTATATGGAATTGGACAGATAGGTGTATGGAAGGGTTGGAGTCCCTTAGTGGAAATAGGTTTGGAATAATTTTTCTTGGCCTAAATTCAATTTCTTTTCATGGTTGATGGTTCAAATTAGATGTCGTACTTGGGAAAATTTGCGAAAAAGAGGCTTCCAGGATTCCATCTGTGTTTTGTGCAATGATTGCGAGGAGGGTACTTCATACCTTTTCTTTCAGTGTCATTACACTAGGAATATTTGGAATTTTTGGTCGGGGGTTTTGGGTCATTCATGTGTTCATCCCTCTTCTTTGATAGAGTTTTGGGAGAGCTTGGGGAGACCCCCTACTAAGACGGATTTTCTTTAGATTTTCTAGATTATTGGCCCTACCTTTATTATTTGGCACATTTGGCTTGAGAGAAATAGAAGGGTTTTCCAAGATGTGAAGTAGGATGGGGATATTTTATGGAGGAAGATCTTCAACAAGATTCAAGAGACTATTTTAGCTAAATGTGATCTTTCAGTTACTATGTAATCAAGTGATATTCCCTTTGTGAGGAATCTGCACTTTGAGGGTAGAGGGTTTAATTTCTCTACTAGTAATGGCCCTCGTCAGGTCAAGAAGAAGGTTCATCAAGAGGGATGGTGGTGTCGTCCCCCATAAAGGATTTTGAAGATAAATATTGATAGATCTTCTAGTGTGAATCCTAAAGATGCAGGGATTGGTGGTATTGGTAGAGACAGTAATGGAGGTGTGGTGTTTTTCTTTTCTATTTACAAGGGTCGCCATTCTAATAATATTATGGTGGTTCTTTCTATTTTACATGCTATTGAAAGAGGTTGTTCTATGGGTTGGAAGAGGATTATTTGTGAATCAAATTCACAAATTCTAGTTGATATCTAAATGACTGAAGAATTGATGGTGTTAACTTGAAACTAGCTGTTGTGATCCATTAGATTGTAAACTTGTGCAATTCTTTGGAATTTTTTTCCTTTTCCCATATTCCTTGGGAATGGAATAGGGTGGTTTATCTTCTAGTGAAGTGGGTCTCTAAGCATGTGAAGAGATGTAATATAGATGATTGGGGACTTTTGTCCTTGGAGCTCTCGTTGTCCCTCAAAAAGATAATCATGGAAGACCTTCATATGTAATTGGTTCCTTTGTTGGGTTCCTTTGGGGAATTTTGACGTGGGTTTGGTTGGTATTTTTTGGTGGTTGTTGCTTGTTACTATGTAATGTTTCTTTGATTCAATAAAATTTTACCCACTTTTTCTTTATAAAAAAAAAGAAACAACAATTGTGTGAAAGGAGGAAAATATATCAAGCTAAACAAGCTCAAAAAGAGGGTATGTATATTTTATATTATAAATTATGTTTTCTTTTTTCAATTAAATCATGTAGATAAGATTAGTCCATCAATAAGATCAAATTATTTTTGAAAAAATAGATTACATAGGTTTAATCTTTGTTCTATGCTCAAGATACCCTCTACAACTAAGTGGAAATAGATCAAGGCTACCCCTAGTGTCTTTGTTCATGTCGAGTTCCTTACCTCTAGTAATAGTGCCTTTGTTCCTTTGTTTTTTTTAATATTGCACTTAATAAAAATCAATATTACTTATATTCTTTGTGATAATTAGGTAATTTATTTTGTTTTATTCTTATAATTAATCAACTAAAAGTTAGTAATTACACAACTCTTCTGGCTCGCACTCACAAAAGGATATGAATATCACAGTGAAACTTTCCTGGGAATTGGACATTCCGACAGGTGACTAATATCTTTCTATGGACGTTCATTTACTTGTCAAACCAGGGGACGTAGACTTTAAATGGCGCAGCAAAGTATATGCACTAGGAATTTGTTTTAGTCAAATCTTAGCAAAAATACATACTGGAAAGAAATTCTATCTAAGCTACGAATGGTAATGCAGAATTCTTTAACTCAACTATGCTTGATTAAAATAGAAACTGTAACAGCTACGACTGAAGCACAAACCATGAACTGGCCTTATGTGTAGGAACAGTCACAGGGATGGACTCTCTATGCTGCAGGAGCAGTGTAAGATGAGTTTGTGTAAAAACTTCAAAAGATGAAAGCTAACTAGATACAGGAGAAAAGAACATCTAACTAATTAACTACAGATACTTACTAAGTGGGCCCCCTTAGCAAGCATCTACTGATTACACAGATGCTGAACTCAGAACTTCATCGATCTTTATTCATGAAGACAGAATGAAATACATTGTCTTGTTGGTGTGAAAACTAACAACAAACTCTGCTTCTGGTCAAACAGATTCTGTCTTTCATTATCATACTGATTCTTACATGATCTCTGCTACTCTGTTTCTATCTTACCTAAAAATCATCTATTACTCATTCTATTTCTCTTCTATCACCACCTCTGCAGGGAGGAGTATCTTATTTTTAAATTAGAAGAACAACTAACTAACCAACTTCATCAAAGAAAGACGTGGAAGTAAAGTATATCCCTGAATCAAGGAACAAACTTCATAAATGAATTTATGTGTTCAACCCGATTCAGAGAGAATCTAGCGCTCCACTCTCTCCAGATTGACTTTTCATTAAAAATCTTTCCAAATCGGTTTCGGTCAAAGAGTCTTTGGAGCTTCCTCAAAGTCGTGCAGGAAATGGGCTTTACTGCAAGGCCGGATCGGCGCTTGACTCGATCATTCTTCAACAACCTGCGAAACAAAAGGTAACACGCGCAAGAAGAGGCATATGGTACATACACGATATCTATTCATTAATCACACATTTCAAATCTACTTCACCATTTAAAAACTGTATACGATATACCAGCCATTTTCGGGAGTCAACAGGGCAATAAATGCAATCAAGTCAACACAATAGGCTGCAGGAATATAAAAGTGTTTTGCTACAGGATATCCCCATAAAAGGTTTCATCAAAGTTTAAACAGCCATGAAATAACAAAAATGAAATCATTTAAAAGTTTATCATATCATCAAATTATGAGCATATTTTAGGCTCATCATCTTCTACAAATTATAACTAAAGAAAAAAACAAATAACACTAGTATTTCAAACAACTAGAACTTTAGAAAAAATCCATAACATATTACAGTCAATGAATTTTTTTATTTGCAATCATTATTTTATAACAGTTAAATTATAACAATAGTATTGTGGTATTGTATTTACCTATAAAATATACAAGAAATTTTTTTATTATATATATATAATAACAAACACATTTTTGAATTTGTTCATATATTGGAGAGCCACATTCAACTATATAAATTTTTTAATTGCACTCTACCTCTTTATTATTTCTTATTTTATTTTAAGTTAACTCTTCTCCCACATTTTGATCAAGGTAGTTATATAGTACTATTGAAAGTTTTGACATAGATACACATTATTGATCTTCTTCATCCAACAACTCATCTAGATCCCTATGATGTATCAAGTTCCTTTTATATATAAGATACTTATAACCAACTATATCTCAATTAAAATATTGGTGGGGAGTTGTAATAAAGTTCTTTCCAAGGGCACCTAATACCTACTCAAGGATATAACTACATCTCACGTACAAATCAAACTTGTGACCATATACTCTAATTAATCTAATAGGTACAAATTAATCTTATGCACATTTTACATTGTTGAAAATGTAGGAATATTGACCTCCTTAGTGATAGTTTTAGACAACACAACACACCAAAAATAGATAAATAGGAATTTTTTGAAAGATGCATGTATAATTTTCATAGGATCTAAGAAAAATTTTGTTTGACCTCTAATAGATATCCATGTAGTCATAACTTGGGCTTTTTTTTTCTTGTCACTTCTCTTTCTCTCCTTAATTTTGTTCATCTCAAGTAACAATAAATTTTTAAAATAAAGAAATCATTAGGTACATGTAGTTTCTTAATTTCGTTCATCACTTTTCAATTTCTAGGTTTATAAGTTATGGTTTTTCCTTTTTTTTTTATGATAAGATAAGTAGGGGAAAGGGCCCCTGGTCCCATACAAAGGAAAAACAATCCAAAACAACAAAAATGGACTAGAAAAACAAGGAGAGGAGACAACAAAAGAAACAACAAACTACCTCGTCAACCACAAACACAAGTAGCAAACAAAAGACTACATTAAAGGATAATATTTAAAATCTTATCAATAAACCATTATCTTAAAAGCTAAACTAGACTATCATCAATCCAAAGATATTGAAGGCTTTTTAGTCGGTTAACTCTTTATTGAGTTAGTTATTTTAGGTTAGGTTCTAGTCCAATTTACTTAGGTTATTTTTAGGTTCTAGATTGTCTTTAGGAACTTAGGTTATATTAAATTAGTTAATGATATGGATTGCTTATATTCATTCATGTTATTAACCAAAATTAAATTATGTTTAATGTATATTCAAGTTAATAATATCAAATATTGTGAATGCAAGTGTGAATGAAGAATTAAATATTCATGCAAATATTAAAATTATGATTTAAAAGCATATATTGAATGTGATGCAATTGAGATCATGTAGTGTTTAGATGATATGGTTGTTAATTTTAATTTAAATAATTTCACTATATTGATCAATATTGAGTAATCTATTATATGATGTTACACACCCTTATTTTTATAGTCATTGTATATATATTCATTAAATAGTAATATATCAATTATTGGCTGAATTGCTATTTCATTCAAATGATCACTTGTGTGTTTTAACATGAGCATATTTAATATGATGCGATTTTGAGAGATCATGTAGTGTTTACATTAATGTTCTTTCTCATTCTCAAATTTCATAATTTATGCCTTTAATCTTTCCTTGTTCTTATGACCGCCACATTGTTGTTCCTTATCGTATTTCTTTTCTTAAGGAAGAGGCCTTCTTCTTCTCTAATTTAAGATATCATGTTTGGGCTAGGGCACACACTTCATTGATGGCCTAAGATATTTTCATTAGGGAAGGTCTCTTTAAGTATCCATACAACCCACCTTCATATTTCATCAATTCTTCTCTGTCCAAACCATCCTTTCTCAATTGCACTGCTGTCTTCCTAAATTTTTTTATTCAAGGAAATAGTGCCATTGCATCACCCTTTCATCCTCATAGAACGTTTTCTTAAAAATTCCGTTGAAGTATTCTCACTTCAAAACAGATGGCAATTCAAAAAATTCCAAGGATGAGCATAGGTTTCATACTATTGCTCGTATCTTTTAGCGGTAAATTTTATAAAATTCTCCCTTAATTTGAAATATATCAGAAGATTGAGGCAGAAAATAAATCAGTTCATTGAAGTATTTTGACTGCTATTATTTGGAGTTTGATGAAGAACATATCAATGAAAGTTACTAAAGTTTCTCCATAATCAAAATGGGGAAAGTTATTTTTGTCTTTTTGAAGATCTATTTGTGCTCTCTGCAATGCCACCATCTACATAAATATTCAAAGAAATATTCATAGATTGGTTCAATAGTACCTTTGTTGTAAAAATTTTATGGCAAAAGGATCAACTCTACCTGTTGCATTACAATGCCATTCAAGTTGTTCGAAGGGCAGTAAAAAAATGTATTGGAGCACTTCATGATATTTGGTGCTACATCATTATATCTTTGCAAATATATGGTGCTAAGGCTATAAATGGAAGTTTCCTACCAATCGATATTTTGGGAGGATTTCTATAGTCTATTGTGTAACCTAGATAATCTATGTGAAATGAGCTCAACGCTCATAAAACACCAACACCAACAGGAGGTCGTCCACAGGCTCAAGTTAATCCAATATTCTTTCATGGTTCTAATTGCGATGCATAAAAATAAATATATAAAGGCAACACACGTGGTGTTTCATATGAAGATTTACAATGCAAGTATGAAAATTAGTAGTATATATATGGTGTAGTTCCTCAAGTATTTGAAAAGATTCCTACAAAATGGTAACATTCCAGCATATATGTATGTCAATCATGGAGGTATAGACCAAACAAGTGAAATGTTTGACAGAGTTTTAGTTAGGTTTTGTAGCTGTTTAAAATGCAAGACTTTTTCATATGATAAAGGTTGCGCAGATCATATTAAAGTTTGTTTGGAAATCAGTATTTATGCCCAGCATCTCCCACACCTATGAGGCATTTATCAATGATTTCATAAATAACCCAGAGTAAATTACTATAAATAATTTGCTAAAGATTGAAAATTTGCACTACGTTAAACATAATACCTGACCTCAAATCCTTATTTATTGACTTTAAACATGACAATCATTTTACAAGAGCAAAAGGTTAACTGGTTTCCGTCACAATATTCTTAGCAGCAAGCATAGATTTTAGGCTTTAATTGAAACTGCCCTGGTTGAAATGTATGCAAAATGTGGAAACATAGACAAAGCCCGTGCACAGTTGCAGGCTGAGTCAAAGAAATGTGTTCTCATGGAATGCCATGATTGAAGGATATGCACAAAATGGATTTGCTGAAAAGGATTTAGAAACTTTCAAGCAAATGCAATTGCGGTTGTAAAGCCAAATTTCATAGCCTTTTCCAGCATCCTCTCTGCCTGTGCCAAAATGGGAGCTCTCGAACAGGGTATGGACGTCGATCATAGTATAAACCTGATAGAGGAATTTTGTGCAATTGCCCTGGTAGACATGCATGTGAAATGTGGAAGCATTGACAAGGCAAGTGAACTGTTTGACCGATAGCCTCAAAGAAATCTGTTCCCATGGAATGCCATGATTAAAGGATATGCGTAAAATGGATTTGTTGAAAAGGGTTTAGAAACTTTCAAGCAAATAAAATTGACAGGTGTTTAAACAAAAACATCCAAACATTTGTTACACCTATGTTTAAACAAAATAAAAAACGCCTCCCACCTAGGTTCGTTCGAAGTCGCTGCTCTGTCGCTGTCCCAGCACGAGTTCTTCTCCGCAGACCTCCGCGCTCACTAAATGTGCAAAGCTCTGCCCTAGCTCGCTCGCTAAAGTTACAGAGCAGACAAAATGAGCCGACAACCCTAACTTTGTCAGTTCATTCACCATGTTTTTCAAAAAAAATGAAAAAAAAAACCTTTGATCGAAATTCTTTTTTTATTTTCTATTTTTTTTATTTTTTTTGTCGGGAATTACAGTTGAAGTTGTTTTTTCCACAAACCTTTGACCGAAGCATTTTAGAGTGAAGAAAAACTTTTGAATAAAAGTTTGCACATGAAAATGCTCCACCACTCCAAAAAGTTCCTCTTCCCAAAAGTGAGACACAGTTCCATGATTTCACCTTCAATTAATAGTACCATGCTTAATCAATACCATTTTGTGTATCTTGTTCTCTTATTTATTAATTAGTTAGTTATTAATAGAACCATCCTTAATCAATACTTTTTGTGTATATCATTCTTCTATTTATTAGTTAGCTAGTTATTAGCAACTAAATTTGTTTACCTTAGATGATTCGAACCACAAACTGATTCTAAGAATTTTACTCATGCAAAGAAAATGAATATTATGGAAGGATAAAATTAGTTCAGTTTACTATTGGACAAATAAGGATACATTATTGTCAAAATCAATAGCGGTTACATTTATTGTATTCCTTCTAAAGGATATGTTGCTAAAATTCCTTGTTCAAGTTATAATGGTCTCATTGAATATGGTTTTATACATGGACGATGGTCGCAACTGTTATTTATCAATCACCCATACCTCCCTAACAAAAATAGAATGACAATCAAAATTTTCATGTTTTTAGTGTGGCAATTGACATTAATAAGGGAGAAGAAATCACTACACATGTTGCTCAAATACCCTACTTCCACTTCCACTGTGCAAGACAAATTCAAGAAATGTAGCTTCAAATGCATTTGCACATATTTCAGTCTACATATCTCTCTCGACCTCACACTCAAGCATTTATATCCATAATTTGAGGTTGTACATGATACAACTCTAGATAAACAAATTCTACTATTTTTATCAGCCAAGAATTTTAATCTCTATTATCTTCAATGGATTGAATGCATATTCTCATAATTAAATATGATCCTATCATCCATTATTTTAAAACATAATTAAGAAGGTTGTTATAACACTCAAAAAGAGAACAATAATTTTAGTATGCTTGTAGAATGGAACACATAATTTACTAGAGTATTTAATTTTTAAATAGTAACCATGAAAGAGGTACTTCATATAAATTACAACTAACTAGTAACCTCTAAATTATTTGTTGAATAGATTATTAACTTATCTAAAACTACAAATAATTTAACTACTTATTAGTTTAATTTAAAATAAAACAAAAAATTATCATATGGAATCTTAAAAAATCCAAAATAACATAAAATCACAAAAAAAACATTGCAAATATGAAAGTTTATATAAATTTCATAAAATATATATTTTAAAATGATAATTTGTCATTTCTTGTTGTATCTACTTGTATATTCCAACATATCTATAGAAGGATTTTTTTTAATTCAATAAAAAGGGTTGTGGTGCACTAAAGTCCCTACCTAAAGCCATAAAGTCAAATATATACACCTAAGGTATAAAGCTCTAAATATGCAAATTTGATGTGTGTAATCAAATGACTATTAGGAATTTCTAAAGAATTTTCATAAATTCATTTTGTGCATTTCCTACAAATCACATGAATTGAGAAAGTAAAAAAATGATTGAGAAAAAAATAAAGCAACTTTCCTCTACTCACAATCGCTAGGCATGTATACAAATGTGGAAACATAGAAAAGGCATGTGAACTATTCAGCACAATTCCACATCCAACTACGCAGCCCATGAGCTAGATGTTTGCCATTTTTACTCACTTTTTAAAATAGAAATTATTTGTTTTCCCCAAGGAAAAATCCTAAATCTAATCAAAAAAATGTTTGCTATATTTTGAAGTCAAATATAAATAGGTGAAAATCTCATCTTTATGATAGCTAAGAAAATATTTCTCATGACAATTTGCAAAACAACTAATAGGAAATTTGATTAGATGAAAACATTAGTTCCTTGTCTTATAGGTGAGGATTAATGATAGGGAACTAGAAATAATTTGGGTTTAATATTTTTCAATTAAGATTAATATGTAATTTGATCAGCCAAAAATATTAGCTAAACATTCAAACTATATATTTTTGTATACATTGCTTAATCAAAATAGAGAAAATTATGTGAAAAAATGTTGTTGGTGTTTGCCATTATTGTGATGTTATTTTAGGAGTTTCCCTAACCTATCAAGTGATAAATTCAAATGGTGGGTTTGATGTGAAATGAAAATACAAAATAATTAATGATGGTTTTTTATAATATGCACATCGATAAGGCAAGAAAATTACCTATCTCTTTGAGACGTGCATTCTAGTGAATTGAATAGAATAGCCAAGAAAATATTGCAACTAACCACCAAATATTTAGTTTGAAGCCATAAGGAACATTTGCATCCAACAAAAACATAAGCCAAAAGATTTTAAGAAAAATGTTTGCAATTTGAAGTACTAAAAAAATTAGGGCATGCTCATAGTTTTTAGATTCAATTATCAA